>JAWMQZ010000078.1:6374254-6408480 GCA_035584835.1 Tangara arthus
CCTTTCCTTTCCTTTCCTTTCCTTTCCTTTCCTTTCCTTTCCTTTCCTTTCCTTTCCTTTCCTTTCCTTTCTTTTTCTCCTTTCTTCTCTTTTTCTCTTCCCTTCCCTTTCCTCCCTTCCCTCCCTCCCCAGGGCTGCCGGTGCTGCTGATCCACATCCCAGGATTGATTTGGCAGCCTCGGGGCAGGGAATGCCCCAGGACCAGGACATTTAATGGACCAAAGCCCCCAAAGTGGCCCCCGAGGAGGGGCTGGGGGTCCCGGGGGTCCTCGCTGCCGTCCTTCCCTCTCAAACAGGCTCATCTCATCACAGGGGGTGAAAGCAAGGGGTTGGGGGGGATTTTTGGGTTTTTTTGCACTGTTTTTTGGCTGCACAAGGTAAAGGAGGGGTGGGTGATATACCTCAAACGAGCTGCAGATGTAGCAGGGTGCTGGTGAGGGCTCCAAGGTGCTGCCCGTGGGCTGGGCTTCGGCAGGTGCTGGGGGCACCCAGGCCACGGCTCTGCCCTCTCCTGAGTGCTGAGAAACTGCGTGTGGCCAAAAGCCCAGGCTGGGAAATGCTGTGATGCCAACATCTCTCATTGTCATGTGGGAAAAAAAGAAAAAAAAAATGAAAAAAAAGGTGCCTTTGGTGAGGCACCACGACTTTATTTATTGATTTATTGCCTTTGCCCAGGCCGGTGTGGAGGGCAGCAGCACGGGATGTGTCTGGCTCCACAGAGGCCATCCAGGGCTGTTTTTGGGGAGGTGCCTGTGTCCTGTGTCACACACGGCTCCCTTGCACTGGTGCCACGAGTGCTCGCTGGCCCTTTCCCCTCTCTGGGGGAGGGTGTGGTGTTTTCCCTCCTTCCTACAGCACGGGCTGGAGAAAAACATTAAATGAAAGCAAACGGTAAAGCTGAGTTGTCACTGTGATTGCTGGGGGTGAGGGAGGGACTCCTGTCCCTGTGTCCCTGTCCCTGTGTCCCTGTCCCTGTCCCTTTCCTGCTGGGACGGGGCTGTCCCTGTGTCCCTGTGTCCCTGTCTCCCTGTCCCTGTGTCCCTGTCCCTGTCCCTTTCCTGCCAGGATAGGGCCCTGCCCCAGCCCAGGTGAGGGTGGGTGGGCTCAGACACGCCCTGCAGGGTCCAACCCCTCTGTGTGCTCAGCCCCTCCTCAAACTGGGTTGAACTGGTGCTGAACTGGGGCTGGACACATCGCTGGTGTGGGGGCTCAGCACTCCTGGCAGTGGGAAATGTGGATTTTTAAGGCTGAGCAGCTACTGGACAAACAGAGCCCAAAATTTAGGGGAAGCTGTGTGGAAGCAGGACACTGGGGGATCAGGATGCCTCCTCTCCCCACCACGAGCAGCCTCCCAGCCCCATCCCCACTCCCAAACCCTGCTCACATCCCTGATGTGGGGATGGGAAATCCAGATTTTAAGGCTGAGCAGCTGCAAAATTTAGGGGAAGCTGTGATGGAAGCAGGACAGTGGGGATCAGGATCCTTTCTTTCCTCTCCCAAACCCCTCTCACATCCCTAAACCTCAGTGGGTTTGAATTTGGGGGAAATCTCCAGCTTTTGGTGGCAGGAGCTGCCTCTCCACCCTTTCCCTTCTCCTCCTTCAGCACGGAAATCCATTCAGCTACCCCGTGACCATCCCCCGTGTCCAGCCGGGCTCACCGGAGCCGCTCACTCCTCCTCCCCCGGCCCGAGCAGCGGGGACAGGGTGGCAGGGCATGCCCGGAATGCCACCCTTGGTCCCTTTGGCGGTGCCAGGGTGGCAGGGCATGCCCGGAATGCCACCCTCGGTCCCTTTGGGGGTGCCAGGGTGGCAGGGCATGCCCGGAATGCCACCCTCGGTCCCGGCAGGGGTGCTAGGGGGGGTCACCGCGCTCGGCCCCCCGCCGCGCATTCCCCGCGTGCTTCCCGAGCCTTGCAGGAATTCCAGAGCCTTAAAGCGGCTCCCAGGGCTGAGCCCGGGCAAAGTCCCGGTGCCCCGGGGAGCTGCAGGGTGGGGCGGGGTGGGATCCATGGGATCCATGGGATGGGGTGGGATGGGATAGGATGGGATGGGGTGGAATCCATGGGATGGGATCCATGGGATGGGATCTATGGGATGGGATGGGATACATGGGATCCACGGGATCCATGGGATCCATGGGATGGGATGAGATCCATGGGATGGGATCTATGGGATGGGATCCATGGGATGGGATCCGTGGGATGGGATCCATGGGATGGGGTGGGATGGGATCCATGGGATGGAATGGGATGGGATCCATGGGATCCATGGGATGGGATGGGATCCATGGGATGGGATGAATGGAATGGGAATGGGATGGGATCTATGGGATGGAATGGGATCTATGGGATCCATGGGATAGGATCCATGGGATCCATGGAATGGGATCTATGGGATGAGATGGGATCCATGGGATGGGATCTATGGGATCCATAGGATGGGATCCATGGGATGGAATGGGATGAGATGGGATCCATGGAATGGGATCTATGGGATGAAATGGGATCCATGGGATGGGATCCATGGGATGGAATGGGATGAGATGGGATCCATGGGATGGGATCTATGGGATGGAATGGGATGAGATGGGATCCATGGGATGGGATCCATGGGATCCATGGGATGGGATCTATGGGATCCATGGGACGGGATGATCCCGGCACGAAGCAAAAAGTCCTTTTTAGGTTTGCTGTTGGAGCATCCCGGCATTTCGGGGCCCCGTTTCATCCAGGATTTGCTGGGAAAAGATCTTGTCCCGCTCTCGTGGCCAGCTCAGCCCAGCCCGAGCTGTGGCATCTCCCCGGGGCCGCTCCGAGTCCCTGGTCCCGGGCACAGCCGTGGGAAGGGTGGGAAGAGCCCTGGGACGAGGCGGTGACAGCGGCACCGGAGCCCGGGGACAGCGCGGTGCCCGCAGCGCCGGAATTCCCCCGGCAGCCCCTGGAAACGCTCCTTTCATCCCAGCCGGGATTTCCGCCGCCTCCGAGCCCCCCTGGCAGCCCCCCACCATCACCGGCGGCTCTTTCATCCCCGGCTCGGGCAATTCCCGCACTCCCGCCCGGCCCCGCGGCGCTTTGGAAATGACCTCAGCCGCGTTTCTGCTGAGGAAATGTCATTTTTGAGAGGTGACTTCAGCCCCAAACGCTGCGTGTGCTGCCCTACAGGGTGTGGGAGCGGGGCTGGAATCCTGGAATGCGGGAGATGAATTGTCCTGGAGGATGGAGGGGTTGTCCTGTGGGTTTGTATCCACTGATCCAGGCTTTCCTGGGATAATCCCAAGGGATTCTCCAGCCTGGACCTTTCTCCTGCCAATCCTGGGGGAAATTTGTGCTTCCCACTGGTTTGGGGCTGCAACCATCGCCATAGGAGAGGCGTGGGGACTTTCAGCCACGGGAATTGGGCATTCCCAAAGATTTTTTGGGTGACACGTCTGAGCCTCTCTGGGTCACCCCAGGCTTGGATCCCCCCTCGCTCGGGGGCTGCTTTGGGATCCACACCCCCCCGAGCAGCGGCAGCGCCCTGAGAAAGGGGAAAAAAGGGAATTTTGGGGTGGGAGCAGCCGTGAGCAGGCTGGGGGAGCAGAGCAGCTCCGGCACCGCTCCCAGCCGCTCCCGGCCGAGCCTTTCCCGGCAGAGCCGAGCTCTGGGCGCTCCCCTGGCCCCGGGGGCCCTGAGTCAGCCCCGGCCCCGGCTCCTGCCCGGGCTTGTGCGGGAATCCCTGCGGGAATCCCGGCCCCAGCCAGCCCCGCTTTGGGATGGGGGCTCGGGGGGGACATTGGGGTGACCCCAGGGACAGCGGTGGCCAAAGGTGATCCACATCCCACTGGTGTCAGGATGGGGATGGGGCTGGAGCATCCCAGAACCGCTGGGAAGGGGGAAAAAATTGGCGAATTTAGTGACTACAAGAAAACGGACCGGGATTATATCAAGCGCAGCGCAAAGGATCAAAACAGGCCAAAACTAAGCTGACAGATGCTGCAAAAGCAGGGGGAAAGTCAAGGAGGAAGACACAACTTGGATGGGAAGATATGAGGGACACGGCGTGGAGGCCGTGCTCATTAACCGGCGGCTGTTAATGACCCCCAGAGCAGCTCAGGGCTGCCCCTGGAGCTCTGGGATTTGGGTTTCACCTCCCCCTGGCCGCGGCCGAGCTCCTTCTTTGGAGCCCTGGGATTGTTCCTTCCCGTCGGAATCTCCCCGGGTCGGTTTTCCCTCGCCCGGGTTTTGTGCCGGAGCTTTCCTTTGTGCGTCTGACACACGGTGGGCGCGGAGCCAGGGAGATTTCTGAGACATTTTGTCAGAACTTTGAGTGCCGGAACAATTAACACAACAAAGCCGAGGTGTTTCTTTGCCTCTGATTCTTTCAACGTGGTTTTTTTTCTGTAGTTTTTTTTTTTTGTTTTTTTTTTTGTTTTTTTTTTTGTAGTTATTTTTTTAAGGTGCCTCCACAACCACCTGTTTGATTGCTGGATTTCTTTGAAGATCTGAAGGAGAGAAATCCCCACATGAAAGTGGGGATTCAATGGCAGCCTGGAGCAGCCCAAAAAAAGGGGGAGAAAGCGGCGCCCAGAAACTTTGATCCCATTTTTTTTTTTGGAGCACAAGAAATGACTGGGTCACACCTGGGCCAAAAATTCCATCCCAGACCCCACTGGGGACCTGGCTGGCCGAGCACTGGTGGCCACTCTGAAGCTCCTGTGCCCTCCTGGAGCTGTGGTGATGGTTTTTGGGGTGCTGGAGCTCTGCTGGAAGATTTCTCCCATCAGGACACCTCTGCCCATGCCATGTCAGAACCTCTGGGAGCAAAATCTGTGTCTGTGGGACCATCAGGGCACCTCCTGTCCTTCCCATCCCTCGCAGGATCCACCCCGCTGTGTCTGCCATGAGCTGATGGGAGCCACAAACCATAAAATCCTGGAATGTCCTGAGCTGGAAGGGCCCAGCTGGAGTTAAATCCAGGATCCACAGGGATCATGGAGTTCGCTCCCGACCACATCCCTGGAAGGACCCACAGGGATCATGGAGTTCACTCCTGACCCCAACCCTGGAAGGACCCACAGGATCAGGGAGTTAAATCCTGACCCCAGCCCTGGAAGGACCCACAGGAATCATGGAGTTACTCCTGACCCCAGCCCCTCATCCTGACCCTCGGCTGCTCCCGGGTCACTCTGGGCTTGCAGAAGCCACCAGCTCTGATCCCATCCCTGGGGAGCAGCAACAGGGATCTGATCTCATCCCTGACAGCACGGGGACTCAGGGGGCCCTGAGGGTCTCCAAGGGGTGGGACATCTCCTGTCACCACTGTGTCACTACGATGGCATCACCACCATGACATCACGGCCATGACATCACATGATGGTGTCATGACGGTGGCATCATCACGATGATGTCACTGCAATGGCATCACCACCATGGCATCACCGTGATGGCATCACCACGTTGGTGCCACCACAATGGCATCTCCATGATGGCATCTCCACAATGGCATCACTGCTATGGCATCACCACCATGGCATCACTGCCATGGCATCACCACCATGGCATCACCATGATGGTGTCACTGCCATGGCATCTCCACCATGCCATCACCATGATGGCATCACCATGATGGCATCACAATAATGGCATCTCCATGATGGCATCACCGTGATGGCATCACCACCATGGCATCTCCATGATGGCATCTCCACCATGGCATCACTGCCATGGTATCACCGTGATGGCATCACTGCCATGGCATCACCACGATGGCATCTCCATGATGGCATCTCCACCATGGCATCACTGCCATGGTATCACTGTGATGGTATCACTGCCATGGGGTCACCACGATGGTGTCACTGTGATGGCACCTCCATGATGGCATCACTGTGATGGCATCTCTGCCATGGCATCTCCGCCATGGCATCTCCATGCCATGGATGGTATGTCCACGATGGCATCTCCATGATGGTGTCACCATGACGACATCTCCACCATGGCGTCACCATGATGGCATCTCCATGATGACATCTCCACCATGGTATCTCCGCCATGCCATCTCCACCATGCCACCACCCCGATGCCATCTCCACGCTGCCCAGGGCTCCGTGTGCAGTGAAACCCAAGGGGACCCCAACACCGCCACCCTCCCAGCTGGGGCTGCCCAGGGTGGGCACAGAACTGCTGCCAGCCGGCCTGGGGGAGCAGAATGTTCCAGAACCTTCTGCCCAGAGCCACTTCTGCCTCACTGAGCACCTCCATGGCCATGGCAGCGCTCGTGCCGTGTCTCACACGGGAAGGGAGCTGCAGGCCAGGGTGGCTTTCCCAGCGGATCTGCCCCCCTGGGAACGCAGAGCAGAAGCCAGACAGGTTTCTGGAAAGGGCTGGGCCTGGTGCATCCCGAATTTGGGATGTTGGCGCCCAGCCAGGCGCACCTGGCAGTCCTGACCATCCCGTGAGCACCTCCAGGCACCTGAGCGCTCACAGCTGGAAACACCAAGATAGAAAAAGAGAGATGCTGGAATATCCTGAGCTGGAAGAACCCACCAGGATCACTGATCCAGCTCCCAGCCCTGCACAGAACAATCCCAAAATCCCACCCTGTGCATTCCTGAGAGCATTTTCCAAACATTCCTGGAGTTCTGGAGGATTTGGAACAGTGACCATTCCCTGGGGAGCCTTTGCAGTGCCTCTGTGGGAAGAACCTTGCCCTTAAACTCACCCTGGCCCAGCTCCCGCCCTCCCCGGCTCCTGTCACTGTCACAGCGAGCAGAGATCCCATCTGTCCCTCCGTGCGCAGAACAATCCCAAAATCCCACCCTGCACATCCCTGAGAGCATTTTCCAAACATTCCTGAAGTTCTGGAGGCTTTGGAACAGTGACCATTCCCTGGGGAGCCTTTCCAGTGCCTCTGTGGGAAGAACCTTTCCCTAAAACCCACCCTGGCCCAGCTTCCGCCCTTCCTGGGTCCCGTCACTGTCACAGCGAGCAGAGATCCCATCTGTCCCACCTCATCCCGGAGCCCTGCACCTCTCAGCCCCGGGAATGCCGGCTGGGATGGCAGTTCCATGGGAATAACGCCCCGCTCCAGCACATCTCAGCCCCGGCAATGCCGGCTGGGATGGCAGTTCCATGGGAATACCGGCGACCCCCAGCTCCCCGAGTGCCGGGGGCTGCTCCCCCCGGCCGGGCCGGGTTGGGATCCCGCTGGGAATTCCCTGCAGCGGCGCTGGGAGCCGGGCCGGGCTCCGGCCGCGCCCGCTCCGGCAGCCGGGGGAAGCGGTCGGGCCGGCTCGGGCGGCAGGAGCGGGCTGGCAGCCTGGCACGGCGACAGCGGCTGGGTGTGCCACCTCCTGCCCGGCCGGGGGCAGCCCCGCCGGCCTGCCGGGGCTGCTTCGCACGCGTGGGAAGGGCTTGGGAAGGGAGCGGGGCGTTATTCCCATGGAACTGCCATCCCAGCCGGCATTGCCGGGGCTGAGAGGCGCAGGGTTCCGTGCAGGGCTCCGTGCTGGGGTTGGGCACCGAGAGATTGGAGGGACAGATGGGATCTCTGCTCGCTGTGACAGTGACAGGAGCCGGGAAGGGCTGGAGCTGGGCCAGGGTGGGTTTTAGGGAAAGGTTCTTCCCACAGAGGTCCTGGAAAGGCTCCCCAGGGAATGGTCACTGTTCCAAATCCTCCAGAACTCCAGGAATGTTTGGAAAATGCTCTCAGGAATGCACAGGGTGGGATTTTGGGATTGTTCTGTGCAGGGCTGGGAGCTGGATCAGTGATCCTGGTGGGTTCTTCCAGCTCAGGATATTCCAGCATCTCTCTTTTTCTATCTTGGTGCTTTCAACGTCAGAAACTTAACTCTGCCTTCCTGGAGAGAAATGAGAAGTTGGGATCTTTGAGCTCATTCCAGGGATGCACAGGGTGGGATATTTGCACTCCTGAGGAGAAATGGGAAGTTCGGATATTTGAGCTCATCCCAGGGATGCACAGGGTGGGATTTTGAGATTGTTGTCTGCAGGGTGGGGAGCTGGATCAGTGGTCCTGGTGGGTTCTTTCAGCTCAGGACATTCCAGCATCTCTCTTTTTCTGTTTCGGTGTTTTCAAAGCCAGAAACTGCCTTTCTGAGGAGAAATGGGAAGTTTGGATCTTTGAGCCCATCTCAGGGATGCACAGGGTGGGATATTCGTGTTCCTGAGGAGAAATGGGAAGTTTGGATCTTTGAGCTCATCCCAGAGATGCACAGTTTGGGATTTTGGCATCCTCCATCCCCCGCGAGCCCCGCCAGCCCTCGGGGAGCCCCGTGATCACATCAATGATTTCTCTCATCTTATCTCCCCGTGTCTCTGCTGCTTTTCTTTTTCACCCTCCCCTCGCTGCCTCCCCCTCCCTCGCAGCCCCGCTTCCCCTCCAGCCCCGGCTTTGATCCCGGGAAGCAGCAATTGATCCTCCTTATCTTTATTGTGGGGCAGACATTCCCGGCACTGCCCTTAATTAAATTCCTCCTCATTTTCCTCCACGAGCCTCTCCCCCCCACCCCCATCACAAACCCAGCCGAGGATTTGTTTTTAAAGCTGTAATTAAAGGATGGGATTGGCCACGGGTGGGACTCAGGGCTGACGAGCTCAAGGGGCTGCTGGTCACCCCGTGGGGTGGCACTGGGCACAGTGGCCATGGTGACATTGGCACCGGTCACAGTGACACGGGGATGGCCTATGGTGGCACTGGTCATGGTGGCATTGGCACTTGCCATAGGGGCATTTGCAACCTGCCATGGTGACATTGGCACTGGTCACAGTGACATGAGGTGGCCCACAGTGGCACAGGGACTGGCCAGGGTGACACAGGCACAACTCGTGGTGGCACCGGCACCGGTCACAGCAACATGGGGTGGCCCACAGTGGCACAGGCGCTAACTGTGGTGGCACTGGCACGGCTCACAGAGACATGAGGTGGCCCACAGTGGCACAGGGACTGGCCTTGGTGACATTGGCACTGATCAGAGTGACATAGTGTGGCCCACAGTGGCACAGGCACAGCTTGTGGTGGCACTGGCGCTGGTCACAGTGACATGGGGTGCCCCACGGTGGCACAGGCACTGGTCAAGGTGGCACAGGCACAACTCGTGGTGGCACTGGCAGTGGTCACAGTGACACGGGGATGGGCCACAGTGGAACAAGCACCTGCCGTGGTGTCCCTGGCACCTGCCGTGGTGGCCCTGGCCGCTCCAGGTGAGCCACAGCGCCGTGGCTCTGGCAGCTTTGAGCTTTTCCGCTCGGAAATGTCCCCTGCAGACGGAAATGTCCCCTGCAGACGCTGACCCGCAGGGCAGGGAGCGTTTCCCACGTGGAACGGCCCCAATTGCCCCGGAGACAGCGCAGGAATGCGAGCAATGCTGCCCTTGGGAGCAGCTCTGCTGCTTACGGCCTAAGCTCCGCCGGGGGAGGGAGGGGACAGCGGGGACCGCCGTGTCCCCAGCCATGGCTGCCAACATTCCCAATCCCCAATCCCTTCATCCTCCTCCTCCTCGGGAACGCTGCCCAGCGTGGGGTGAGGGTCTCGGTGCCCCACAGCTGAGCCCCTCTGGGTCCCTCCTGTTCCAGGGACATCCCCGGGGGGACAGCATGGGGACATTTCGGGGGTCCCACCGGCAGCAGGGACATAATTTCATCATTTTATCACGCAGGGCCTGTGCAGCTGGAAACAGGAACACAACACCGGGAGAGAAACCAGCGCCTGGCTTTGTCTGCTGTCGGGACTCAGTGCACCCCTCCGGGTGTCCAGAGTTGCCAAGGACCCCGCCGGGGGGCTCGGAGACACTGGCACACAGCCCAGAACACCTGGGGATTGATTTTGACCCCTGGAGCAAGTTACCAGCTTTGTATGAGGACATGAAAGTCACACAGGTTTGAATAGTATAATAATAAAATTATCACAGGGTGAAAATGTAGATTTTAGGATTTTTGGTATGGGGATTATAGGGACAAGATGGAGGAAATTGGGCATGTCCTGCCTTTCTCCTTCTTCTTGTTCTCCATTTTCTGCAGTGATGCTGGCACTTTGGGATTGGTTTAGAGTAGAAGTTCACTGTCTAACATAGGTGATAGGTATTGGGAATTAAGTGTAAATATGTTCTATGTAGTTTGTAGTATAAAAGGACAACACCGCCTCAGGGGCGGTCAGAGTGCCTGTGGCTGCCCCGCTGAGCAGAAAGAAAATTTTATAGACAAGAATTAATAAACAACCTCAAGACCGAAAAGTGAAGAGTTCAGACTCGTTCTTCAGTTGCGCGGGCCGAAGCAGAGACAGAAACAGAGACATCCTGCACATCTCAGGGCAGCAATTAACAAACATCAACCCGAGACCTCCCAGCTGTGGGGAAGGTGTTGGATTCACCCTAAGGGTCTCCAGGAGGTGAATGGTTGTCACCCTGGTTTTTTAAGATTTTCTAAGCCTCCTGATGTTGACATTCTAGTAGTGAACTTTCTCACACGCTTTCTGTAAATAACTCATTGTTTTGCATTCCTTTAGGGAGGAGGAGAAATTTGACGGGCCGTTGGTTTGCCCAGCGCCATTGGAGAGGTGGCACTGTCACCCTCCAATCCACTGTCACTCTCGGAAAACTATAAATGCTGGAGTCAGCAAATAAACTTCCCTTTTCCCTTCACCTTGAGAACAGTGGTGTGCACTGGTGTTTTTTCGTGTCCTGTAGTGACACGTGGAGCCACCCTCCTGTCCCCAGGCCGCAGCAGGGCCCCCCTCAGCCACCCAGCGCCCCCAGCCCCGCCGTACCCGCGAGCTGAGCCCGTTGGCCAGGCCGTTCCTCCTGGGCACCGCCTCCTCCTCCGCCGGAGATTTGGTCCTGGGGGGGACGATTCCCACTGCGGGGACACCGCGACACCGGGATGAGCCCTCGGGGAGCCGGGGCGGGGTCCCGGTGCCACCCCCGGGCGTCCCCAGTGCCGTACCCTTGTTGAGAGCCGCTTGTTTGTCCCCGTCGTGCTCCGGGCGGGTCTGAGGGAGCCCCTCGGGCGTGGGGCCAGCGGGGCTGGGCCGGGGGGGCTCCTTCTTGCTCTGCTCCAAGCCTGGTTTGGGCTGTGCAGGGGGGAAAAGGTCCCAGTGAGCCCCGGGCCTGCCTGGGGGCCACGCTCTGCCTGGGGACACCCGCTGCTCTTGGGGTGACAGAGCAGGGACAGACAGACAGGGGACACCTGCTGCTCTTGGGGTGACAGACAAGGGACAGACAGGTGACACCCGCTGCTCTTGGGGTGACAGATCAGGGACACACAGAGGACACCTGCTGCTCTTGGGGTGACAGATAAGTTTCACATGGACAGGTGACAGCCACTGCTCTTGGGGTGACAGACCAGGGACACAAAGGTGACACCCACTGCTCTTGGGGTGACAGACCAGGGACACAAAGGTGACACCCACTGCTCTTGGGGTGATAGATCAGGGACATGAACAGGGCATCTGCTGCTCTTGGGGTGACAGACAAGGGACACACAGGTAACACCTGCTGCTCTTGGGGTGACAGATCAGGGACACGGACAGGGGACACCTGCTGCTCTTGGAGTGACAGACAAGGGACACACGGACAGGGGACACCTGCTGCTCTTGGGGTGACAGACAGACCAGGGACAAACAGACAGGGGACACCTGCTGTTCTTGGGGCGACAGACAAGGGACACACAGGTGACACCTGCTGCTCTTGGGGTGACAGACAAGGGACAGACGGACAGGGGACACCCGCTGCTCTTGAGGTGACAGACAAGGGACACACAGGTGACACCCGCTGCTCTTGGGGTGACAGACAAGGGACACACGGACAGGGGACCCCCGCTGCTCTTGGAGTGACAGACAGACCAGGGGCACACGGACAGGGGACACCCGCTGCTCTTGGGGTGACAGATCAGGGACACATGGACAGCTTTGTCACTCCAGCTGCTCTTGGGGTGACAGCCAGACCATGGTCACGCTCCATGGACACACGGACAGTGGCCAGGTGGGACCAGAGCACCCCGAAATTGTGGGGAGAGGAGCTGAGGGAGTTCTGCTCCCGTCCCTGCTGTGTCCCCTCCTGTCAGGGCTGGGCACCCACTGCTGTCCCCACAATGAGGGTGACAATCCCTCCACAGCCTGCAGGAGCTGGGGACAGGGACATCCTGTGCTGGGCTCCCACTGCACCCCGTGCCCATGGGGTCACACAGGGACAGGAGAGCCAGCAAAGGGACATTTCTGGTGTCCCCTCTTGCATCCCATGAGAACTGCTGGGGTGACAGAGGGGTGGCACAACAGGGCCAGCAGCGCAGAGTGTCCCCTAAATTCACCCTGGCACCCCTGGATGACACAGCCAACACTGTGCCACCTGTGCTGGCACCGTGCCCCTTCCCAGCTCAGCACAGCCACGGCTTTTCCACGGTCACACATCCCCACCCCTGGCCGTGAGGACACTCGTGTCACCTGCGTCCCCACACACGGCCAAGGTGTCACCAGGAGTTCCCAAATCCAGCTTCGCCCTGGAGCTGGGGGCTCGGAGTGACACAGAAGGACAGTGACAGAGGCAGAGCAAAGCAGAGGGGACAACCAGGGACAACCTCCCCAGGAGGAGGAGGGGACAATCCCTGTCCTGAGCATGCACAGGGCGTGGTGACCCTGGGGACACCAGAGGTGTGGCAGGGCAGGACACAGAGCACCAAGTGCCACCTCCACGTTGTTCCTGCACCAAGTGCCACCTCCACGCTGTCCCTGCAGATTCGGGGCGGGCAGCTCCAGCTCCTGCCTCATCCCAGCGCCTTCCACGCCACGAGGAGGAGGAGGAGGAGGAGGAGGAAGGGGACGGCAGGGTTCGGTACCTGTCCCCGCTTGGCCTCTCCTTGGTGCCAGGAAGGGGAGGCGGGGTAGGGCCAGAGGCGGCTCTCGCTGGGGAGCGGAGGAACGGCCGGAGGAGACTCCAGGGGCACGTAGGACTTGGGGAGGGGAGGTCGAGGCGGGCCCGGTTCCTGGGGCGGGCAGAGCGGGAGGCGTGAGAGCAGAGAAGGAAGAGAGAGTTAGAAAAGAGAGAGAAACACGGCGGGAGAGTGCTGGAGGAAGGGATGGAGGAGAGGGAGTGACTCCAGAGGGTCCCTCTCGGTGTGCCACATCCTGCTGCTTGTCCCCTGTCGCTGACATCTTTTTCCTTTCCTTAGGATTTTTCCTCCTGAGAAGCTGAGAGGCCTCAGGAACAAAATGCAAACATTGATTATCTGCTGCTGTGGGGTGCAAAAGGTGCATCTGTGATTGGTCTCGTGGTTGTTTGTAATTAATGGCCAATCACAGCCCAGCTGGCTCAGACAGAGAGCTGAGACACAAACCTTTGTTATCATTCCTTCCTATGCTATTCTTAGCCAGCCTTCTGATGAAACCTTTTCTTCTATTCTTTTAGTATCGTTTTAATGTAATATATATGATAAAATAATAAATCAAGCCTTCTGAAACACGGAGTCAGATCCTCATCTCTCCCGAGTGCTCAGACCCGTGTGACACGGTCACAGCGTCCCTGGGCACAGGGATCACCCCGGGGAGCGGGGCAGGATGGCGCTGGGCCATCCCAGGTGCCACCGAGCCCGTCCCTGCCCTCCCGAGGCACCCAGGCCGTGCCTGTGACTCGGTGCCACTGCTGGGAAGCCACGTGTGGCCCGGCCAAGCCGCCCTGGAGCTGCTCCTGAGTCACTGCCGGGCTTGGAGCCAGGCCAGGCGGCAGGGGCAAAGCTCAGCTGGGCGAGCTGCTGCTGCTGCTGCTGCTGCTGGGAACAGCCTGCACGGAGATGCCAGCCTGGAAGGAGGCTCTGGGAGCGGCTTCAACCCAGCCACGGGCAGGGCAGGGCAGGGCAGGGCAGGGGGTGACTGTCCCGTTATGCCAGGAGGGGAAGCTGCTGCCCTGAGGGGTGGGATGGGGCAGCTGGCAGTGCCCAGAACCAGCACAGGGGCTGGGAAATCAGCACACATCAAGCCAGCACTGGGGGTTTGAAGCAGCCGCCTGATGCTGGCACTTCACAGACGTCCTGTGATTGCTCCTCTGCATTTCTATCTACTGATGAGGATCTTACTCCTCTAGTGTATTAATTGCAATCGACCTCCAATCCTTAGAATCTGGTTTAAATCCAGGGAAGAGCAATAAACATCATCTTATTCACACTAATCCTATCGCTAACCCCAAGTATCCTCCTGACTGCACTGAACCTTTGACTCGGCCATGCAACCCCTGACTCAGAGAAACTATCCCCACACAAACGTGGGTTGGACCCCCGGGATCTGCTGGACTCCCCTTCTCCATCCACTTCTAGCAGCCATCCTCTTCCTCCTGCTCGACCCAGAAATCGCCCCACTCCAAATCACCCCCGGAGGGGAAGCTGCTGCCCTGAGGGGTGGGATGGGGCAGCTGGCAGTGCCCCGAACCAGCACAGGGGCTGGGGAAGTCAGGACAGGCACAAGCAGCCCCAGCAATTGCATCCTGCAATCCCTCAGAGAGTTTCTCCCTTTTCCTCGAGCCTGGCAAGGGATTGAGGAATTTTCTGAAGTCTGGGGCACGCGTTTGTTAATTAGGCACTAATTAGGCACGTTACAGCACATCTGACCCAGCCTCCCTGCAGAGCTGGGATTTGGGATTGGGAGATGAGGTTTTGGGATTGGGAGATGGGATGGGAGCTCAGGAGCATCCCCAGAGCCGGGATGGGAGCTCAGGAGCATCCCCAGAGCCGGGATGGGAGATCAGGAGCATCCCCAGAGCCGGGATGGGAGCTCAGGAGCATCCCCAGAGCCGGGATGGGAGCTCAGGAGCATCCCCAGAGCCACATCAGGACAGAGGGAGAGGAAGAGGCCGGGACTGCCCCCCGTTCCTCCCTTCCGCAGCTCTGCAAGTCCCCGAAAGGCTGCCAGGATTGAAACCAGATGTGTAGGAAGTGTCTCATTAGCTGTAATTGCTTCGGGAGGATTTGAGGTTTCCCCTCTCTGCCACCACCACCAAAAACACTCGGAAGGAGCGGGACAAGGGGAAAAAGCAACCCCTGAAGGCAGAGCCTGTGCTGCACAAACGTTTGGGGTGGAAGGCAGGGAAAGTTGATTCAGCCGGGGCTGGCAGCAGGCTGAGGGATCTGAAAGCATCCCGGCAGATTAGGCTGGAAAAACTCCGCCTAAATCCCACTTTCCTGCCTCAGCAGGGCCAAATGAGCCGTGAAATGGGCTCAGAGCTCAGCCCCTGGCACCCTCCTGGCTTCCAGAGGGGGGAAAACAGGCACGGGACACACCAGGAGTTCCTTCCTCAGAGCCTGGGACACTCCGGGATCTCCTTCCCCAGAGCCTGGGACACTCCAGAGCTCCTTCCCCAAAGTTTGGGACACTCCGGGATCTCCTTCCCAAAGTTTGGGACACTCCAGAGCTCCTTCCCCAGGAGCTCCTTCCCAAAGTTTGGGACACCCCAGGAGCTCCTTCCCCACAGCCTGGGACATTCCAGGACCTCCTTCCCCAGGAGCTCCTTCCCCAAAGTTTGGGACACCCCAGGAGCTCCTTGCCCGGAGCCCAGGGCTCCTCCAGGGCCATGGCAGCAGCTCCAGGCGTCCCTGACCCATCCCTGGGTTCCAGGTGTTCCCTTGGGTCGCAGGGCTGGATCCAAGCGCTCAGAGCAGGCAGGTCCTGGCAGGGAACAGGCCCAGAGCAGGGAGACCCAGACCAAGGCAGGATTCGGAGTTTGCTGGGCTCTGGATGGGATCCAAGCCCTTCCCAAGGCCCCGTGGCACCCAGAGCCAATCTCTCCCTGCGCTGCACAACTTTCCCACGCCAGGTGTGATTTTCCACCTGCTCCCTAAATCACCTCTTTGTTCTCGGGCTGAATTCCCACTGCTCCCCACGCAGCCACCACAGAATTCCCGATTTATGGCACGGATCTCTCACCCCATAACTCATGTGTGAGTTATGGCACAACTCACCCCACCAGCGCTGGATTTGATCCCTCCTCACCCAGAGAGCAGAGCAGAGCCACCCTGCTGTCCCCAGCTCTGGACCCATCCCCTCCTTGGGGCTGAGCTGTGCCCAGCCCTGCTCAGGGGTCTGTGGGGGGATTAGAGACAGAAAATCCAGGGAGCAGCTCCAAACCCTGCTCAGGGGTCTGAGCACAGACAGAAAATCCAGGGAGCAGCTCCAAACCCTGCTCAGGGGTCTGAGCACAGACACAAAATCCAGGGAGCAGCTCCCTGCATCCCAAACCCCACCAGGAGTGTCCCCATCTGTGTGCGGGGCTGTGGCTGTCCCCGTGTCCCCATCTGTGTGCAGGGCTGTGGCTGTCCCTGTGTCCCCGTGTCCCCATCTGTGTGAGGGGCTGTGGCTGTCCCCATGTCCCCATCTGTGTGCAGGGCTGTGGCTGTCCCCGTGTCCCCATCTGCTGTCCCCTTTGCTGGGGACACTGTGCCCGTCGCCAGCCCTGGGTGGGGACAGAGCGATGGTGGCTCGAAGGAGGAGCTGCAGCCCCTCGGTTTCAGCGGGAGCAGCACAAGGGGGCCAGCAGAGCTGCGGGGCTCCTCCTGGGGTGTCCCTGTCCCCAGCGCAGCCCCGGCGCTGGCAGCACAAAGGGCGCCTGTGTTGGAGCCTGGCGCTGAGCCCCGGGCAGGCAGCCAGCGCTGGCAGCTCCCAGCAGGGCAATCAAAGCCCCGTTTGTGCTGCCGAGCCCCCCGAGCAGGGCTGGGGCGCCCACGCAGGGAGGCAAGGCCGCAGCAGCCTGCTGGGGACAGCCCTGCACACAGATGGGGACACGGGGACAGGGACAGCCCTGCACACAGATGGGGACATGGGGACAGGATGGGGACACAGGGACAGCCACAGCCCCGCACACAGATGGGGACATGGGGACAGGATGGGGATACAGGGACAGCCCTGCACACAGATGGGGACACGGGGACACGGGGACAGCCACAGCCCTGTACACAGATGGGGACATGGGGACAGGATGGGGACACAGGGACAGCCCTGCACACAGATGGGGACATGATGGGGACACGAGCCAGCCTGGGCTGAGGAAAGGCTGTGCCACGGGTGGGCTCCGGGATCTCTAAAGCCCTTCCCTTCCCAGGGCAGGAACTGGGAATGATCCAGGATGGATCCCTGCTCCACCATTCCAGCACGGACACCCCCAAATCCCTCCCGGATCAGCTACCCCAGGGAATTCTCTGAGCACACGTTCCCAGCCCACATTCCCAGCCCACGGGCTCCAGGATCCCTAAAAGCCCTTCCCTTCCCAGGGCAGGAACTGGGAATGATGCCCCAGGCCAGGATTCATCCCTGTCCCCACCATTCCAGCACGGACACCCCCAGATCCCTCCAGCTGCTGGCACAGATCTGGTGATGCCAAAACTGGACGGGATCAGCTCCCAGCAGGAATTCTGAGCCCACATTCCCAGCACAGACCCAGCCCCTTTGCCCACCCCAGGCAGTGCATCCCAGCTTCCCAAACCCCCTCCTCGCCAGCAGCAGAGCCTTTGCAGTGTCCCCATTTCCCTGCAGTGCCCCCAGATGCCAACTCCCCCCAGGAATCCCACTGGCCTCTCCTTTCCCTTTGCTGCTTTAAAGTCGCTCTTCCGCCGCCCTGAATAATTGACGGGAACATGAAAATTTAAACTCTTTCAAGATTCCATTAAAATTCATTCCCTTCCCCTTCGGAGAGTTGCCACTGCCAGAGTCCCACGTAGGGCAGCTGCCTCCCTTCCCAGGGTTTACCTCCAGAGCAAATTCCCTCGGCATTGTTTCATGGAGACCCCAAAGCAGCATCCTGCATCCCTCCCCATCATCCCTCCCCGAAGCAGCATCCTGCATCCCTCTCTCCATCAGCCTGCTCATCCCACCCCTCCTGATCCCAGCAGCAATCCTGCAGCTCTGCCTCCTCCTGCCCACTGAGGATCCTGCATTCCCCTGCATTCCCAGGACAATGGGATCCTGAATTTCCCAGCACCCCTGCATTCCCAGGATGATGGATCCAGCATTTTCCAGCATGCCAGGATAATGGGATCCAGCATTTCCCAGCACCCCTGCATTCCCAGCATGATAGGATCCAGCATTTCCCAGCATTCCCAGGATGAATGATCCAGCATTTCCCAGAATAATGGGATCCAGCATTCCCCTGCATTCCCAGAATAATGGGATCCAGCATTTCCCAGCACCCTGGCATTCCCAGGATGATGGGATCCTGCATCTCCCAGCATCCCAGGATAATGGGATCCAGCATTTCCCTGCATTCCCAGGATGATGGGATCCTGCTGTGATCCAGGACCGCAGCCCCTCATTCTCTTCCTCACAGGAATTGTGGGCTGGGATTCCCAAAATCCCTCATCCCCAGCTATGCCTGTTTTGCATCCCATCTTCCCTGACCCTGAGGAATAACTGAGGAATAACCTCAGGATTAACCTCGGGAATAATCAAAGGAACAACCTCAGGAATAACCTCAGGAAAAACTGAAGAACAACTGAGGAATAATTTAAGGAATAACCTGAGGAATAACTGAGGAATAACCTGAGGAATAACCTGAGGAATAACCTGAGGAATAACCTGAGGAACAACTGAGAAATAATCTAAGGAATAAACTGAGGAATAACCTAAAGAATAATCTGAGGAATAACTGAGGAATAACCTGAGGAATGACCTGAGGAAACCATCATACAGCATTAAAAAAACCAGTAAAAAATAAAGGCCAGAGCTGCTTTCAGCGCTCTTAAAATGCCACCAATGCCACCGAACCCTTTTCTGGGAGCACCCTCTGCTTCCCAGCTGCTTCCCAGCCCTTCCAGCCCTCCCGAGGCTGCTGGACAGGCTCAGGTTTCCCAGGGAAGCTGGAGTTAATTAACTGTCACACCCTTGGGCAAAGCCCTCCCAATTCACCCCACTTGACCAAGCGACCCCGAGGATTTGGAGCAGGCTCCATAAATCCCAGAGCCACGTGGGGTTTGTTTTCCTGGAGGGAATTGTCAGGGAGTTCACACCTCCCTTTCCAGCACCGGGGGACTCCATCCTCAGCGCCCCTGAGATTCCCTTCTGCCAGGGAATTTTACATCCACGCTCCTGCAATGAGGAGGGAGGGGTTTTATCCTGTCCCCTCTGTGCCTCCTGCCCAGGGGAAATCCATCTCACAGCCTCAGGAACCACACACACCACCCTCGCGTGGCTTTTCCTGGCCCACTTTCCACCCCAAAGAGAAGAGGAATGATGTTCTTACCTAATGAATAATCCACAATCCACCAGGGACGGGGCAGCGCATGGAAAAAGAAAAACAGGGAAAAACAGTTGGATCAGATCCAGGGAAAATCCTGCTCAGGAAAAGGGCCCAGCCCTGCTCCTGCTTGGGCATGGACAGCAGCTGGACCCTCACCCCAAAAATGCTGAACCCCCTCCTCCCTCTGGAGCAGAGATTCCCCTCCCCAAAAAGGTGCAGAACCTCAGGGAAGAGATTTCCCCCCAAAAAGCTCCAGCCCACCCTGCAGAAATCCCCCCCAAAAAAGCTGCACCCCCAGAGATTCACCCGAAAAATCTGCAGTGTCGTGGATCAAGGGGTCACCCAATACATCTGCAGCCCCCCAGGGTAAAGATTCACCCAAAAAAACTCTGCATTTTCCCCTAAAAATTCACCCCAAAAATCCTGCCTTTTACCCCCAGAGATTGATGCCAAAAATCCTGCAATTCCCCTGAGAGATGCACCCCAAAAAACCTGTATTTCCCCCCAGAGATTCACCCCAAAAACCTGCAATTCCGCCCAGAGATTCACCCCAAAAAACCTGCATTTCCCCCCAGAGATTCACCCCAAAAACCTGCAATTCCTTGCAGAGATTCACCCCAAAAATCCTGCAATTCCCCTGAGAGATTCACCCCAAAAAACCTGCATTTCCCCCCAGAGATTCACCCCAAAAATCCTGCAATTCCTTGCAGAGATTCACCCAAAAAACCCCTGCATTTCCCCCCAAAATTCCTACATTTCCCCCCAAAATTCCTACATTTCCCCCCAGAGATTCACCCCAAAAACCTGCAATTCCTCACAGAGATTCACCTAAAAAAACCCTGCAATTCCCCTCAAAATTCCTACATTTCCCCCAAGATTCATCCCCCAGAGCAGGGATCACCCCAAAGCTGCAGCCCCCGAGCAGGGATCACCCCAAAGCTGCAGCCCCCGAGCAGGGGAGACCCCAAAGCTGCAGCCCCCGAGCAGGGGAGACCCCAAAGCTGCAGCCCCCGAGGGCCCAGAGGAGCAGGGCAGCGCTGCTGTCCCAAAGGAGGCCACGGGGGCAGCAGGGCCGGGCCCAGCAGAGCAGCTGCTGCTGCTGCCAGGGTTGCCAAGGCTGCCGGGCTCTGTTATCCACCAACAGCCTTTGAAGTCGGGGCCCAGGAATGTCCCCATGCCAGGGAGGGAGGGACAGGGACCCCAGAGGCAGCAGAGGCAGCAGAGGCACCTGGCTGCTCCCCAGGAGCATCCCGGGGCACATCACCTGTGCAGGGACCCGCAGAATCAGAGAATTCAGAGAACTCACAGAATTCACAGAATCACACAATCCCCAGAATCAGAGAATTCAGAGAACTCACTGAATTCACGGAATCACACAATCCCCAGAATCAGAGAATTCACAGAATTCACAAAACTCACAGAATCACAGAATCCCCAGAATTCACAGAATCCCCAGAATTCACAGAATCAGAGAATCCCCAGAATTCACAGAACCCACAGAACCCTCAGAATTCCAGGCTGGAAGAGCCCTTCAAGACCATCGAGTCCAACTCTCAACTCAACCCTGGCACGCATTGCCACACCCAGGGATGGGGACTCCAGCACCTCCTCAGTTGCTGGGAATTCCCAAAATCCCCCCAAATTCCCAGAATTCCCCCAAATTCCCAGAATCACCATGTTGGAAGAGACCTTCAAGACCATCAACCCAGCCCCAACCCCTCAGCTCAACCCCGGCACCGAGTGCCACATCCAGGCTCTGTTAAACACACCCAGGGATGGGGACTCCAGCACCTCCCTGGGCAGCCATTCCAGAACTTTATCACCTTTTTGTGAAAAACTTCATCACCTTTCTGTAGAACACTTTTTCCCAACATCCAACCTGAATTTCCCCACAGGAGGGGAACGAGGAGCTCCCTGAGGAACTGAGGTCTGACCTTGTTATGGTGCAGCTGGAACCACCCAGCAGAGCCAATTATCCATTTTTATCCATTTTTTATCCATTTTTAATCCATTTTTCATCCATTCTCCACCCATTCCAGAGCTGAGATGTGATTTCCCCCCACGCACAGCCTGGACTGCAGGATCAGCACCCCGAGTTCCTGGGGCCACATTCCAGCCTCTTCCTGACAGGGCCACCCCCTGGGAGCCCTCTGGACAGACAGACAGACAGACAGACAGCTGGGAAGTGTCTGTCCCGCAGATCCCAGGGCACGGGGTCAGCCTTCTGAGCTCTCAGGGAAAAAAATCCCTGCTGGAAAATGGAGCAAAAGGCACGGGCCGTGTGTGTGTGTGTGTGTGTGGAAAGCAGGAGTCTGGATTTGGAGCTGGGCCCTTCTCTTATCAGGACACATGTGGTGGCCAGAGGGTCCCCAGGGTCCCCAAACAGCAGCTCCAGCCCCCTCTGCTCCTTCCTTCCACCCTCAGCCTGCTCTGGGATGGATTCCAGAGCTTCTCCAAAGGGTTCCCACGCCTGGAGGGGCTGGGATGGCCAAAACCCTCCCCCTGGGGATGGAGCGAGGCTGTGAGCACAGCACAGGCCGTGGAAACACCAGAGCCCGGTGCTCCCAGTGCTCCCAGTGCCCCCAGTGCCCCCAGTGCCCTGGGAGGAGCCCACGGGACGCTCCTGAGGAGGAGGAGGATGAGGAGGGACGATGCACAGAATGCAGCAGCAGGAATGTCCCTCGCCCTCCTGAAGGCTTCCTGCACTCCTCCCCTCCCCAGGGTGGAAAAGCCCAGCCAAACCTCCATGGAAAAGGAGGATCTGGGCTGGGAATGTCCCCACCATCCACATCCCACCCCAGAGCCTGGAACCCCAAACCCACAGCAGGGACACGGCTGGGGCAGCCTGGCAGCTCCAGGGAGCCAGGAACTCCCAGAAGAGGCTGGAAAAGGCTCCCTGGGGCACAGACAGGACAAGTGCAGGGCCTGAGCAGGGCTGGGAGAAATGGAAAAACAATTCCAGCTGGGATTTCTGTGCCTGGGAGCTGGGGCTTCCATGAGCCACAGCAGCATGGAAGGGTCAGCTGGAGGCAGGAGAAGCTTTGGGATGCAGAGTTGAAAGGGAATTTGGCAGGGATGCTCACTGTGAAACCCTCCCAAACCTCCCAGCAGTTTTTATCCATCGCTCCCAAGTGGAAGAATCCTGTTGTGTCCAAAGGGATTCGGACATGAGAGCCTGACAGGCTCCTGGTGCTGCATCCCAAAAAAGGCTTCACCCCACTCCAGCAGCAGGGAAATCCCAGCTCCTTCCCCCTTCCCTGAGCAAGTCCTGGGGAAGCAGAGCAGGAACCTGGGTCTGTCTGTCCAAGGCAGGAAAGAGAAGGCAGCAGGACTGGGATGTGTCCTGGATTAAAGCAGCTCTGGACTGAAAAATAGCCCTGCAGCAAAAAAAGAATATAGAGACCCAAAAAACAGCCCTGGACCCAAAAAACAACCCTGGATCCACAAACACCAGCCCTGGACCCACAAAAACGACCCTGGACCCAAAGAAAAAGCTCTGGACCCACAAAACCAGCCCTGGACCCAAAGAAACCAGCTCTGGACCCTCATAAACCAGCCCTGGACCCACAAAAAAACATTCTTTGATCTCAAAAAACAGCTCGGGACCCAAAGAAACAGCCCTGGACCCATAAAATCAACCCTGGACCCAAAAACCAGCCCCGGACCCACAAACAGCAGCCCTGGACCCAAAGGCAGCCCAGCCCCCAGTGCTTTCCTGAGCGAGTGGGTGGGAGTTTTGCAGCCTTTGATGTTCCACTGAGCGGTTCCAAAACAAAGCTGGGCCACGGGAGATAAAAACACCAAACAAACCTCGCCACGGGACGCATCCGGGAGAGGGGCTGGGAAAGGATTCCGTGGCCGTGGAGGGCACGGCTGCCCCAGCGCCGTGGAAAACCCACAGCACAGCTGCTTTCCTCTCCCAGCAAAGCAGCAGAGCCCCAGATCCAGCGTGATGGGAAAAACCATCCTGGAAACGCTGCTCTGGGCAAGGCAGGTGCCTCCCCAGTATTCCCTGTGCATCCCTTGGTGAGCTCTGGCATTGCCCAAATCCCCTGGAATTGAGGCACCAATGGTGCCTTCCTGATATTCCCTTAACATCCCTGGAAATTGCCCAAATTCCCCAGAACTGAGGCACCAATGAAAATCCTGATATTCCCCTAACATCCCTGGAAATTGCCCAAATTCCCTGGAATTGAGGCATCAATGATAATCCTGATATTATCCTAACATCCCTGGAAATTGCCCAAACTCCCTGGAATTGAGGCATCAGTGATAATCCTGATATTCCCCTAACATCCCTGGAAATTGCCCAAATTCCCTGGAATTGAGGCACCAGTGATAATCCTGATATTCCCCTAACATCCCTGGAAATTGCCCAAATTCCCTGGAATTGAGGCACCAATGATAATCCTGATATTCCCCTAACATCACTGGAAATTGCCCAAATTCCCTGGAATTGAGGCATCAGTGATAATCCTGATATTCCCCTAACATCCCTGGAAAGTGCCCAAATTCCATGGAGCAGGCAGCAGTGGCACCTCCCCAAAATTCCTCTTGCATCCCTTGAAAATGCCCAAATTCCCCGGAACTGAGGCGCCAGTGGTGCCTCCCCAATATCCCACTCATACCCCTGGAAGTTCCCCAAACTCCAGGGAAGAGGTACCACTGGGGCTCCCCAATATCCCCCTCACAACTCTGGAAATTGCCCAAATTCCCCAGAAGAGGCACCAGTAGTGCCTCCCTAATTTCCCTTCACACCCCTCGGCGAGCTCTGGCATTGCCCAAATTCCCTGGAATCGAGGGCACAAATGAGAATCCTGATAATCCTCTCACACCCCTGGAAATTGCCCAAATTCCCTGGAAAAGGCACCAATGGGGCTCCCCAATATTCCCCTGGAAACTCCCCAAATTCCCTGGAACTGAGGCACCAATGATAATCCTATTAATCCTCTCACACCCCTGGAAAGTGCCCAAATTCCCTGGAGCAGGCAGCAGCGGCACCTCCCCAAAATTCCTCTTGCATCCCTTGAAATTCCCCGAATTCCCCGGAACTGAGGCACCACTGGGGCTCCCCAGTTTTCCCCTCTCCCTCCTGGAAATCGCCCAAATTCCCTGGAGCTTCTCCCAGCCCTGGCACTGCCCAGATTCCCAGGAAGTGCCCGGAGCTGCTGGCAGTGCCCCAAGGGGAGGCTGCCCTGGATCCCAGGGATGCATTGCTGGAATTCCAGGCTGGCAGGGCAGGAGCTGGGCCAGGACAGGGCATGGGAACACAGCTGGGCAGGGGCAACTGGGCAGGGACTGGGCAGGGACTGGGCAGTGCAGGGCTACTGGGCAGGGAGAAACTGGGCAGAGACTGGGCAGGGCTACTGGGCAGGGACTGGGCAGTCCAGGGGAACTGGGCAGAGCTACTGGGCAGGGACTGACCAGTCCAGAGCTACTGGGAAAAGACTGACCAGTCCAGGGATGCTGGACAGAGAGAAACTGGGCAGTCCAGGGCTACTGGTCAGGGTTACTGGTCAGGGACTGACCAGTCCAGGGATTCTGGACAGAGAGAAACTGATCAGGGCTACTGAGCAGGGACTGGGCAGTCCAGAACTGGGCAGAGAGAAACTGGTCAGGGTTACTGGGAAAAGACTGACCAGTCCAGGGATGCTGGACAGAGAGGAACTGGTTAGGCCAGAGCTACTGGGCAAAAACTGGTCAGGGCTACTGGGAAAAGAGAAACTGGGCAGGCCAGGGCTACTGGGCAAAGAGTGACCAGCCCAGAACCCCTGGGCAGAGAGAAACTGGTCAGGGCTACTGGGCAAAGAGTGACCAGTCCAGGGATGCTGGACAGAGAGGAACTGGGCAGGCCAGGGAACCTGGGCAGGGGAAAACTGGTCAGGGTTACTGGGCAAAGTGTGACCAGTCCAGGGCTACTGGACAGAGAGAAACTGGTCAGGCCAGGGCTACTGGGCAAAGAGTGACCAGTCCAGAGCTTCTGGGCAGGGAGAAACTGGGCAGAGACTGGTCAGGGCTACTGGGCAGAGGCTGACCAGTCCAGTCAGAGGGCAGAGAGAAACTGGTCAGGGCTACTGGGAAAAGACTGACCAGGGCTACTGGGCAGAGAGAAACTGGGCAGTCCAGGGATCCTGGGCAGGGGGAAACTGGTCAGGGTTACTGGGGAGAGATTGGCCAGTCCAGGGATGCTGGGCAGAGAGAAACTGGGCAGCCCAGGGTTACTGGGCAAAGACTGGTCAGGGCTACTGGGCAGAGACTGGGCAGTGCAGGGCTACTGGGCAGAGACTGGGCAGTGCAGGGCTCGTGGGCAGGAGGAACGGCCTGGCAGCCTCGGGAGCTGATCCTGCAGGAAGTGCTGCAGGATGTCCCAGCCTCCCACTCCAGATTAAAATTCCACAGGAATTTGCTCAACAAGCGGAGCCTCCCGGCTCCTGCCACCAGCCCGGGGACGTTTCACATTTCTGCCACAGGGAGGGAGGGAAGGGACCCTGGGGCTTGAGGGGGATGGGGGTGGGACAGGGCAGGGATCCTAAATCATCACCTGCCCATCATCCACCGATCCCAAAATCAGTGCCACCACCCCAAAACCACAAAAACCAGCATGACACCCCTCAACCACCACACCTAGCAATCCAGGGGTTGGGAATCCCACAAAACCCCCCCAGAAAACCCCACAACAGCCTCACCTTCCAATCAGTGCTCCACCTCCTCCAGGCTGCACAGGGTGATGCGCATCAGGCTGGAGCTGAACTGCCCATTCAGGGGCTGCGAACCCCACAAAACTCCCACAAAAACTCCACAAAAAAACCCCAAAAAACTCACAAAAACCCCACAAAGTCCTCACCTTCCACGCAGTGCTCCACCTCCTCCAGGTTGCGCAGGGGGATGTGCACCAGGCTGGAGTTGAACCGCACACCCCTGCTCATCCAGGGGCTGCAAACCCCACAAAACCTCCACAAAAACCCCAAAAAACCCACCAAAAAAAACCCGAAAAAAACCTCACAAAACCCCCACGAAGTCCTCACCTTCCACGCAGTGCTCCACCTCCTCCAGGTTGCGCAGGGTGATGCGCATCAGGCTGGAGTTGAGCATGAGCTCGTTGCGGTGCGCCGGCCACAGCGCCTGCGGCGCGGGGTTGACGAAGAAGATGCGCGTGTCCCCCGTGGCCACCTGGTTGTCACAGATCAGGGGGTCCCCGAAGCCCCCGATCACCACCTTGTTGCCCCCGTCCAGCAGGATCTCGTGGGTGACGATGTCCTTGCCCTTCAGGTAGCGCCAGACCCGCACCTGCCACGGGGAGGGGAGAGGTCACCACGCCGGTGTGGCTTGGGGGATCCTGTTCTGCTCTCTGGGCTCCTCTTTCCTCTTCTGGGCTCCCGTCTTCTCTCCCTGGACTCCTCTTGCCCTTCCTGGACTTCTCTTTCCCCTCTCTGGGTTCTTCTTTTCCCTTTCTGGGCTCCTCTTTCCCCTTCCTGGGCTCCTCTTTTCTTCCCTGAGCTGCTCTTTCCCTTTCCTGGGCTCCTGTTTTCCTCCCTGCACTCCTCTTTTCCCTCTCTGGGCTCCTGTTTTCCTACCTGGACTCCTGTTTTCCTACCTGGACTCCTCTTTCCCCTTCCTGGGCTCCTCTTTTCTTCCCTGAGTTGCTCTTTCCCTTTCCTGGGCTCCTGTTTTCCTCCCTGCACTCCTCTTTTCCCTCTCTGGGCTCTCATTTTCCCTTTCTGAGCTGTTCTTTCCCCTCCCTGGGCTCCCATTTTCCCTCTCTGGACTCCTCTTTTCCCTCCCTGGTCTCCTCTTGCTCTTCCTGGGCTCCTCTTTTCCCTCCCTGGGCTCCTCTTTTCCTCCCTGGATTCCTCTTCTGGGCTCCCATTTTCTCTCCCTGGACTCCTCTTTTCCCTCTTTGGTCTCCTCTTGCCCTCCCTGGGCTCCCCTTTTCCCTTCCTGGGCTCCTGTTTCCTCTCCTGGGCTCCCCTTTTCCCTCTTTAGCCTCCTCTTTTCCCTCTCTGGGCTCCCATTTTCCCCTCCTGAGCTGTTTCCCCTGCCCGGGCTCCTGGCAGACAGATTCATCCCCCTGCAAAAGGAACCTTTCCCCGTTTTCTGCCTGCGCTCCTTTGGCCCTTCAGGTGTCCCCCCCAGACCCCAGGGGCTGTTCAGACACAGAGATTTCCCCCCGGTGCCAAATTCCTCCCTGAGCACCTCCAGCCCAGATCTGAGGCTGCAGAGCTCAAACCAGGGGCTGAAACCTCGCTGGGGGCCGCAGGGAACACAAATCCTGTGATCCCTGATCAACCTCAAAAATTGTTTTGTTTTATTTTGGTGTTTTGTTTTGGTTTTTTTTTTGTTTTGTTTTTGTTTTTTTTCGGGGGGGAGTTTGTTTGTTTGGGGGTTTTTTGTTTTTGTTTTTTTTTGTTTGTTTGGTTGTTTTTTTTTTGCAGCCTGAGCTCCAGAATTTCAGCCCTGATGGAAAAGGCTTCAAAGTTCACGCTGAGCTTGAGCCAAACCCCCCCGAGTGTCCCTGGCAGGCAGGGAGGACGGGAATGGGGTCATTCCCACATTCCCTGCGGCCGCGGCAGCCACAGGGCAGAGCCTCCTGCTCAGCCTCACCTGCCGAGCAGGAAAAGGGAATAAACCCAGCACAAACTCAGCGCTGCCTGGGCCCTGCAGGCACAAACCAAGGTGAAGAACCGAGTTTAGGAGTATATCTCTCCCTGTTCTGCTCACACTTTCTCCTGCTGGTGAAATATTCGGAGCAGGACCTCGGCCTTGGGGGGTCTGAGCTCTGAGGCAGTGCAGCCATCCAAAAAAAGCAATAAATTACCCAATGATCATCCCAACGGCTGCGCCCGCCCTGCCCGGCTGCATACCTGAGCGGCAGGAGCGGCCCAGGTGCACACGGGGCTGTGACAGCTCCTCTGGGGCCCACATGCCTCGGCTGCTCCCAGGCGTGGAGAGCTCAGCCACGCGCCCCCACTCTGCCTCCTGCTCCGGCAGGAAAGCTGCGGGCACCCCGGGGCTGAGCCACCCCAAAGCTCCGAAATAAAAAATATAGGAAAATATAGAATGCTAAAAATAGAATTACAAAAGTAGAATTTAAAAATGGGATTTAAAAATAGAATTTTAAATATAAAATTCGAAATCTATTTAAAAATATTTATAATTAAAATAATTAATATATATTAATAAAAATAATTAAATATTTAACATATTTAAATATAAAAATAATTAAATATTAAAATAATTAAATATATAGTTAAAATAGTTAAAATATATTTTAAATATATTTTAATTAAATATATTTTAAAATTTTGAATATAGAATTTAAAAATAGAAGTATAAAAATATAATTTAAAAATAGAATGATAAATATGAAATGATAAATATAGAAGTATAAATATAGAATTAAAATAGAATTATAAAAAATAGAATTATATAAAAATAGAATTATATAAAAATAGAATTATACAAAAATAGAATTATAAAAATAAATAGAATTATTATTAAAATTGAATTATAAATATAGAATTATAAATATAGAATTTAAAACCAGAATTATAAAAATAGAATTATAAAAAATAGAATTATTAAAATAGATTTTTATGAAAATGTATTTTTATAAAAATAAATGATAATGGAAAAATTCCCTCGTGGGATGTGCCCCTCCCTGCACAGCCCAGATCTGAGCCGATGGGCAGGGAGAGGGACAGAGTTCTGCTGCTCAGGTCTCCACGGGATTTTCTCTCCTCTCTGGTCCTGCAGCACAAGCTCAGCTCCCAGCAGGGTGAAAGGAGTGGTGAAACCCCAAATCCCACCAGGGAAGGCAGAAATCCCCCTGAAATTTGCTGAGGTTTAACTCAAAAAAACCCCCACTCGCACTCATCCTCCTCCTCATCCTCCTCGGAGCGAGGAAGGAGCAGGACCAGCATTTCCATGGATATTTGGGAATGAGAGGGGCCTGAGAGGCTCCAGCTCCCCCAGGAGGGGCAGCTCTGGTTTCTGCCGGCTGGGAGCAGGGACAGCACCTGAGGGAACACCTGCAGCTGGGCCAGGAGGGGTTCGGGATGGAGAGAGGTTCAGAATGAAGAGGTTTGGGTTCGGGATGGAGAGAGGTTCAGGATGGAGAGGTTTGGGTTTGGGAAGGAGAGAGGTTTAGGATGGAGAGAGGTTCGGGATGGAGAGGTTTGGGTCTAGGATGGAGAGGTTTGGGATGGAGAGTTTTAGGTTTAGGATGAAGAGGTTTACGATGAAGAGGTTTAGGATGGAGAGTTTTAGGCTCAGGATGAAGAGGTTTACGATGAAGAGGTTCAGGATTAAGACCAGGACATTTCCTTCCCCCAGAGGCTGCTGGAGCACTGGAATTCCCCCCGTCGCTCCCAGGGATGCCCAGGTGGGATTTTAGCAGGGATAAGAGCCAGACTCTCCTCCTTGCAGGTCCCCTCCGACCCCAAAACCATTCCAGGGGTCTGGAGGAGGGACCCCACGGGAACCACGGCACCCCCAGCGCCACGGGCCAGCCCAGGTGAGCCTGGGGAAGGTGTGCAGGGCACAGCTCGGCTCTGGGGAAGGTGCGCAGGGCACAGCCCAGGTGAGCCTGGGGAAGGTGTGCAGGGCACAGCCCGGCTCTCAGCCAGCCCAGGTGAGCCTGGGGAAGGTGTGCAGGGCCCAGCCCGGCTCCCAGCCAGCCCTGCTGCCTCCCCAGCCGCTCCTCCTGCCTCTCTCCCCGCAGTCAAGCCCAGACACCTTCCCCAGCCGCACCTCCTGCAGCCCCGGGGCAGGTGAGCAGCAAACCAGGGCAAAAACCCAGCCAGACAAAGCAGGAAAAATAGGGGGGAAAAAAAGCCAAAAAACCACCCCTCCTCCAGCAGCAGAAAACACAGCCCGGGGCTGGCTCCGGCGTGCGGGGCATTTTCACAGCTCGGGGTTTGGGTTGTTTTGGGTGGGGAAAAGCTGAATTCTCCCCCAGCTCCGCAGCAGATGGGGATTGGAGTTAATCGGCGGGGCTGGGGCGCTCCGAGCCGGGCCGCAGCAACATCAGAGTCCGGCGGCCTCCTCCCCGCCCTAATGAATGGATGTGCGAGGCTCCGGAGCCCGGCAATTACCTGCGGGGCATCCCATTCATCAGCGCCGCGCAATTAAGACTTTGTCACCGCTGACTCACCGGCGGCAGCGAGAAAAGGAAGGGAGACAGAGAAAAAATGGGGCCGGGACCTGTTCGGAGGAGGACACTGCCCCGGAGAGCTCTGTTTTTCCAGGGAGAGCGGAAAACGCTGGATTTTAAGGGGGTTTTAAAGCTCCGCGGAGGCGCAACTTTATCCAGGCACGGGGGTGTTTTAAAGGCAGGGGGAAAAGTAAAAACCCCAAAAATAAAAGGGTTTTCCAACATGCCAGGGGGGCGCCTGCCATAATAGGGAAGGGGACCACCTGTACAGGAACATTCCTGGCAGGAAAAGGCCGCGGGAAACGCCAGGTTTGGTTGTGTAAAGCCAGGTGAGAAGCTGGAGCAAAATCCCCTCTGGAGGAGATGTCACTCGGGATGGGAAGCACTGAAAGGGGTCACCAGGAAATTTTGGGAGATAAAGGTCAGAATCAGCTCTGCTTCCACGAAATTTTGGGAGATAAGAGCCAGAATCAGCTCTGCTTCCATGAAATTTTGGGAGATAAAAGCCAGAATCAGCTCTGCTTCCACGAAATTTTGGGAGATAAGAGCCAGTTGCAGCTCTGCTTCCACGAATTTTTGGGAATTTTGGGAGATAAAAGCCAGAATCAGCTCTGCTTCCAACCCTTCCCCTTTTTTGCCTCTCCCTGTGCGTTTTCCCTGCCCCTTCCCCAGGACCCAGCAATTCCCAGAAAACCCCCGCAGAATCCGTGCTCCATTGTCCCGAACAGGATCCACATCCTCTTCCACACTTCCTAGGGCACTCGCAGAACCTGGATTTGCCCTATAAATAGCAGCTGCCTGGCTGACCATGGGGACAGCCCAGAAAAAGGCACTTCAGGGGGCAGGAAGGGACAATGCCAGCAGCAGCAGCTTTGGGCAGAAGTCGGAAACTGCACTCAGGAGCGCCAAATCCCTCGGAAAAAGGGCACAGCGGCCACTTTTTGGGAATTCTGTCAGCCTGTTCCTGCTCCCCCCCAGCGCCCCTGGCAGCCCAGGCACGGCTGGCAGCTATTTCGGGGTGTTTATCTAACGTTAATTCACATTTCTCCTCCCGGTGCTTATCTGCCTCTATCGAAGCGCTCAGCTGGGAGGGTTTGGGAGGAACAATGCCCCAAGCACGGAATTCACGGATCCCCACGTGCCCGGACCACCCAGCTCCAGCAAAACTCGGGATTTCTGGGTGTGGGAACTCCCTTCCCTCTGCAGATAAGGAAGAGGCTGACAGGAGATAACGGTGGGGGGGTCCGAGGGCAGGACAGGAGGAATTGGGGCAGGAATTTCCTCAGCACGAGATCCTGGATGTCTCCCAGCTCCCCGGAGGGCAGCGCAAGGACAGCAGGAGCCAGGGGTCAGGTTTGATCCCGAGCTTGCTGCTGGAATTTAGGTTAAAAACAAAACAAAACAAACCAAACAAACCAAAACAAAATAAACTGCAGGCACGGCAAATGCACACAGTCCCAATTCCAAGACTTGGGAAGATCTGAGGAGGGCAATGAGCCAAGAGCTGCTGCAAAGCTGCACATCCCCAAGTCACTGCAGTGACAGGAGATTCATCTGCTCCCTGCTCCTTGGGACACCCCAAATCCCATCCCAAAGCTGCTTTTCCCTGTAAAGACACCACGGAATGCCACTACAAATGACACAGGAGGGGCTGATGGGCAGGGAAAGGGACAGGGAATTGCTGTCCTGTGAAAATTCCCGAATGTCACAGCACTGCCACGACGGGATGGGACGGGATGGGATGAAAGCTTTCCTGCTTTCACTTTCACACGACTCCAAGGCTGGAATGATCTCTCAGGAACCTGTCCTGGCCCTTCTGTGCTCTTTGGAGACCAGCAACGGGCAGGAGCAAAACCCCAAACTCCAGAGCAAGCAGCACAACCCTCACCCGGGCACTGCTCAGGGAAAGGCAGGGAGGCGGTTCCCTTCCCAGTGTGAGGAATTCAGATTGTGCTTCCCAGAAAGGCACCACGGGCAGCCCCATCCCGCTGCTGGCTGCTCCAGCTGGGGCTGGATTGCACCTTGCAAAGGCAGAGCTGCTTTTCCCAGCCTAACTTTTCCTTATCCCAGCTTTTCCTTTATCCCAGCTTCTCCCCATCCCAGCTTTTCCTTATCCCAGCTTTTTCTCACCCCAGCTTTTCCCCCATCCCAGCCTCCTGCCCTGCTGCTGCAGGATGATTTTCCTGCCAGGCGGACACCTCGCTGCGAGTCCGCAGCGGGGAGAAAGATGGATTTATTTCTCACCCCGGCATTTCTGCCTCGCCACCAGCGCCACCGGGCCGCCTCCCGCGGCCACCTCGCTCCGGCCTCAGGTGGCCCCATCCATCTGTGCCCCACGGGCACAGCTCATTAATGCTCGGCGCAGCACCCAGGATGTGCCAGACACTCCGCAAACAGACGGTGCCGGGGGGGCTGCGAGCTGCAGATGGGTCGGGGGGCGCTGGCAGCGGGCAGGGGCTGGGGGACGCTCGGGGGATGCTCCAGAGCTCCGCGGGGAGAGCTCTCCGAAGGGAAAGTTCAAATTCTTCTCTGCCACCAAAGCATCGCCCCCGGCCCCGCAAAATCAGGGTTTTGAGGAGGAGAAGGGGAACGGAGAGAAGAGGGAAAGGCAAAGGAAGAGCGTGCCCTTGCAAGCGAGATTCCTGCCCCGGCAAGGGTTAAGGCATCCGGCACGTTTTCTGTCAAGCGGGCGGATGGGATTTCAGGTTGCTCGGGACTTCAGCGTCTCTGCGCTTCGGGGGGAGATAAAAACCCCCAGAGCCCGAGGCCAGGTTGGTGGTTAAACAATAGCCCGGGCTGCAGGAAAACTCGAGATGCTGCTCAAGTCAGCAGGAGAGGCTCCCGGCACCTCCGGAAAGTTGGGAGGCTGCTCCGCATCTCGCCAGAGCCGAAGAGGGAAATGCCCATAAAAAGCAACCTCTGGAGATCCCCCCCACCCCCCCGGCCACACAGCAGCTGGAACCTCTCCACAGCCCCAAAAACCCCCGATTGCACCCCAAACCGCGCACGGGGCGGGAGCTCTACCTTGCACGAGTAGGTGTGGTGCACCGGGTCCACGTTCATGATCTCCTCCACCGTGCCCGTCAGCACCACGTTGGCCTCCTCCTCGCGGCGCTCCAGCTCCCGCTCGGGGCAGCTGGCGCGGGCCGGTGCCAGCAGTGCCAGCAGCAGTGCCACCAGCGCGGGTGCCAGCCGTGTCCCCATGGCGGCGGCGGCCCCGCGGCCGCGCCGCTGAGCCCGGCAGACAAAGCGGCCCCGCTCGCAGGCAGCGCTGGCGCAGCAGCCGAAAGGGCCACTTTTGTTCCAGGGAGGTGAAAAGGAGGAAAGAAAGAGGAGGGAGGGAGGGAAAGGGAGGCAGCGAGGGGAGGGGAGAAGGAGGAAAATCCCAGGAGGAGGAGGAGGAGGAGGAGGAGGAGATCTGGAAGGCGCTCGGCGCTCGCTGCCGCGGCCCTGGAAGAAAGCGCGCAGATTTGCATGCAATCTGAATTGCTGATAAGGAGGGAGCGGGGTTAGGGGGGAGAGGAGGGAGGGAGGGAGGCAGCGCGGCCGCCCGCCCGCCCTGCTGGCAGCGCTCGGTGCGAACGCCGCCCCCAGGAAAGGCAGCCGCGGTTAATGGATAATCAGCGCCGCAACGTGAGGAGACTTTTAAAGGTGTAGGGACCGCAGCCGGCCCCGCCGCCCCCTCGCCGTGAGTGGCAGCTGTCCCCAGCCCTGGCCCGGGGTATCCTTCACCCCATCCCGCGCACCCGAGATGCCCAAAGTGGGGTTTGTCCCTCCTTGTCACCCCCCACTCTGAGTGGCAGCTGTGCCCAGCCCTGGCCCGGGGTGTGCCTGGCTCCGTCCCGCACCCCTGAGATCCCCAAAGTGGGGTTTGTCCC
>JAWMQZ010000078.1:6408580-6420593 GCA_035584835.1 Tangara arthus
CGTGAGTGGCAGCTGTCCCCAGCCCTGGCCCGGGGTATCCTTCACCCCATCCTGCCCCCCCCGAGATGCCCAAAGTGGGGTTTGTCCCTCCTTGTCACCCCCCACTATGAGTGGCAGCTGTCCCCAGCCCTGGCCCGGGGTGTCCCTGGCTCCGTCCCGCACCCCTGAGATCCCCAAAGTGGGGTTTGTGCCTCCTTGTCACCCCACTCTGAGTGGCAGCTGTCCCCAGCCCTGGCCCGCGGTGTCCCTCTCTCCATCCCGCACCCCCAAGATGCTCAAAGAGAGGTGGCACCCCGGCATTTCCATCCCTGTCACCCCCAGCTCTGTCCCGGGGTGTCCCTGGCTCCATCCCGCACCCCCGAGATGCTCCAAGAGGGGTGGCACCCCGGCATTTCCCTCCCTGTCACCCCCAATTCCACCCCAAAGACGCTCCCGGGTTTTCCCCACAGGGAAACTGAGGCAGGGCTGGTCCTGCTCTGCCGGGACCCCACAGATCCATCCCTGGCCACAGGGGTGACCCTCATTGGGGGCATGAGCCGTGACAGAGCCACCCGTGGAACCATGGAGAGGCTGGAACAGAACTTTAAAATCAACCCATGCCACCCCAGGCTGTCCCAAGCGCCGTGACCCCATGGCCCGGCTCCCCGGGGGCTGCAGGGTGATTCCCCCACATGTGCCAGCAATTAGGGCAGAGAGAAAATGAAAAGTTAAGTGGCACCGGGGGAGGGATGTTGTTTGTGCCCTCCATAAATCAGCCGGCCCCCAGAGGCGTTTTACGAGACCGTTTCACTTGATGGCCCTAAAAAATCCCCTCGTTTCACTTGATGGCCCTAAAAAAAATCTCCTGGTGTGACCCAGCCGAGCTCCTGGTCCCAGGGTGAAGTTTAACCAGCTGCCAGCTGAGGATGGGACACTTCAGGTGTCCCCTGTCCCCCTGTGATGAACAAGTTTCAACCCACAGCAGCATCCTGCCCTCTGTGCTCCTGTCCTTCCCGAAATTCTCAAATAATTTATTCCCTAAATCCTGAGTGCTCTGTGCTGTTTGCCCCTGTGGGTGCCACACTCCTTTTCCTCCCCTTCTCTCGTTTATTTAATATGTAGAAATAAATGAATCTTGCTGAGTGTTCCAAAGTTTGCCCCTGAAGAGGATGGAGCAGCAGAGATCCCATAAATCTGCCTGGAAATGTCCCAGATCCTGTGGGGTTTGCAGGGAAAGCACCCTGGACGTTTTCTATCTTAACCCATTCCCACAGTGCAACCCCACAGCTTCTCCCAGTTCTCTTTCCGCTCAAAACTTCCATTTCTCCCCTGGAAAATTGAATTTCCCAGTTCAGCACTGAGGGAAGGCTGCCTGATCCAAAGCAGGCAGGGTTTTATCACCTCAGGGATAAAATCCTTATCAAAAAGGGCTTCAGGGAGATCATTCTCACCAAAAAAATAGCCCAGAGCCTGCTCAGGCCTGCAGGAAGCCTAGTGGGGAATAATTTCCAAATGTGCCAGACTTTCCTACACTGTAAAACACCAAAAAGCTGCAGGATGAAGTGACCCAAAGAAAATATTCATTTTCACAAAAAAACTTCCCCAAAACCCCCGGATTTTGGCTGAGGGGCACTTGGAAGCCTCCATCCCTCAAAGCCAAGGCCAGGCCCCACAGGCCTCACATCCCAGAGCTCTTTCCACTCAAAACTTCTCCCAGAAAGTTCCAGGATAAAGTGACCCAAAGAAAATTCTCATTTTCTCTCCAAAAACTTCCCCAAAACCTCTGGATTTTGGCTGAGGGGCACTGGGAGACCTCTGTCCCTCAAAGCCAAGGCCAGGCCCCACAGAATTCACATCCCAGAGCTCTTTCCGCTCAAAACTTCCCCCAAAAGGTTCCAGGATGAAGTGACCTGAAGAAAATCCACATAATTCAATTTTCTCACCCCAAAACTTCCCCTAAAAACCTGGATTTTTTTTGGCTGAGGGGCACTGGGAGGCCCCCATCCCTCAAAGCCAACCACAACTCCTGACAGAGGAGCTCCATTACTCCATTTCTGTTGTTGTTTTAAACTCCAGCAATCAGCTAAAAATATTTCAGTGCCCTGGCAGCTGATATTTTTTTTTTATCCTGCTGTTTTAATAATTAATTTTTATTGTATTCCTCGAGCACTGCTGGAGTGGAAATCCCAGAAAGAAGCTGAGCTCGAGGTGGAAGGAACCAGCTGGGACTCCCTGCCCCAGAACCTGGCAAGGGAGGAGAGGGGAGGAATTATTTCTGCCGAATTTTGACAATTTTCTGGGTTTGAGTTGCCTCCTTTTAGCCCCACCCCTCCATCTGCTGGGATGTGAGGAGCAAAATGGATTTCACAGCTTTTTTTTTTTTTTTTGTGATTTTTTTGCCCCAGTCTGGTGTGGTTTGAATGGAATTGCTTGGCCTTGAGGGTTTTTTTTGGTGGAGGTGAGATATCAGGAGCTCAATCTGCTTGTGGAGGTTTCATGGGATTCAGAAGGACTAGGATTTTCCAAAAGGCAGGAAAATAATAAAATCACCTTTTTTAGGGCCAGTGTGCAGGGAGCAGCACATTCCCACAGGGAATTGCTGAGCCTCAAGCTGATAAAAGCAGAAACAGGAGAAAAAAACCTGGGATGTTTCTATGGGAAAACCGAGGCAAATTCCTTGGCAAATCAGCGCCCAAAACAAATAAACAGCAGCTCCCAAAAATACACAAAACACCGGGGTTTGTCCCAGCTCTTCCTTGTGAACCTGCCGCTCGGGAAAACTTCTGGAAATGCCTTTGGAGGTGGCTCAGTCTGCCCCTGGAAAATCGAAATATCTCGGGGAAACTGCGAGGAATTGGGCAGGGTTTGCTTCCTCATGCTACTGCGTGATTTTGGGTGGGAATTCCGAGGGTTTTTGGAGGGAGTGGGGACTAAATGGAGGAGGGAAAGGGAGGAGAAAAGGGAGAAGGGAAGGGAGGGCCTGGCACTGCCCACACGTCAGGGCAGGAACCCCTCAGCGTTTGGAGCCAAATATTTGCCTGAAAAGCAAATAAAGGCCCTGGTGAGGAAAATCCAACCCCAGAGGTGACAGCAGTGTCCCCATCCCTGATTTCCAGCGTCCCCATCCCTGCTCCCATCTCAATAAGCTCTAAAATGATTTAATGTGATTTTTTCCCCTTATTCCTCTTTCAAGTTTAATCCCTCCCGGTGCCTCCTGCCACTGTCAAATTCCTTTTGTGTGCTGTTGGAAACCCTCTGGATGTCACTCAGGAGCAGCTGGAACAAGCTGCCCCTGGGATGCTGCGGGATAATGAGTCCCAAATTAGTAAATCTGTTAATTAGAGCGGGGCTGAGGGCTGAGAGCAGCCCCACACTCGGGGGTTTCACCCCACAGCAGCTTCACCCCCAAGGGGAGTCACTCTGTCCCTCTGCTGTGCTGGGGGACAGGAAAATGTGGGCCTTTCCCCCCAAAAAATCAAGGAGGAACTCATAGGAAAACTTGGGCCTTTCCCCAAAAAAATCAAGGAACTCATAGGAAAACTTGGGCCTTTCCCAAAAAAAAAATCAAGGAGGAACTCATAGGAAAACTTGGGCCTTTCCCAAAAAAATCAAGGAACTCACAGGAAAACTTGGGCCTTTCCTCAAAAAAAAAAATCAAGGAGGAACTCACAGGAAAGCTTGGGCCTTTCCCCAAAAAATATCAAGGAACTCACAGGGAGCTGTCACATCCTGGAGAAAAAAAATCGAGAATTTTGCTTTTTCCTCCCCAAATTGCAGAGGAATTCCTGTGTTCAGTGTGAAGGGCGCTGGGAATTTTGTCCAGGTGGAATTGGGCATCCCCAGTCACTGCTCTCATCCCAGAATTCTCTGGGCTGTCCCAGGATTTGATGTGGGATGGATGCAGAGATGAAGATAAGTGGAACACTAAAAACCTTTTCTGGTTTAAATTCATATCCTGGAGAAAAAAAAAAAAATTGAGAATTCAGTGCTTTCCTCCCCAAATTGGGCTGGCAGCCTTGAATTGGGTTAAAAACTGGGTGAAAACAGGGTTAAAAATTCCCAGCTGATCTCCTGGAGCCGCTGGGATCCAGGCTTTGTCCCGCAGGCAGGAGAAGCAGGGAATTGTGCTGAATGTGCCCAAATTCCCTGGACTCCAGGAGAAAACCCCAAACCAGGGCGGGTTCTGAGCTTAATGACAGGGCGGCAGGAATTCAGCCTGGAATGGGATCCAGGGCTGGGATTTCTGGGATTTTTAGCCCCAAATCCTTGGGATCAGAGCCCCCCCACGCCCCTACAGGTGTTTTAGGGCCGGGTTTAGCTGCCCTGAACCTCCAGCAGGGTTTAACTTAACCCCAGCTCAGGGGCAAAAGCACCCAGTGAACCACAAGGAACCACAATCAAAGGGGAAAAAGGGAGAGGTTCTTTGAACCACAATCAAAAGGGGAAAAGGGAGAGGAGCAGAAGGAAAACCCAGCGTGAACTTGAGGGCAAAGGATCCGCCAGGATCAAATCCCATCCTCGGAAACGCCTGGGGGGCTGCTGGAATTCCTCCTGCTGGAATTCTATGTGGCCACGGAGCCTCCCTAATGCGGATTGATGGCCTCAATCTGCTCTCCCTGCAGGGAAAAGAGAGCCCTGGCCCCTGATATCCATTTTTTCCCTCCCAGAAATCCCAGCCTAAGTGGATTTCCCCGCGCTGCATCCAGGAGAAAAATGTCTCCATCCATCCCCCCGCGACAGGCAGCAGCAGAGGGAAGCGCTCCCACCTGATTCCTCCCGCCCCTGGATTGATTGCAGCCACGCCAGGATTAATTGGGGAGAGTAAAAATGCTTCTCTGGGCGATCAATCTTCCCCCGGTTCCCTCACCTTGTCATCCTCTAATAAGTGGGAAATCAAAATTCCCCTCCTGGCTGCCTCGTGCCCGCAAATGGATTTCTCTGCTGCATTGCTGGGAACCCTTAAAAGGCATTTTGGGAGCAGCCAGGAGACAAATGGGATTAGCTGGGCAGGGAAAGTGCAGCCGCAGCATTTCTGCACTGCCAGCGAGGGGAAATTCAGCTCTGGCAGGCTCAGGGGATGGGGGGAGCCTCGGGATGGGGAGCAGGATTTGGGGAGGGAATCGTGGGTGCATCGGGGGGCTGAGGAATATTTGGAGTGGAACACAAAAAAATCATTTCCTGGTTTAAATTCCAGAGGGATTCCTGTGTTCAGTGTAAGGGAATTTTGTCCAGGAATTTGGACATCGCTCCTTTTATCCCACACACTGGATTCGATGTGGGAGCTGTGGATGCAGAGATGAAGAATATTTGGAATCAAACACCAAAAACCTTTCCTGCTTTAAATTCCAGAGAATTTCTGAGCCTATTTTCTGTGTAAGGGGCGCTGGGAATTTTGTCCAGCTGGGACTGGACATCCCCAGTCTCTCCTCTCATCCCACCCCAGAATTCCCAGGATTTGATGTGGGAGCTGTGGATGCAGAGATTGGGAATATTTGGAGACAAACACCAAAAACCTTTCCTGCTTTAAATTCCAGGATTCCCTGCCTTGTCCCAGTGTGTTCCCAGCTCTTTGGGTCTGGATTTCCCAGCTGGCCACGCCGTGCCAAGGACATCTGGGGGATGTCACCGTCTCTGGAACGTCAAATTTGGCTCAAATTTATCACAAGGAGCTGAGAGCCCGGCCCTGTCCCAGGGAAATGGGGAATCCTGGAATGGTTTGGGTGGGAAGGGACCTAAAAGCTGATCCCATCCCTCCCCCTGCATTCCAGGGACACCTCCCACCACCCCAGGTGCTCCTTGGACAATTCCAGGGCTGAATCCACAGCTCCTCCTGGCAAATCCCACTCATTTCCTTCTGCCATGAACTCTAAACCCGCAGGAATCTGGGAAACCCCAGAGCCAGGGCAGTCCCAGCTGCCTCCAGCGAGGTTCCCTGCGCTCTGAGGGGATCCCCGGGGGTCCCTGGGTGCCCAGGGCGGGCACTGCCCCATCCCACAAAGGCTCCCGAAGCTCCCAGGGCTTTCCCTGATGGAAAACACGGGTTGTGCTGGGAAGCAGAACGACCCTGAAAGAGCAAAGATTAAGATTCAGAGCATGCAGGGACCCAGCTTTTCCCTTTCTCCCTCTTTTTTTTTTGGAGGATTGAAGGAGCCAAGGTTTTCCCAGTCCCTCCGAGGGCCCTTGGCAACCCCTGGGAAGCTGCTGGAGCCTCTCCCAGAAGGGCTGGAATGCCCAGGGCTGGGCACAGAGGGACCCAGCCCTCCCAAATCGTGGTTTCACACTCCCCCGACCCCATTTCATCCTCCAAGCAGGATTTATTGGCCCGGGCTCTCCAGGAGATGAAGGCTTTTGTGTGGAATTTTATCCCAAACCCTTCCTGCAGCTGCTGCGTGGGCAAAAGAAAAATAAAAAAGAGAAAGAGAAGGGTGGGGGGGGAAAAAGAATAAAAAAGACATTGAAAGTGTGAGGTTTGAAAAGATTTCTCCTCTCTGGGATCAGTTTGTGAGTCACCCCGAGGGGATGACCAGGGAATATTTCATCCTGCCGGGGCCGCGCTGAGAGGAGGCAGCGCCGGGATCTGAATCTGCCCAAAGCTCGGCTCTGCGCTCGTCATTCCGCACACACGCGGAGCGGGCAGAGCGGTTTAACCTCTTCCTGCCCGCTCCTCCCGCGGTCCTGCCCTGCCTGGGGCACTGACCGCTCTCCTCCTGCTTTTTCCTGGTTTAAAATGGGGATGACGCCGGGGATGCTGTCCCAGAGAGGCTGAAACACCAGAAAACCCACGGGAATCATTCCCTGCCTCACTCCTGGCTGAGCTCAGGGAGAGGGGGAGCTGAGGGTGCTCTGCACCTGCTGGCCTGGCAGTGAGCGGGGTTTGGGGAGGAATCCCCTTCCCAGGGGTGGAACAGCTGCAGGGATGGACAAGGAATTGCCAGCTGGAGGTGAGGAGGAGGGAGGGAGGGATGGAGGGATGGATGGATGGATGGATCCACGGATGGATGGATGGATGGATCCACGGATGGATGGATGGAGGGATGGATGGAGGGATCCGTGGATGGATGGATGGATGGATGGATGGATGGATGGATGGATGGATGGATGGAGGGATGGATGGATGGAGGGATGGATGGATGGATGGTTGGATGGATGGATGGATGGATGGATGGATGGATGGATGGATGGATGGATGGATCCATGGATGGATCCATGGATGGATCCATGGATGGATCCATGGGTGGATGGAGGGAGGGAAGGATCCATGGGTGGATGACAGATGGGGATGGATGGATCCATGGAGGGATGGATGGATCCATGGAGGGATGGATGGATGGATGATGGATGGATGGATGGATGGATGAACGGATGATGGATAGACAGATCCATGGATGGAGGGACACACAGCCACCTCCTTGCTCAGGTGGCAGCTCCCAGTGGAAAAGGCTTCCCCAGGGTAATTCCAGCTGTTCCAGGTGCCCAGAGCAGAGCTGTGCCCCAGGCTGGTGGCCATGTGCTGCTGGGGCTCAGCTGAGCTGCAGTAACTGAGGTTTATTCATGACCAGACCCCTTGCAGGAATCACCACAAGCTTTGGTCACACATGGGTTGCAGATTTCCAACACAGAGAATTAAAGCTGCAATGGCAAAAACAAAGCTTCAGTGGGAGTGACACACAATTTGTACCAAGGAGGCCAAAACAGGGCAGGGAGGAGCACGGTGAGAATTTGTTCTTGTAGGGAGAAAGGGGAGGCAAGCCAACAGGCCTGGGCTCCTTTCCATCATTTCTGCTATGGTTTGCACCCCTTGATACCAAGAACAAGGCAAAGTTCATTAAAAGGACACAATGCAAGGAGTTCCAGCCATTCCACATCCAATTTTAACAGATGTGAAACCCTCTGCAGTCAAAGCAAGTATTTCCCTGAACTCTTATGTGCCTTTTGCTTCTGTCTTTTCTTTTTGTCTTTTTCTTTTTCACAGGTATTTAAGTCAAGAATATTCATACTCATCCTGTCCACTCCTCAGGAGGGTGGAGAGGTGTTCAGTGCCAAAGGTATAATCAAGTGCTCAGATAAGCTTACAGGTTTAAAGCCAGACATCAGTAATAGAAGCAATCACAGCCATCAAACTACTAAGATGAGCAGTAATGGGATTATCTGTCAACACAAACAAAAGGATAAATACAAGCAAACCCATCAATCCCTGAAACCTAATTCTCATGTTAATCTGAGACTATGGCAGGAAGATTAAAGAACCCTAGGATCAAATAAAAAGTTATTGATTGTAAAATTCCTGCCTTAAACAAAGCAGGTGTTTGTGGTTTGGGATAACCATGTGTATGGCACCAGCTGGCTAAGGACAAAAACTGCACCATCCCAAAGGAGCAAAACAAGGGATACAAGTCAGGGAATTTCCTCTTCCAGGAGGGGCTTGGAGCAAGCAGGGATAGTGGAAGGGGGTTGGAACAAGACCCTCATCCCTGTCTCCCTGCACCAGTGAAGGGAGGAGGTAGAGCTGGGATGAAGGGAGAGCTGGGGGCAGGTGTTTTGAAGGTCTTATTTCAGTTCTCATTATCCTGCTTTGGCTTTGCTAGTAATAAATTCAATTAATATCTCTAATTCAAGCCTGTTTAGCCTGTGATGGTATTTGGTGAGTGATCCCTCCTAGACCTTATCTCAGCTCATGAGCCCTTCACTACATTTCCTCTCCCATGCAGAGGGGAGTGAGAGAGAGGCTTTGGTGGATCAACCCACCATATCTCCCTTCAGCAAGGAAAAAACCCAACTCACCACAACCCAAAAAACCATAACAGAGCTGAAGGCAAACACATCACGGCATTCAAACCCCCTGTCACTTGGCCAGATTGACTGGTGTGCACACAGCCAGAGCTGAAACACCCTCTGCAGAGCTCTGGAGCATCAGGGCAGCAGCTCAGCCCTGAGGTATCCCTGCTGCCCTCCTCACATCTGCATTTTGCATCCCAGCATCACCTGCCTCTGCCTCTTAAACTGCTGGGAGCTGTGTCAGGCAGGAAAAGAGCCCCTGGGCTTGTGCTGCCAGGTGGGCAGGGGAGGTGCACACGCATGAACATAGGTGTAAAACATGAACACAGGTGTGAAACACATGAACACAGGTGCACACACCTGAGCACAGGTGTAAAACACGAACACAGGTGTAAAACACATGAACACAGGTGCACACACACAAACACAGGTGCACACACATGAACACAGGTGTAAAACACCAACACAGGTGCACACACATGAACACAGGTGTGAAACACATGAACACAGGTGCACACACCTGAACACAGGTGTAAAACACAAACACAGGTGCACACACATGAACACTGGTGTAAAACATGAACACAGGTGTGAAATACATGAACACAGGTGCACACACATGAACACAGGTGTAAAACACAAACACAGGTGTAAAACACATGAACACAGGTGTAAAACACACACACATGAACACGGGTGTAAAACACGAACACAGGTGTAAAACATGAACATAGGTGTAAAACATCAACACAGGTGTACACACAAACACAGGTGTAAAACACAAACAGGTGCACACACACAAACACAGATGTAAAACACACAAACACAGGTGCACACACATGAACACTGGTGCACACACATGAACACAGGTGTAAAACATGAACACAGGTGCACACACATGAACACAGGGGTAAAACACACGAACACACATCAACCACACAGACCCTGGCAGGAGTCTGAGCACAGGGAAGGAGCCAGCCCTGTTCTCCTTCTCCCCACTCCTCCCCAGCAAGCCCTGCCAGCTGCCCTCCTGCCTTTGCTGTGTTCAGCACGGCTGCCAAGGCTCCATCCAGATGAAAGGGCTGCAGCATGACACAGAGCACCCACCCTGCTTCCCTGGCCATCCAATTACTGCATTCACCTGAGCCCAGGGAGCAGGGAGGGAAGAGAGGGGCCCAGGAGCAGGAAGAGGCTGTGGCAGCTCGTAGTTCATTCGATGGCACCCGAGTTCTGATCCAATTCCAGCCCAGCACTAGGGGACTGGCAGAGCTGTTTGCACCTTCCCACCTGGATGAGTGATCCCAGAGCTGGTGGAGCTGTGCTCATCCCTTGGGGCTGCACCCTCGGATTGCTGCTCAATGAAGAGATCCTCACTTTTTTAACAGGATGGGATCAGGCCCTGGCTGCACAAAAAGCCACAGTGATGGCTACAAAACTGGCAGCACAGCCAGTGGGAAGGCTCAGAGAGATGCCTGCCTGTGTCTGGTGTAACAAGGAGTTATTTCCCTGACCCTGTCTGTTCCAGATGCTCTCTCCCCACACCAGGATTTCAGACACACACACATTTTTAGGAATCTGTTCCTCCCCTTTTTTTCCACAAGTGCCTCAAGTCCACGCTGCTCCCTGAGTGCCAGGCACAGCCCAAGCTCCCAAGGAAGGGTACATGAGACACCAGAAGGCTCCACATGCATTTTTCATCTTCTTATGCAACCACAACCGTGCCCCTCCACACTTGGCTGAGGAGATTTTCTGCAAGCAGTTCAGCCATCCACCTAATGCTTACTTAATGGCAGTGTTTTCAGAAAAACACTACAAGAATTTTCAAATAGAAACAATTAGCATTCACAGTAATTTGCATCTACTCTCCCCCATTTCTAAAGCAGCAGGCTCTGCTTTAATATTAACCCCTGCTTGCTCCTCAAAGCCCAGTGCAGGGGAGTGAGCCACACAACTCCCATTAGAGACCACAGGAACAATTCACTTCAGTGGGGAGAAGATTACATGGCAGTGCTTGAAACTTTGGGGGACAAGCCTTTGTTTTTGGGCATCCTGTGTGTCAGCAGAATGAGCAGCTTCCACCACACCACAGCTGTTTCCACCAGGGTTCCATTTCCTAATCCATCCTCCAGGCACCAGAGATGGGATTTCCACGTGCAGGATTCACCAAATCACTCCCCCATCACCCAGGCTGCCCTGAACTCACGATGGGCTGAGGCCAGAGCAGCCAAGCTCCTCCAAAGGCTCAAAAAATCCCTGAGCCTGTGCTGGAGAGCAGGAGGGAAAGGCTTCCTCAGCCAGAAATTGTGATGTAGGCTCGTTTTTGAAAGCCAGCTATTCCATGAACATTTACATCTGGAAATCAGGAATTACCCTGGGAAAAGTGGGTTTTCCATGGCATGGAACAGCAGGTCCTACCTCCCAGACCCTGCAAGGCAGAGCAGGGTGAGCAGCTGCCTGCAGACACCTGGTGCTTTGGGGGGCCCAGGCACATTCCCTGTGCCCAGGGGGTGCAGAGGAAGGGAGAGGATGGGACAGGGGAAGCCCAGGATAACTCCCATGAATGAGGCTGTGTTTGCAAAGGTGCCCCAGAGAGTTACAGCTCAATCAACACGAGATGAGCAAACTCTGTGAGCAGAGAAGAAAGGGAGCAGCTTCTTATTAAAACACAGCAGCTTTTTTGCTGTCTAGCACAGAGTTCCACAAGAGAGCAGGTGGGGTTTTTTTTCCCCCTCTTCCAAAACCCTGAAGAATTCCATGTAAAATAAGTCCAAGTTTAAAGACTCCAGATCTGACAGCATCTAAGCAGAGCCCACTTGAGCAGTGCCGTGCTGTCCCCTGTGTACACACTGCTATTCACTCTTTAGGAGATCACAAACTCCTTTTCCTGCAGGACCTCTGCCTCCCTCAGCTCACTGGTTTGATGGGAAGCAGCAAGTGATGCAGAACAAACGGGAGAAGTCTTGTCAATCTCTGTCTGATCCAGAACAAGTTCTGTTGGCAGGGCAGATGTGGATTTAGGCCCGTGGTACTGAAATACCTTGTGGGAACCCAGGACAGCCAGGACCCCTGCCAGGGGGCTCAGAGACCCTGGCACGGAGCCCAAAGCACCTGTGGGTTTGATTATGACCTGTGGAGCAAATCACCAACCTTAGATGAAGATCAGCAAGCCACAACAGTTTAGGTAGAATAATAGTGAAGTTATCACGGGCTGGAAAAGTAGATTTTGGGGTTTCTGGTAGGGGGGTTCAGGAGGCAAGAT
>JAWMQZ010000078.1:6420693-6438687 GCA_035584835.1 Tangara arthus
GATGGATGGAGGGAGGGATGGGTCCATGGATGGATGGAGGGATGGATGGAGGGATGGATGGAGGGATCCATAGAAGGATCCATGGATGGATGGATTTATGGAAAGATGGATTCATGGATGGATGGAGGGAGGGATGGGTCCAGGGATGGATCCATGGATGGATGGAGGGAGGGATGGGTCCATGGATGGATCCATGGATGGATGGATGGATGGATGGATGGAGGGATGGAGGGATGGATCCATAGAAGGATCCATGGATGGATGGATGGATGGATTTATGGAAAGATGGATCCATGGATGGATGGAGAGCAGCCTGCTCCTTTCCCTGGGTCTGCCTCTTGGATCCCCTGCAAAGGCCTGAATCCGAATTTTAGAGCCCCAACAAAAAGTGGCAGGAGAGGAAGGGAAAAATCCAGGGAGATCTCAGCGCAGGGCAGTGGGGCTGGGTGACCTCTAAAGGGCCCTTCCAACCCAACCCTTTCCATGATTCCCTGATCCTTTCCCCTCCAAAGCTCCTTTGCTGGGCTGAGGGAGAGAAGCGAAGCCAAGGGAAGCTCCCGCAGCTCTGCCATGACCCAAAGGTGCCCGAAGCCCTGAGCTAAGCTGAAAGCACCTGGCCAGGCCCCCGGTCCCTCCAAGGCCACCGGGTTTGCTGCAGGGAGCGGGAGAGGAGCCAAGGAGCCTCCGGATCCTGTGTCAGCTGCTCGGGAGCCGCCAGGGCAGCGCGTCCTGGCGCAGCCTTCCAATTATCCAAAGTGCTCTCCGGGAGCTGCAGCCTCATCCATCAGGGCCGCTCTGACTCAGGCACTCCAGAGCAGCTCTGCGTGGTGCTCCAGCTGGGAAAAGGGGGACGAGCAGGGGGCAGACGGGGAAAAGCCGAGCCCACCGGGAAAACCCGAATTTCCCAGCCCCAGGCTGGCTGGGCTCGGCTTTAGCAGCACGAGTGGGGCTGGTGCAGTGCCCAGGAGAGCTTGGGGATGTTTTGGGGCAGGCAGGGAGGGCAGTGCCGGGGGGACAGAGCCCGTGGGTGCCACCCTGAGTGCCCACACCCCCTTCGAGAGCGTTGCTGAGCCCCTCAGCTCTTGGCCCGGCTACAAACCCCCACTCCTGCTCCTTTCCTGGAGCCATGAAAGCGCTCTTTGTTAGGCAAGAGCTGGAAAACAGCTGCCGAGGGCTTGTCCAGACACATAATCCCGGCTGAGAGCCGGGCTGGCAGCGCGGCAGCCCCAGCCCTGCCCGTGTCCCCCGTGGGCAGCGACAGCGGCAGCGCTGACCGCGGGGCTCGGGCACCCTGGCCGTGCCCGGGCAGCCTGGCACCGCGGCACTGGGCAGCACGGAGCCTCTGGGAGCTGATTGCAGCCCGGCTCCTGCTCCAAGCAACGATCCTGGCTGGTTTTCCCCCATTCCTGGAAGGGCTGTAGGTGAGGGTGGAGGAGATTTGCTCCATGAGCTGCGGCTGCCCCATCGCTGGGAGTGTGCAAGGCCGAGCACCCTGGGGTGCTGGGGGTGTCCCTGCCCGTGGGAACGGGGTGATCTTCAAAGCCCCTCCACCCCAAACCGGTCTGGGGTGGGGAGCAGGATCCTGTCCTGCAGAGCTCTCGGATCCCATCCCGCTCACGGGAACGAAACAAGGGAGAATATTCCGGAATGGAAAAGGCAGGAGTTTGAATCCAGAGGCTCTGATGAAAGGGAAGGAAATCTGCTCAAATCAAAGCTCAGCCTGGGACCAGAGCCTTGCCCAGGGCTTGCTCCCAGTCCAGTCAGGCAGGATTTGCTGCAAGCGGCTCCCTCTCTCTCCTGGCCTCATAACTGAGTCAATCAAACCCTGCTGGAAACCAGGAGTGCCCCAGGAATCTCCATGGGAAGGGGCAGGCGGCTCCTGCGAGGACGCTCAGCCTGGGAAAGGCTGGCAGGGCACAAATATTCATTAAATTCCTGCTTTTTATAGCAAACGTGGCCAAACCAGGCTGGCTGGTGCTGAAACCCTCACCTCCTCTGATATCCTGCTCCACCCCAGTGAAAAACCACTTTAAAGCTGGGTTCATCCTTCCTGTACTGGTTTTGTCCCAGTTTGGGTGCCCAGGCCTCCAGCCCAGAACAGGAGCTGGGCAGGGGGGTGAGAGCAGCATCTCTGCCCCTTCTCCTTCTCCCAAAATTCTGCCAGAGCCAGGAGATGCTTCAGGATGGGCCCAGTCCCAGTGCTGGGCTCAGATTTGGGATCGGAGGGGATCAAGCCTGATGTGCCAGAGGGGTCTGGAAGAGGCCCCAGAGCAGGGAGGGCAAAGCTCTCTGAGGTGAAACCCCCTCCCTTGTTTTGGTGGAATCAGGGAATGGTTTGGGGTGTGGAAGACCTTCAGGATCATCCCATTCCAGCCCTGCCTTCCAGGGGCACCTCCCACGGTCCCAGGCTGCTCCAGCCTGCCCTGCCCTGCCCTGGGGAAATCCAGGGGCAGCCACAGCATTTTTGGGAAACCCGTCCAGTGCCATCAGGAACTGTCCCCTGATCCCGTTTTCCTCAGGACTCTCCCCTTCATTGCCCTCCATCAGCCGGGAGGATATCCATCCATTTTAATCCCATCCAAGCGGATTTCCCTGCGCCACATCCGGGAGAAAACATCTCCATCCATCCCCCCGGAGAGGCAGCAGCAGAGGGAAGAGCTCCCACCTGATTCCTCACCCCACCGAGGGCGGGTCCCTCTGCCGGTGCCACCTCCATCCTTTCCCTTCCCTGCAGCCCTGGAAGCCGCCCAGGGCTGGACGAGCAGCAGGCAGAGAACGTTCAATTAAAGATCAGCACGGGGCTGAGCCAGGAGATTTAATGGAAGGGCTGGCTGGAGCCCCTGGCAGCAGCAGGGCTGAGTGGAATGAAATCCCATAAACCTCCAAAAGTGGGGGGACAGCCAGGATGGGAGTGGGTGTCGCTCCCAGTGACTGGAAGATCAATGGATCCCGCAGTGCAGAGAGGGAAATTGGGGGTTTGGGATGAGCGAGGGAGGTGCTGGTGCGGGGAGAGGAGAGGAAAAGGAATCAGGAGGGTGAGACCAGCCCAGCCTCCCTCTGCTGCCCTGCAGGATCCACAGAATCCCGGGAGGGACCCCAGAGCCCATCCCGGGGCACAGGGCACCAACCCTGGATGGTGCCCAGCTGGCTCTGGAGCATCCCCATCCCTCTGGATCATCCCCATCCCTCTGGAATATTCCCCATCCCTCTGGAATATTCCCCATCCCTCTGGAATATTCCCCATCCCTCTGGAGCATCCCCATCCCTCTGGAGCATCCCCATCCCTCTGGAATATTCCTACGCCTCTAAAATATCCCCATCCCTCTGGGACATCCCCATCCCTCTGGAATATTCCTACGCCTCTAAAATATCCCCATCCCTCTGGAGCATCCCCATCCCTCTGGAGCATCCCCGTCCCTCTGGGACACTGTCACCCCTGGGCTCGGGCACTGCCCAGGGAAGCTCTGGCTCCTGCCCAGGGGGAATTTCCTGCCCCACCGAGGCTTTGAAGTTTTCCCCCTGCGATTTCTGGTCCCCTCCTGTCCCCTGGGCGCGCTTGGAGGGGTCACTGCCCTCCTCGCTGGGGTTGTTCCATGGAATGGGAAAGCTTGGGAAGGATCACAGTGGCTCTGGGATCTGCTCCAAGCTCTCTGCAGGCTCATCCTGCAGGACACTGCCCCCGGGTCCTTCTGGAAGTGTGGAGTGGAAGGTCCCTGCCCGTGGCAAGGGGCAGGAATGGGATGGGATTGAAGGTCCATTCCAACCCAAACCGTTCTGGAATTCCCAGCTGAGCTTTTCCCATGGCAGGAGATGCTGGATTTGCTGACAGCAGAGGTGGGAAACCTCCAGGCTTTTCTGCAATGCCAAAGAAATTGTTTAAGGAGATGCAACCCCAAGGAAAAACTCCAGAGAAGTTTCTTACCAATTCCTCTCTTCCTGGCGAGAAGAAGTGAGGAAAAATTGGGAAGCAGCTGGGCGGGAAATCCCCAAAATCCACGAATTGGGAGAAACATCCACAGGAACCTGGAGAAACATCCAAGATCCTCTTCCCAGCCTTTCCTGGCGCCGCAGCAGCAAACGCGAGAGGAAAGCGGCCTCTCGTGGATGGAAACTGCGCTGCAGCTCCATGAAAAGTGCAGGAAAACTGGGGGGGAAAAGCTGTGGAGCAGCAGAGGGTGCCCAGGAAGGCGGCTGGGGACAGCACGGGGGCACCAGGGCTGGCAGCGGGCCCTGGCAGCGGTGGCACACGGGAGGGATGCGAGCAGGGAAATTTGGGCACAGCGCAGGCATCTCCCTCCCCACCGCGGAGCCGCAGGAGGGTTGGGAGAGGGGATCCCTGCTCCAGCAGATCCGCGGGATAATCGCAGGGTCACGGCTTGGGGGGTTTGGATAAATTAGGAGAAGGAAATCCTGCCCTGTGAGGGTGTGAGACACAGGAAGGGGCTGCCCAGAAATGTCCCATCCCTGGAAGCGTCCAAGGACAGGGCTCGGAGCACCCTGGGGTGGTGGGAGGCGTCCCTGCCCAGGGAATGGGATGGGATTGGAGGCGCCTTCCGTGCAAACCATTCCAGGGTTCTGTCACCCAGCTCTCCCAGGCTGCTGCATCCCTGCATCCCAACCCAGCCCCGACCGGGATGGATCATCCCTCCCCTCCCGAGGCTCCTGCATCCCTGCATCCCAACCCATCCCTCCCCTCCCGAGCTCTCCCAGGCTGCTGCGGGGGTTTCACAGCTGCGGATCCGCGGGGCTCCATCCGGGCAGGGACCGGCAGAGGGCACGAGCGGACCGGGGAGCGGCGGGGACGGACGGGGCGGCGACACCAACGGGGCGGCGACACCGCGGGAGCGCCCCCGGCCCCCTCCCCGCTGAGGGAGCCCACCCTCCGCACGGAGCCCGGCCCATCCAGCGGGCCCGTGGGCCTGGAATTCCCGAGCTCCGCGGCATTCCCAATGGCATTGCCAGTGGCATTCCCAGTGGCATCCCCGCGCCATTCACAGCGGCACTCCCATGGCATTCCCATGGCGTTCCCATGGCATTCCTGTGGCATTCCCGCGCCATTCACAGCGGCGCTCCCAATGGCATTCCCATGGCATTCCCAATGGTGTAGGGAGAGTTGCAGCTCCTTGCAGCAACCTTCTCTTGCAGTCTTCTCCTGCCTCTTACTGTCTTCTCCTGGTAGCAGCCTTCTCTTCTCCTGCTTCTTGCAGCAACCTTCTCCTGATTCTCACAGCAGCCATCCAGCTCTTCTCGCATTCTTCTGACTCTTACTCTGACTCCACCCTTTTATGCTACCTGTTCTTAATTGGCTACAGGTGTGGTTCTTAATTGACCCCGGCTGCAACTCTCCCTACACAATGGCATTCCCATGGCATTCCCAGTGCCATTCCCGTGGTATTCCCAATGGCATTCCTGTGGCGCTTCCAATGGCATTCCCACTCCATTCCCCACGACATTCCCGTGGCATTCCTGCGCCATTCCCAGTGCCATTCCCAACCGCACCCTGGTGACATTCCCGCGCCATTCCCGTGTCCCGGGGACACGCCGTTGCCAGGCAGTTTCCTGTTTCCTGTTCCCCCAGATGTCAGCCGTGTGTTCCCACAAAAAGCGGGATTGTTCCCGGGAGCCGCAGCAGCCCCTGGCTCCCGGATGTCAGCCGCGTGTTCCCACAAAAAGCGGGATTGTTCCCGATCCCCGGAGCCTTCCCGGAGCTGCAGCAGCCCCTGGCTCCCAGCTGCGGGCGTGTGTTCCCGTTAAAAGCGGGATTGTTCCCGATCCCCGGAGCCGCAGCAGCCCCGGCCCCAGCTGCGCACTGCGCGCCCCCGGAGCGGCTCCTCGGGGCGGGACAGCTCCGACCCCGGCTCTCTGTGACAGGGATGGGGTCCAGGGAACGGCTGGAGCCGTGCCAGGGAGGCTGGGATGGGTTTGGGGGAATTCTCCCCGCTGAGGGGGCTCCCCAGGGAATGGGAGCATTCCCGAGGCTGCTCCCAGGGCGGGATTTTGGGATGTGCGTGCAGGGATTAGGGTTGGATCGATCCCTGCGGGTCCCCTCTCACTCCCTGCCTCACCTGCAGGCCCCTGAGGGTGCCACAGCGCCTGGGATGGAGACTCCGGGGTTTCTCCATCCTCCCCAGCTCCCCCCACAGCAGGAGCCGGGATTTCCAATCCCACAAAACCTCCCTGGAACGCTCCAAACCCCGTCCCTCAAAACTCCAAAGGCTGAGGGAAGCATCAAAGCCTGGCAGAGGGAGGGCTGATTAAAGCTTTTTCAACACGGGCATCGATTCCATTCCTTCCTTTCTCCGTTTGTGTCCCCCGCCTTTGGAATCGCGCCCTCCACACGCTGCAGCCATCTGCAGAGCACATGGGGCAGGGAATTCCATCTGGATGCTCCCCAGGGAGGGCAGGGCAGGCCAGGGGCGCCTGCAGAGCTCTGCCAGGGCTGCTGTCGGGCTCCCAGAGCAGGGCCACGGCCCCGGGGAGCTGCTGGGGAGGGATCCCGGCCTGGAATTGTGCTTGGCTCCCGTCCCCAGGCTCCTGTCTGGCTCCTTCGCCCCAGCTGTGTGTGGGCAAAGGGTTGGAAGGGACCCTGAGCAGCCCCCTGTCCCCTCCCTGCCCTGGCTGAGACGCTGCCACCACCCCAGGCTGCTCCAGGCCCGGCCTCAGACACCTCCAGGGATGGGGAATCCACGGAATCCCCTGTGCCAGGGCCTCCCCGCCCTCCCAGGGAAGAATTCCTTCCTGAAATCCACCTAAATCTCTCCTTTTTTAGTTTAAATTCCTTCCCCATGTCCTGTCTCCCCCTGCCCCTGGAAAAAGGGGGCTCCCTCTGGTTTTAGGCCCCCTTTAGGCTCCAAAATCTCCCTGGAGCCTCCCCTGCCCAGGCTGAGCCCCCCCAGTTGTCCCAGCCTGGTTCTGGGTGGGAACAGAACTGGTCTGGCTCTGCTGCCCCAGCTCCAAACTGAGATTCCCCCTTCCCTATCTCCAAACCAGCTGATTCCCAGATTTTCCCACATCCGTGGAGCCCACAGTGGGATCAGCACGGGGAGATGTGGCTGATTATCCCCAGGAGAGCAGCCTGGTGAGCCCAGCAGCGCGCAGGAACCTGTTCCCAATTTCCTGCTCCTTCTGCTCCGCAGGATGTGGCTTTCCCAGCTCCCAGCAGGGCCCTGGAGGCAAATCCAGGGAGCACCGGGTGGCTCTGGGCCCGAGGAGCAGAGCCAGATCCCTGCTCATCCCCGAGCAGGAGCACAAATTCCAGCTGGGAGCACAAATTCCAGCTGGGAAAGGTCCCATTCCCCAAAGATCACACATTCCCCAAAGATCCCATTCCCCAAAGATCACACATTCCCCAGAGATCCCCACATTCCCCAGAGATCCCACATTCCCCAGAGATCCCCACATCCCCCTGCCCTAGAGGAGGGCAGCTGAAAACCAATGCACTAAAAAAAATAGAGAAAATCATAAAATTATGGGGAAATTCAGGTTGGAATGGACCTTAAAGATCTCCCACCCACCCCAGAGACACTCAGCGGTGCCAGGCAGCAGCTGCTGCTCCTGCCCTTCACCTCCCTGGCTTTCTCCAGGGATTTCTCCAGGCAATTCTCTCCCCAGAGCCCTTGGGGAAAGCTCTTTCCTTCCCACTCCACGCTCCAGCTGCCGAGGCCGGTGCCGAGCTCGCGCAGTGATGCCCCTGTGGAATAGAGGGGAGGTTCTCAGAGCAAGGCAAAAATGAGAGCAAAAAATTAAACAGGAACTCCCTTTCCTCGCTCTGCTTTGCCCTGACCCTGATTTGCGCTGGAGTGCCTGAATTTCCTGGGATTCCTGAGGTCTGGGAACAGCTTAAACCCCAAATTTCATCCAGGGCACACGCCCTGCAGCCCTCACTCAGCCTGTGAGGGGCAGGGGCTTGTCTGGCCACAGTCTGGAGGGAAATCCAGGGTTATTCTCATCCTAGAAGAGAAATCCAGGGATCATAACCCTGGTTTGCAACCTCTGACTGGGCTGGATGGGAATAACTCCATGATTTTCCTCCCTATGATGGGAATAATTCTGGATTCCCCTCCTAGGGTGGGAATAACTCAATTCTTTCCCTCCAGGATGGGAACAACTCCATTATTTCCCTTCTAGGATGGGAATAACCCCTGGATTTCACTCCTAGGATGGGAATAACCCCTTGTTTTCCCTCCAGGATGGGAATAACTCCATGATTCCCCTCCTAGAATGGGAATAACTCCTGAATTCCCCTCCTAGAATGGGAACAACTCCTGGATTCCCCTCCCAGGATGGGAATAACCCCTGAGCATCCCCAGCTCCCTCCTCCACCCCTCCTGTCCCCACCTGGAGCCCCGGGACGGGTCCCAAGGCCGCGGGAGAGGCTGGAGCGGCTCCTCCCCGCACTCCCCTCTCCCCTGTCCCGCTTTTCACCCGCCTTTAATGAGATTAAACCTGAATAAATTATGCAGGGCCCACCCCCGCCAGCCCGCGCGGCACGGCCGCTAATTAGCATGGTTAATGAGGCCGTGACAATCGGAGCTGTCAGCCGGGCCCTCGGCGGTGCCGAAGTGTCCCGGGGGCTTTTTGTCCCCGACTCGAGTCCCCTTTGTGGCGGGCGAGGGTGGAAGGGGAGGCTCCGCTTTGCCTGGGGCCACCAAAGCGCCACCAAAGCGCCACCAAAATGCCACCAAAACCCTTCCCCGAGCACGGGGTTCGCCCTGGGGTGGCGCAGAGCTCCTCTCGCTCCCCAAAATTCCGTTTTTCCATGGAATTCCCAGCCCGGTGCGATCATTCCGAGGCGGTGGCCGCGGGGGTGGCACCGCCACCGCTGTCCCCGCTGTCCCCAAGGCGGCCCCTAACGAGCGGCGCGTCGGGAGCGGATGTGTTAAAGGTTTCTGGTTCAGCGGAGGGAAAAATCCCCACAAAGGGAGGTGTACAAATATTGTGGGAAATCCATTGGCCCCTTCGTATTCGCCGAGGGCCGGGGCCATTGAGGCGCGGAGAATTCCCCAGCAAGGTCTCATTGAGGCGGCGTCAATGGGAAACTTTTAATTGAGAGGCTCCTCATTCAGGGCCCGCGGGTCATTCAGAGCCGGGGGCTTTCCGAGCTGGAATAAAAAAAAAAAAAAAATTAAAATAAAACCCGCTCTGTTTCCTGCTCTGAATGGTGAGGGGTTTAATCCCACCAGAAGGGAGAAGTGATTCCGGGTTTTAAAATTCATTTCTCGAATAACTACAAAAAAAAAAAAAAAAAAAAAAAAGGAAAAGAAAAAAAAAAAAAAAGAAAAAAAAAGAAAAGAAAAGGAAAAAAAACAGTGGAGGGGAAGGATAAAAAGGGAGCAGGGAAAGGATGGGGCTGGGTGGAGCTCCAGGGGCGGTTGCATTACTGGGAAAAAGGCTGGATGCCCTTCCTTGAGAGCAATTCCCACTTCTTGGAGGGGTTGGGTGGGGTTTTTGGTTTTGGTTTTGTTTTTTGTTTGTTTGTTTTTGGGGTTTTTTGGGTTGGGTTTTTTTGTTTCTGTTTTTTTTTTTTTTTTGCGGGGGGGTGGTTGGGGTTTTTTGGGTTTTTTTGTTGGTTTTTTTTTTGTTTGGTTGGTGGTTTGTTTCTTTTGGAAGAACCCAGCGAGGAGGAAACGGGATGCAAGGCCTTTTCCCGGCTCTGCTTTAGCCGAGGATCCCCTCCAGGACCCGCAGCACCCTTTCCATGACCTCCCTCCCCTCGGCATCTCCCCCGCAGGTTCCAGCAGCAGCTGAGTTAACCCCGAGCTTTGCTAAGCCATAGACCCACAAAGGGCCGCGCTCTGGGGCGGGAAGGCGGCCCCTGGCCCCGTGCAGAGGGAGGCGAGGGAGGAATTCCAGAGCAGCCGGGGCAGGGACAGGGACAGGGCAGGGACAGGACAGGGAGAGGGACAGGACAGGAATTGCAGAGCAGCGGAGCCAGGGACAGGGACAGAGATGAGGGAGGAATGCCAGAGCAGCCGGAGGGAAGGAAGCAGAGACAGGGGACAGGGATAGGGCAGGGAGAGGGTGGAATTCCAGAGCAGCCGGGGACAGGGACAGGGCAGGGACAGAAATGAGGGTGGAATTCCAGAGCAGTGGAGGGAGGGAAAGGGACAGGACAGGGACAGGGCAGGGAGAGGGACAGGACAGGAATTGCAGAGCAGTGGAGGCAGGGACAAGTACAGGACAGGGACAGGGGCAGGGGTGAGGGAGGAATTCCAGAGCAGCCGAAAGAAGGGACAGGGACAGGGCAGGGAGAGGGACAGGACAGGAATTGCAGAGCAGAGAAGGCAGGGACAGGGACGGGACAGGGACAGGGGCAGGGGTGAGGGAGGAATTGCAGAGCAGCCGGAGGGAAGGAGGCAGGGACAGGACAGGGGCAGGACAGAGACAGGGACAGGAGGGACAAGGACAGAGATGAGGGAGGAATTCCAGAGCAGTGGAGGGAGGGAAAGGGACAGGGCAGGGACAGGACAGGAATTGCAGAGCAGGCAGAGGGAGGGACAGGGACAGAGACAGGGACAGGGCAGGCACAGAGACAGGCACAGGGACAGGCACAGGCACAGGCACAGGACCGCGCTCTCCGCGCTCCCACGCCGCGGTTTCCAGGGAGACGCCGCCGGCCCCGCATCCCTCTCCCGCCCCGCTGCGCCTTTGGCCGCCCCGCAGCGCCGGCGGCTGCTCCCGCTCTGCTCCCAGCTGGCCGCGGCCGGGAGCGGCCCGAGGTGCGCTTGGCACCATATGGAAAAGGGGGAAAAAAATAATAAATAAAAATGGTGCTCGTGAGCTGTTTGGAGAGAGAGGATGGAGGGGCTGCGGTGCAATTCCGGCCTCCCACAGGAATGTTTTATAAATTCCATCAGGATTTGATTTATAAATTTCATAGGAATTTTATCTGTAAATTATTTTATAAATTTTACAAGAATTTTATTTAGAAATTATTTTATAAATTCTATGTTTAAAATTTTATTTATATTTTTAAAATAAATTTTATAAAAAATTTATTTATAAATTATATTATTAATTCTATCAGATTTTTATTCATAAATTCTTTATTAAATTTTATTTTAATAATTTGATTTATAAATTACGTTATAAATTTTATACGAATTTTGTTTATAAATTATTTTATAAATTTGATCAGAATTTTATTTATAAATTATTTTATAAATTATATAAGATGTTTCTTTATAAATTATAAATTTCATTTTAATAATTCTATTTATAAATTATTTTATAAATTTATAAGCATTTTAATAAGTTATTTTATAAATTATATCATAATTTTATTAATAAATTATTTGCGGAACGACTGCCACTATCCCGGGATTCCCAGCCCATGGCAAAGGTGGAAAGGGGACCCAACCCCCTGGAAAGCTCAGAAATGTTCCCAATTTCCACCTCCACAATTTCTGGTGCCTCTCCTGCAGGCAGATCCAGGGCGCTGCATGGAAACACAGGAAGCCATCAAATGCATTAATTAAATGTTAATTAAGTGTAATTTACTGAGCTTTTCCCTCCCCAAGTGCCGCTGAGTTGGTTTGAAGGCCTGGGTGGATTTTTCTCAGATCCCTGAAAACAGGGGAGGCTCCAGAGGATGTGGATGAGCCCTGAAATGAGAATTATAGATTAATTAATGAAGATTCCCAAATTTCCAGCTGAGCCCTGACCTCTCGATCACAGACAGCTCAGGAATGCACCTGGAGAAGGGAATGCTTGGGAATTCCTGCTCCCAAAACCCCAAAAATCCTCCAGAGGCTGTGGATGAGCCCTGAAATGAGAATTATGGATTGATTAATGAAACAGATTCCCAAATTTCCAGCTGACCCTGAGCTCTCCATCATGGACAGCTCAGGAACGCTCCTGGAGAAGGGAATTCTTGGCAATTCCTACTGCCAAAACCCCAAAAAGGGAATTTGGGGGGGAGCATCCTCAGGGGGATCCCAAACCCATCCTGGGAGGGAACCCCAGCTCCCAGCAGCTCCAGCTGAGCCATTCCCATCCCCACACCCCCCTGTACCCCAAAGCTCCACCCCCAGTAATTTATGCACAAGGGCCCAATTAGCACAGGCACAGCACCCACGCCATTAATTCACGTTTGATTGCTTAATTAGGCCGCACTTGAGCGCTCCTCAGGACCACCTTGGCATCACACCTGGGCGCCCAATTAATTTATGCATGGTCGCCCAATTAATTTATGCATGATCACCCAATTAATGTATGCATGAGCGCCCAATGACGTCATGCACGCGCGCCCAATTAATTAATGCATGAATGCCCAATTACATCACAACTGTTCCGTGCATGGGCGCCCAATTAATTTATGCATGGGTGCAGAATTAATTTATTCGTGTCGGCCAATTAATTTGTGCGTGAGAGTCCAATTAATTAATTAATTAATTAATGTATGGGCGTCCAGTTGCTTCACACATCCGCTTTTGAGACTGAGGAGTTTTGCTGAGCCCGTGGTGGCCACCAAAGGGTCGCTGGAAGGGGCACAGGAGGTGACAGGAAAGGGAAAAAAGGCGCAGGGAAAACGGAGGTGAAGAGCACGAGGGGGGAAAATGAGGCGGAAAAATCCTAAATTAAAAATCCTAAATTAAAAAATAACATGAGAGGGTGGAGGAGGGAAATCCCAGGGAGCAGAGAATTCCCAATATTCTCCTTTAAGGGAGGAATTTTCATCCCTAACCCCATCTCCATCCCCTTCTCCAGCTCCATCCCCATCCATCCCCTTTCCCAGCTCCATCCCTCCCATCTCCACCTCTTTCCCAGCTCCATCCATCCCCTCTCCCAGCTCCATCCATTCCCATCCCATCCCCACCCTTTCCCGGCTCCATCCCGAGCCCCGGCACCGCGCGGGGGCACTCGCAGCCCGGCCGCGCCACCGGAGCGGCTCCGGGACGACCCCGGCACGGCTCCGGGACGCCCCTGCCCGCCCTGCTGCCCCCCAGCCGGCCCGGATGGGACCCTCAGCAGCCGCCGATGTTCCTCTGTTCCAAACGCAGCCGCGCTGGGGAGGGGGCGGCTGCTGATCCCACCGGGAATGAGCGCACGGAGCCCCCAGAGCCCCTCGGCTGATCCCGCCGGGAATGAGCGCACGGAGCCCCCAGAGCCCCTCGGCTGATCCCAGCGGGAATGAGTGCACAGAGCCCCCAGAGCCCCTCGGCTGATCCCGCCGGGAATGAGCGCACAGAGCCCCCAGAGCCCCTCGGCTGATCCCACCGAGGCTCCCGCGGTCCTGGCAGGCCACAGTGAGAAGGGCAGAAAGCGCTGATTGCTAACGAGTCACTTAATTCAGCTGCCAGGTCCTGCCAGGTCCTGCAGGAGCAACCCCAGAGCATCCCGAGCTGCTCTCTGCTCCTGCCCCCCATCCTCATCCTGGGGGAATTCCCCAGGATCCTGCTCTCCAGAGCCTCTGGAAGTGAGGCTTTAGGGATCAGCCAGATCCACAGTGAGGTTTCAGGGATCAGCTGCATCCTGGCGTGCTTCAGGGGCTGGGAGGCAGCTGCGACAGGAGAGGCAGCACAGGAGATTTTCCATTTTCTCCTGTGAATTACGATCCCCCAATAAACAAACCCCGGAAGATCTCGGCGTGGGAGTGCAGGTACCCCACGGTTTGAGTCAGCAGAGGTGGGAGCAGGTGGCGAACCCGATTTATCATCTCCCGGGGGGGGGAATTCTGGCCGTGACTGACGGGCGGGTCCTCGCTGTCGCTGTCGCTGTCGCTGCCATCCCTCCCTCGCGGCTGGGGCTCTCTCCGCCTCCCCCCGCATTAATCATCCCCGGGATGCTGCCCACGCCTCTGCTGGCTCCGGGTCGTGCCAGTCCCATCCCGCCCACCCTCCGCAGTCACGTTCCAGCCCGTGTGGGGCTGCAGGAGCCCCGCTGCTCCTCAATCCCCGCTGCTCCTCAATCCCCGCTGCTCCTCAAGCCCCGCTGCTCCTCAATCCCCGCTGCTCCTCAAGCCCCGCTGCTCCTCAAACCCCGCTGCTCTTCAAGCCCCGCGGCCCCCGAGCCTGGCCTGGGTGGGTGACAGCGGCGCCACCGCCCGTGCCCGGAGCCAGCCAGGCCGGTGGCAGACTCACAGTGATTATTGGCTCTGCGTGTGGCCGCAAGATGCGTCTGGAGCTGCTGCTGCAAATCGCGGCTGCGGGAGGAGCTGCGGAGGGAGGAGAGGCGTCCCGGGTACGGGGACGGGGATGGGGAGGCGCTGGGGTCACTGGGGACAAGGACACGGGAGGGGAGAGCTGTGCAAAGGGCAGCTCCCCGCTTTTCTCTTCTCGCCTTTTATCTCCCCTCTCCTTTTTTCCTCTTCTCCCTGTTCTGGCAATTTTGGGGATCCTGGCTCTGCTGGGATCAAGGTCAGGGAGGGGTGAGAGGTGCAGGAGTCTCTGCCGGTGCTAAAATTCAGGTTCAGCACGCACAGGTGAGAGAAAATCCACGTCACATTCCATATCGTGGAGTCATGCAGTGGTTTGGGGTGGAAGGGCCTTAAATCCCATCCATTCCCATCCCATCCCATCCATTCCCTTCCATTCCCATCCCATCCCACTCATTCCCACCCATTCCCATCCCATCCCACCCATTCCCATCCCATCCCATCCATTCCCTTCCATTCCCTTCCATTCCCATCCCATCCCACTCATTCCCACCCATTCCCATCCATTCCCATTCCCATCCCATCCCATCCATGGGCAGGGACCCCTCCCACCATCCCAGAGGTGCTGCTCCCCCCCTTCCCTGCCATGTCACCTCCCTGCCCTGAGGTCACCCAGTGTCCCCAGCGTTGTCACCATCCCCTACCTGGCCCAATCCCACCTGTGGGATCAACCAGGGTTCACCCCGAGCCCCCTCCCCACCTGGGGCTGCTCCCCCCTGGAGCAGGAGCTGGAAAATGGGATTAAAAGCAGCGATTTGCTTTCCCATGCTGAGAAGAAAATAAGGACAAGGGATTAGCCCCAAACGTGTCACAGCACACCTGCAGCCCCCCAGGGCTGGGGACAGGACTATCCCCTCATCCCAGCCCTTCCAGCCTCTGGGATAAGGCAGTCCTGCACTCCATGGAGCTTCTGCCCCTGTGCTGGGCACTGGATCCCAGCATGGCCCCACTGGGAAGGGGATCTGGGGACCAGGAGTCCCCAGCTCAGGGTGAAGGCTGTGAGGACACAAATACCCTGGAAGTGGGAGAAAATCCTGATTTTCAGACCTAAACTCCAGTGCTTCCTCAGGGCTGAGCGGTGCCAAGGTGCAATTCCAGAAAATCTGGGTTTGCATCACAAAGGCTTCGCCAGGGACAACCTGAGGGAAGTTCTGATGGGGAAAACACTTGAATCCCATCCCTGCTCCCAAATCCTTCTCCTGGCCTGTTTATCTGGCCGGGAGACAGGGCCAGCAGCGTTCCCAAGCCCTCAGGAAGGCCTGGAAAATGTCTCTTTGCAAAGGGGGTATCGGGCTCGGCATTAAAACCAGCCAGGAGCTGCGAGAGAGCAATAAAAGAAGATGAACGATGTGCAGGTGCTGGCTGGGATCCCCTGGAACGAGCTGCTCCGAGTCCCCAGCCCCTCTCACCATCCTGTGTGCTGCTGCTTTTCCCACTGGTTTTTATAGCAGGGAATTTGAAATTTCTTTCTTTCATTCTTTTTTTTCTTTTCTTTTTCTCGTGCTGGGAAATTTCCACCCTTTCTGCTCCCCCAGAGCTCCAGCTGCAGAGACACTGAGAATGTTCTGTTCCAGGGGTTTTCCCGCCTGGATCTGTCTCACATCCCATTGTTAAACCCCGGGAATTGTGATGGATTGGAAAGGGAGACTCGCAGCAAAGCTCTCTGGGGAAGGAGAACCTGAGGAGGTTTGAAAGACGAGCAGGAAGGAAACGGAGCTGAGTTTGTGCTCTGCAAAATAAAAAAAAACCCTCTGCCTTTTCCAGGCCTGCTTCAGCTCCAAAGCACCGCGGGTCACAGGCTTTGAATGAGAAGTGGAGCTGAAATTCGGGAACTCCGGGCCCTGGGAAAGCAGCATCCTGATCCCATCCAGCAGTGCCGGTGGAGACAGTAAATACTGCAGGGAAATCAGACACGCCGAGCCCTTCCAGAGCATTCCCACCCGCGCTGAGCTCTCTCAGCTCCCTCTCCCGGGTCATTCCCAGCAGTGGGAAAGCAATGGGAATAATGGGATTCAACTGGACCCACTCCCACTGCTCCCGTGGGAATGGGAGGGGCGGCAGAAAGGAGAAATTCCCTGGGATTCCCCCTGAATCGCGGGGTTCCTGGTGAATCGCGGGGTTTCTGGGGAATGGGGGGTTCCCGGGGGTTCTCGGGGGATCGGGGAGTTCCGGGGGATTCCCAGTGAACCGGGGGGTTCCGGGGCCTGGATCAGCGGGAAGGGGCTCGGATCCCGCCCAGCAGCCCCGGCCGGGCCGGGGGGCGATGCCGGCGCTGCCTCAGCGGCTGCCGGAGCTGATAAGCGCCGTTATCGCTGCCTGGAGCTGATAAGCGCCGCTATCGCTGCCCCGGCTCCCCTGCAGCCCCCGGCCACGCTCTGGGGCGGACCGGCCGCGCTCCTGCCCCGCTGGAATGGGATTTTGTCCCGGAGCCTTTCCCGAACGGACGCTGACAGACCCAGCCCGCACTGCCCAGCGCAGCGGCCGCTCCCCGCTGCCACCCGCGCGTGTCCCCGGGTGACATTTGTCACCGAGGGAAGGCGCCGCAGCTCCGCGACACCTCCGGAGCTCCCCGCTGCTCCTGCACGTCCCTTTCCTCCCTGCTGGAAGCGGGGGTGTCCATCCAGAGCGGGCTGCGCTCCAGGAAGGGCTGGCACCTTCGGCAGGGACAGGGAAACGCAGAAATTCTGAATATCTTGGGGCAGAGAGGGCACAGAGACAAAGAAATTCTGGATATTTGCTGGGGGAACATCCTGGACTGCCAGGGAATGGGGATATGGATGGGAATGGGAATGGGAATGGGAATGGGAATGGGAATGGAAATTGGGAATGTGAATGGAAATGGAAATGGGAGTGGGAAAGGGAATGGAAATGGGAATGGTGATAGAAATGGGAATGGTGATGGGAATGGGAATGGGAATGGGAAATGGAATGGGAAATGGAATGGGAATGGGAAGGCTTTGTGGGCAAACTGGGAGATGGAGAGTGGGAATGGGAATGGAAATGGGGATGGGGATGGGAAAGGGAAAAGAATAGGGGAAGGGAATGGGAATTAGAATAGGAACGGGAAATGGAATGAAAATGAATGGGAATGGGAATGGTGACGGGAATGGGAATGAGAAGGCTTTGTGGCCAAACTGGGGGTCTCTGATGCTGATGACTCTGCCACACAGCGCTGCGGAATTCCCACGAGAAGGAATTTCGGTGCCGAAACTTCTCCACCTCCCCTCCCTCGGTGCTGGAACCTCCGCTCCTCCCCTCCCCGTTCATCACCCCGTGCTTGGCTCCGAGCTCTGCCTGGGTCCCCGTTTGCCGGGGCATTGTCCCCCCCTCCCCCGAGCACCTGGAGACCTCCTCGGAAAAGCTTCACTCGCCGGGCCAGCTTTGATGGCAGCGGCCTGGCGGGGAGGCCCGAGTCAATATTGGCCTTGGAGCAGATGGGGGTGAGGGCAGGGGCCGGGGGCGCCGGGCGGCGGTGCCAGCCCCGGGCAGGGCCGCTGTGCGCGATGGCAGCGCCCGGCGAGGGGCGGGAGGCGCTCGGAGATCAAAGCGGGGCAGCCCCGGAGAGGCGGAGCGGCTCCCCCGAGCGCGCGGCGACAAAAGCATCAAAGGGAATCCAATGGAACTAATTGAAGGGCTGGAGCGCTCAATAACGAGCGCCGGGGCTTTCACGGAACGGCAGCTCCTTCCCGTCCAAAAAAACCCCAGGGACAGCCCCCCAAAACCAAAAACAACAACAGCAAAACCCCAGGGACAGCCCCACCCCCGCTCCCCAAAAACAACAACAGCAAAACCCCAGGGACAGCCCCCCAAAAACAAAAACAACAACAGCAAAACCCCAG
>JAWMQZ010000078.1:6438787-6450197 GCA_035584835.1 Tangara arthus
CCCCCAAAAACAACAACAGCAAAACCCCAGGGACAGCCCCACCCCGTTCCCCAAAAACAACAACAGCAACAACAGCAAAACCCCAGGGACAGCGCCCCCTCCCCAAAAACAACAACAACAACAGCAAAACCCCAAACCCAAACACCTCGCACAGAAAGGCAGACGATCCCGCCCGGTGCAGCCTCTCCCGGGGCACCGGGAGGGATTTGAGGGATTATTTAAGGGATTATTTAAGGGATTGTTTAAGGTCCCTTCCACCCCAAACCCGGCTGGGACTCCGGGGTTCCATGGCTTGAGCTGGATCGGTTGTGGCAAACAAGGTCCCAGTGCCCTCCCAGTTCTTTGGGGTACTCAAAAAAGGTCCTCCTGACCCTTGGGGTGCCAAAACAAGGCCCCACTGCTCTCTCTGGTCTTTGGGGTGCCCAAACAAGACCCCAATGTCCTCCCTGATCCCTTGGACACCCAAACAAGGCCCCGCTGCCCTCCAGGTTCTTTGGGGTGCTCCAAAAGGTCCAGCTGCTCTCCCTGATCTCTGGGATATTCAAACAAGACCCTCCTGATCTTTGGGGTGCCCAAACAAGACCCCGGTGCCCTCCCTGGGGTGCTCCTGTCTCTGCACAGCCTCTCCCCTCCCCAGAGCCCCGGGCAAAGGGAAGGGGGACCCGAGCTGGACCAGCCGGGACGGTCCTCGCTGGCCCCCGGCAACGCCAGCCCCGATACCCGGAGCCCCCTCGGTGCCAGTCCCAGTGCCCGGAGCCCCCTCGGCGCCAGCCCCGATGCCCGGAGCCCCCTCGGTGCCAGTCCCGGTGCCCGGAGCCCCCTCGGTGCCAGTCGCGGGCAGGGGAGGCAGCCCGGCCCCAGGCTCGGTGTCTGCCCTGCCCCGCATCCATCACCGATCAAGGGAAGCCCCTGCCGGTTGTTTTAAACCGGGGCCAGCGGGAGCTCGGGCTAATGAGCCAAACCGGAGCATTCCTCACATTTCCTGTCCATACAGCGTCTCCCTCTGGAGAGGGACAGGGGCGGGGGCAGCTAATTCCTGTCCCGACCCATGGGGTGGCAAAGCTCTCCTGGAGGCGAGGGCACAAACCCTTCCCTGTCCTTTCCCTCCTTCCCCATGGAATCCAGACCGCCCTGGGCACTGAAATGCAGCTGGGAGGCGCTTGGGACACAGCAGTGCTCCGTGCCAGCTCCTTTATCCCCCTTGGAATTCCCACCCCAGCTCCAGGAGAGCAGCTCCATTCCCGGGTATTCCATGATTTCCCCTGGATATGCCTTCCTCCAGGAAAAACCTGTTCAGCACCAGCCTCACCCACGGCAAAGCCGAGAAAAAACTCACCCCACCTGTGCAGAGGGGCTGCACAGGCGGGGAAAGGTCCTTAAAAGGCATCAAAAAGGGTAAAAAAAGGGGATTTTGAAGAGGGAAGAAGAGGGAGAACAACCAGGCCTGGTCAGTGCTCTGAGCTCACCCCTGCCGAGGACTCACAGAATTCCCATGGGATCCTCTGGGATTTGTGGGAGAGCTTGAAAGGATCCCAGCCAGGGCTGCCCTGGGAGCCTGCGGCACCCCAAGATCAGGATCGTGGCTTTGGTAGCCCCTTCCTTGGGCACCCTCAGATTTATGGTGGGAAGGGCTGGAGCAAACCTGGCTTCCCACATCAGCCCAGAGCTGCTGGGTCTGTTTGTCCTTCAGGCCGTGATTTTTAAATTTTTTTAAGACAGGAAAATATAAAAATTTATCAACAATAAGTTCCTAGATTTATTTTTTATTATTATTAATTAAACCAGGCCAGGTTCCTCTCCCCACACCTCCCTCGGTTCCTCACCGCTCTCCTCCCTCCCTCCCCATCTCCCCGGCTCTCTCCCCCTGGGATTTTAATTACATTCATCAATTTCCACTCAGTGCCTCTGTCACCGGGCTGTAATTATTGCCGGAGCCGAGCGGATTAAGGCTCCTCCAGCGCCTCTTTCCCAGCCCCCGGTGCCAGCTCGGTGCCCGGGGCTGACAGATGGGCAGGGGCCGCTGATGGCCCCCAATGAGCTGCCACAAAGGGGTCAGAGGAGCTGGGGACGCGGGGTTCGACCGGCTCCAGGGGTCCCCAAGATCAGTTCGGGAGCTCTTCAGTTTAAATCCACGTGGGATGAGCTGCAGAGTTCCCCAAGCTGAGCTCAGGAGCTCTCCAGCCTTTAAACCCACGCGGGATGAGCTCCAGAGCTCCCCAAACTCAGTCTGGGAGCTCTCCAGCTCTAAATCTGCATGGATTGAGCTCCAGAGCTCCCCAAGCCCAGTTCGGGAGCTCTCCAATCTAAATCCTCATGGGATGAGCTCCAGAGGTCCCCAAGCCCAGTTCGGGAGCTCTCCAGCTCTAAATCCATATGGAATAAGCTCCAGAGTTCCCCAAGCTGAGCTCAGGAGCTCTCCAGCTTTAAACCCACGTGGGATGAGCTCCAGAGTTCCCCAAGCTCAGTTTGGAGGCTCTCCAATTTAAATCCTCATGGAATAACCTCCAGAGTTCCCCAAGCTCGGCTCAGGAGCTCTCCAGCTTTAAACCCACCTGATAAAACCTGGATGAGCTCCAGCTCGCCTTTCCTTGCCCAGGGACTCTCAGACACGAGGCTGACCCCACAGAAACCAACCCAAGCACCAAACCCAGCCCGGAGCGAGCCCTGGTGGGCACCAGGGGAGGGAGGAGAGGCACAAATGCCCAACGATGCCAGGCACGGGCACACGGGGAGAGATCAGGGCATGAAAAGGGAGCGCGGGGGCTCCGGGGGATTTGTGCCAGCTCAAAGCTGAGCTCCAAAGTGGATTTGCTTTAACCCTCTGCAGAGGAGCTGGGCACTGCTTCCTCCCCCTTTGCTTGCTCCAGATGATTAAAATGTGAATTTTCCTCCAGAGCTGCCAGGACTGGGGATGGAGGTGCCCAAACCCACCCTGTGCCCACTCCCACCCAGCTGCCTCCTCCTCTGCCCTCAGCTGAAACCCCCAAATTCCCCTTCTTTTTGCAATTCCAAGGAAAAAGCAGCTGGGTCATCCCCTGCGATGGAGGATTTGGGTGGGATTTTCCCCATGGGGAGGGAGGGGAACCCTTCCCGGGTTCTCTTCCCCCTCTGCCCGCCCCAGGGGCTCTGCTGGGCAGGCGCAGCTTCCTCTGGGGGGGAATGAGAAAATCCCGGGGTTCCAATGGTTAAACCCACCCACGGAAAAGCCCCCAGGGATCTCCAGGGAAGGGATCCGTGGAGCCAGGAGCCCCCTGTGCTCCTCAGGCGTTCCCTGGTTTGGGATCTGGGGATGCTTTTGATGGAATTCCACGCTCCAGCTGCTCAGGACTGGGACATTGAGCCGCGTTTTTGTCTGGGATGAGAATTCCCTGGGATTCATGGTGCCCAGGGGTGTTGGGTGCTGGAGTGGAGATCCTGGGGCAGTGCCAGGACATTTGCCAGGACAATTTCCAGGACATTTCCTCCTGATTGTCACCTCTGGGGCCCGGCAGAACCGGAGCCCTGCTGGTGGGATAATCCCATTTCCCAACCCCATTTCCCAGTCCCATCCGTTTTCCAGAGGGATCGCCTGGAAAAGAGGCACAATCCAGAGCTCCGGGCTGCCACAACCTCTGTCCTGGGGAACCCGAGGGGCTTTGGGAATTCCGCAGGAATTAAAGACCCCCCAGCACAGGAGGGGAGCTGGCCCTGCTGGCCTGGCCCAAATCCAGCTCGGGGGAATTTCATTTTCCCTCCGGAGCCCTCGGGGTCAGTGGCAGCCGTGCCAGGACCTGGGCCCTGCTGGGGCAGCAGGCAAAAGGTGAATTCGGGGGGGATTCAGGCACAGCTCGTTAAAAGCCCACGTTTGCAGGTCCCCCTGGAAGTGTTTATCCATTATTGAAAATCCCATATGTTCCACGTCCAGGAAGATCAGCTCTCAGCCGCCAGATAAGCGGCGTCCATTTATTGTTCTCCCCTCTCTCCCTCCTCCCTTTCTGCCTCCCTCGGGGCTTTTAATTACATCCATCACCTCCCAGCCCTCAGGACCAGCCGGCTCCGGGTCCCCCCGGCCCAGCACGGCCCATTTTCACCCCCTTGCAAGGGGAGCAATTGTTTCTCTCCCCTCTCCCAAGTCCTGGAGCGAGAGACAGAGACATTTAGCAGCCGCTGTGAAATTTCAGCCGGGATTGGAATTTATTTTAAGACGCCGGCCTTTAAATTTTTCATTAAAGCCTTTCTCCCCCTGCCAGGCAGCGGGGACCCGGAGAGGGGGGCGTCGATGTGCCTGGGAGAGGATGGAGGATTTCACACAGCCTGCAGCCTCCCCCGGCTCTGTTTGCAGCTCCAAATTCCTGCCTGGAATTCCCAAATCCCGACGCCTTCTCCATCCCCGAGCGGCCTTCCCAGGGCTGGCTGCCGGGAGCTCCCAGGCGGCGCTGGAGCCGAATCTGGGATCGCTGCCGGCTCCAGGGAGCGCTGGGAGCGTCCCGGGAAGGAGCCGGGGCTTTGTGCTTGGAGCTCGGCCAGACCTCGCGTGCCCGAGCCGGGATTTTATCCGCGCTGGGCGGCCCCGGGGCAGGAGATGCCGGCGGGGAGCTCGGAGGGGATGGAAGCGCCTGGAGGAGATGTTCCTTCTTCTCCCCACGTGCTCGGTCCGCATTTCCCATCCAGTTCTGCTGCATTTCCCATCCAGTTCCTTCTGCATTTCCCATCCATCTCCTGCTGCATTTCCCTCCCATCTCCTGATACACTCCCCTTCCAGTTTCTGCTGCATTTCCCATCCAGTTCTGCTGCATTTCCCATCCGTCTGCTGTATTTCCCATTTCCTGGTGTATTTCCACCCATCGCCTGCTGCATTTCCCACCCAGTTCCTGCTGCATTTCCAGTCCATTTCCTGCTGCATTTCCCATCCAGTTCCTGCTGCATTTCCCTCCAAGCTCCCTTCCCTCTCCATGGCCATGGTTTCCACGTATCCCCATCCCAAATATCCATCCTGACCCCACTTCTGGTGTTTAATCCCAAAACGTTCCCCCGAACTCCCGCCCCATTCCAGCTCCTGTTTTTTGCCCAGCTCCCGGTTTAACTCCAGCTCCCCTCCGTGTGTAGCACGGAGGTGTCTCATTAATTGATTAATTATTCATGGGGCGCCAGACGGGCAGGCAGAGCTCGGCCGGGAGGAGCCCGGAGCATCCCCGGCCTCTCCTGATGACACCGCTCCCTCCCCAGTCACAGCCACGTTGTCACCAGTTGTCACCGGCCACCTGCTCGGCTCTGGGCAATCCTTGTTAAAATCCCAATTAGCATATAATGACATGGGGACAAATCCCGGCTTTCCCAAGCCCCAATTTCCTTTCTTTCCCTAGTTATTTTATTTTATTTTATTTTATTTTATTTTATTTTATTTTATTTTTTAATTTTTTATTTTTTTTTAACAAAAGGTTTCCACTTGTTCAAACCTGGGGGTAAGAACAAGGCTGTGGAGCCAGGGTCACATCCCAGCCTAGGACTGACCAGGCGGCTGCTGGGACACTTGGGAAAGAGCCTGGAAAATTGAGAAAATTGAGAATTCTGTGTCCCCTTGAGCTGGCTGAGTGGTCCTGGCGTTCTCCAGAGGGGCTGCTTGAGTTTTCCATGCTGGAAAAGCCCCTCCACAGCGGGAGTAATTCCCTTTCCAGGGGAGTGGGAATCACCATCCCTGCTGGGGACACGGCTTGGGGGTGCTGGATTGATGTCACCACTCCATGGGCAGATTTTTGGGACCTCACGGGTTAAAATGTCCTGGGATTTTGGTCACTTCTCTCAGGATGTGCCCATTTTCCTTCCTCCCACACTCCACAACTTCCCTTGGAGCCACCAGCCACGTTAAACTCAGTGTAAGAACAAACCAAAATCCAAATCCAAACCGTCCACTCGCTTACTCCCGTTTTGTTTTCCAACAGCTTTCACTCATCGTTTCTTCAGGAAGAGAAACGGGAACAAAAATGAACATTTTCCCCTCTCAAAGGACATTTGGGGCATTCAGGTTCCAGCTCTGGAGAGCAAAATCTCCAGGAGAAGCCGAGTGCCACTGTCCTCAGCCAAGCCCCCGAGCCAGGGAGGGGACGGCGCTGTCACCGCCACAGGGAGGTGGCCCAGGCTGGGTGTCCTGTCCGTCCCTCCCAGCCCAGACAACTCTTTTTGCCATCCCATTGAATTTTTAATATAAAGCTGATACCATGAAAAATGAGCATCTTTTTGCCGGCAAGACAATGGGGGATTTTTCAGGGAGTTGTTGCGCTCTTTGTGCGCTTTGTGGGGTTTTCTTTGCCGGGTTCTGACTGGGGCAGGGTTTATCAAAGGCGCGGAGTGACTGGGAGCCGCGGGGACAATGGCAGGGGGATGAAGTCACAACGTTAATCTGCTCTGTGCGGCTCTAAAGAGGTGGAAACTGCCCTGAATGCCATGAAATCCTCGCCACAATGAGCCCGCCCCGAGGTGCCAATCACAAAGTCAGGGCGACCACGGAAGGGGAAATCTTGGGGGGAAAAGGTCTGGAATGATGCAAAGAAGGAACTTTAATGATTTTGATTCTTTTACAAGGAGGAATGGCTGTGGAGGAGTGGGGAACCCAGGAATGGAATGATTTGGGTTGGAAGGGACCTTAAAGCTCTTCCCATTCCATGTCCCATGGGCTGGGACTCTTCCCACTACCCCAGGTTGTTCCAGGATCCATCTCCAAACACATCCCAGCAAGGAGCCCCACCCTCATTTTAGTGATGGGATGAGAGGAAGAGGAATTCCTGCTGGAGGAATTTCCTCCTGGAAAGGCCCTGAAAGTCTGGAATGTGCCCAAGGAGGTTTGGAGTCGCCATCCCTGGAGGTGCCCAAGGAACGCCTGCCTAGGGGTGGGGACAAACTGGCCCAGCTTGGACTTGGTGACCTTGGAAGGGTTCTCCAACCTTGGTGATTCTGGGATTCTGGATTGGATCAGGAATTCTGGATTAGATCAGGAATTCTGCTGTGTGGAGGTCCCAAAAGGGATTCTGGATGTGGATCAGGAATTCTGGATGTGGATCAAGAATTCTGGATTGGATCAGGAATTCTGCTGTGTGAAAATCCCACACAGGATTCTAGATCGGTTCAGGAATTCTGGTATGTGAAGGTCCCAGTTGGGATTCTGGGTTGGATCAGGAATTCTGGATTGGATCGGGAATTCTGGATTGGATGAGGAATTCTGGATGTGGATCAGGAATTCTGCTCTATGAAGGCCCCAGTTGGGATTCTGGAATGGATGAAGAATTCTGGATTGGATCAGGAATTTTGCTGTGTGAAAGTCCCAGACAGATTTTTTTCCTGGTGCCTGCCAGAAGAAGAACAGCACGAAGACCCCAAATTCCAAAATCCTGGAGCTGCTGCTCTGTTCTCCTTGCTCCTCCCGAGGGTTGTTTGATGGGAGGGGGCGAAGGACAGAGCCCAAAGCGTGTCCCAGTCCCCAGGGACACATCCAGGTGTGCAGACAAGCCGGGCTTTCCTCAAAAAGTTCCATGTCAGGCCTGGAATGGAATGTCCCGGCTCCTCGGGAATTCCAGCCCCTCTTCCCGCGGGTGCTCCCGATGCCTCAGTGCGCGGCTTTAAAGGAATTTCTCCCCTCTTCTGGATTAGTGACCCATTCTAACAGCTCCTCATTGCCGGGCTCTCAAAGGCCCCATTGGATCGAGCTTACAAAGGAGCCGAGCCGGAGATGAAGAGTTTACAAAAAGTTTGTAGGAAGACGTGGAGTCCTTTTAAAAGAGAATAAACTGCCACTGCTGTGTCTGGGTTGAGTTAATCTGATTAGGCCAAGCTCATCAACAGCCCCAGTGAAAGGAATGAGGTGGGGGAAAGCCCTGGACAGGGCCTGGAAAAAAAAAACCAAAAAAAACCCAGGGACCCTTTTAGCAGGGAAGTCAAACAAACCCCATTGTGGGGGAGCACGCTCGCCTGCAGATGGCAAAATGACAAATCTGCTCAAAGAAAAGCAAATAGAGGTGGTGGCTTTTCCCCCTCCCTCCTTTTCCCCAGGTATGGGGACAGAGCTGGAGGGAGCTCAGAGGGAAGGGGGATGTGGGGATGGCAGAGCAGGGTGGCCTTTACCTGCTCTGCGGGAAAACCTGAGGGATAAAAGGATTTCTGTGAGTTTTTCACGCTGCTGTGCCCCTTGGGAACCATCGCTGCCCTGCTCCCAGGTACATTTGGGCTCTACCAAGCTCTGGAAGCAGCCGCATCCACCCAAGGAGGGATGAACCATCACGAATGAATCCCTTGGGAAGCTGTGCCAGGCACAGAAATGGGCGATGCCACCATCACCCCATCTCATGGGGACATTTTTATTGAGTGCCAACCAAAAATCCTCGCTTAAAACCCCACCAGACCATCCCATCCCCACCTCCTGGGAGAGACTGTCAGCTCTGCCTCGGGGGCAGCTGGAACTGTGCTGGGCTCGAAGCCCTCAGATAATGAAGAACAATATCAGTGCCAGGCGTGGCAGGAGATTTTGTGCCCCGGGCCGCCTCCCAGCGCTGTAATTGACTCTATTTTCTGCCTCCCGCACACGCAGGGCTGAGGCTCAGCCCCTTTTCTCTGTCCCCAGAGGAACAGGACCCCCTGAAAGGGACCCTGGGCTGTGGAAAATCCGGGCAGGACGCGGCTCCAATCCCTCTTTTCATCCCCGCCGCCTTTTCAAGATGTTTTCCAGGGAAGGGAAAGTCAGCAGATCCGCGCTTGGGCAGAGTTTTTGGCACTTGCAGAAGAAGGGAACATCTGTCTCAATCAGCTGGGCTATTCTGTGCGCCGGCTCCTCCTCAGCTCTCAGCGCCGAGAGAGACAAAACCGGGGCAAAACCTCCCGAAAAGGGGTTTTGTCTACGCCGCCGCAATTTCCTTTTAGGAGAATTTCCAAGGGCGGGGAAGGAGGAAAGGAGGGGAGAAAAGAAATTAAAACCCATTTGCTTCCTCGTGAAAAAGAGGAAAAAAACCCCAAAAAAACCAAAATCTCCATTTCTAACGGGGTGAGATTCCTTCCCAGCCCTCAAAAGGAGCGGGTGGGATGAAGAGGAGTTAATTGGTGCAGACAGGAATTTTCTTGGAAATATTTCCCCTTTCAGCTGGAGGAGCCCCCAGAGCTCCTGGGTTTGCTGGGATTTGGAGCGGGCTGGGCTCTCCTGGAATCCAGGGAGAAATTCAGGAATGAGGGACGCTCTCGGCACACCCTGGGGCACGGCTATGGATCCCTGGAATCAGGGAATCCTGGAGTTTTAAAGGTTGGAAAAGGCCTCGAGGCCCAACCATCACCAGCCTGTGATGTCCTTGAGCTGCATCCACGGATTCCCAAACAATTCCAGGGATTTGGGGCTCCCCCACTGCCCATTCCCGATGTTTACGGCCCTTTCCATGACTTTTTTTACCAATATCAGATCTAAATAAAAGATGGAAGAGCCTCTGGCCTGTGAGACCCGTCCTTGACTGCAGAGCTTTGGAAATATCCAGGTTTTGGATGAGATTTTGGGAGCTGGCCGAGCTGGAGCCAACCCTGGGGATTTTCCCTGCTCTGCTGCTGTTGGGAATTATTTCAGCTGGCACCGGAGAAGCAGAGCTCAGCAGGGATGGGACAGGAGTGGGACAGAGATCAGGACACAAAAACTTCCCGGCACAATTTCCCCAAACCCCTTTCCTGGCCCTGGGCTTGTTTGGAGGGGGGATTTTGGCGGCCACATGACCCCTGCTAATTAATTTCAGCTGATTAGAGCTGGAAACTCCGCGGGGACAAAAGAGGCCACGGGAGGATGCTCGGGGCTGGAGGCTGCGCTGTAATTTGTTCCCCATTATGGGCAGCCAAAAAAAAAAAAGAAAAAAAAAGAAAAAAAAAGAAAAAAAAAAGAAAAAGCTGCTCGCGAGCTGCCAGCCCTTAATGTCTTCATTTGTGCCGCAGCATTCCCTGCGCCGCATCCCGGGGTGATGGATGGGATCAAGGCCGGGAAATCCCGGGGGGATTAGAGCCCAATCCCTGCGCAAACAGCGCTGGAGAGGCTGAGCAGCCCCAGCTGTCCCCAACAATGGGCGAGCAAACAGCGCCAGGGAGGGGCTCGGGGACAGCGACACGAACCCCGCTCAGCCCCCCGGGACCTTTTATGAGCCTCTTCCCCCCGTGGGCTGCAAAGCTTTTCAGCGGCGTTTCCAGATTTTGAGCGGGCTGGATGCAATAAAATGGGGTTTAGGATCAAAGGGACGAGCGGGGACGGCCACCAGCGTTTGTCCCCTGTCCTGTCCCCTGCCTCGTGTCCTCAGCCCCGATATGGGCATGAGTAACTCGTCTCACACCATCAGAACGCAAAGCTTTTAAGCTGTTTTTATTTAAAAACATGTATGAACGCGAGGTTTTTTTTTTCTAAGGGATCAAGATTAAATATATAGGCCATGCCCAGAGAGGGACTTTGCACACAAAGCCCTAAGAAGGAAAATCCCAGGTCTCCATCCAGAGGTTGTTTAAAGGCTTTCACATCCCAGCACAAGCTGGAAAACCCGAATTATCCCGAGCTGGGGCAGCTACCAGGGAGGAATTGCAGCAGGGGAGGGTGAAATAATTGCAGCTCCAGCCGCAAGGGCACAAACGCCGCGGGATCAGAGCTGCCATGCCAGGATCCGCCACTCCTGGCGTTCGTTTCCTTGGCATCTCCCGCGGACCTTGCACGGGGGGATCAAATAGATGGGAAAGAGATGTAAAATGTGGGCTGGGCTGGAGAAAAGCGGCTTAGAGGGAGAAAAGCCTCGGGGAGGGGAGGCTGCGCTCAGCAGCGCTCCCCAGCCTGCCATCCCAACGCCCTCTGTTCTCTGATATCCCCCAGAACTCCCGATTTTGGGATTCGGGATCTTTTCCCAGAGCGCCGACAGGGAATTTCCCGGGCTCCTTCTGGGAGTTTTGCAGCTGCAGGGGTGGGAGGTTGGGCAGGCACAGCTGGCCACAGCTGGGGGGGTGGCAGGGGGTGTTTGCGTCCCCATCCTGTCCCCTTGGTGCAGCTTCAGTGGCCGCTGAAAGGGTGGAAAACCCCGCGGGATGGGAAACGGTCCTGAGCACATCCAAATGCGGGTTTAGGCGGGGATAGAACAACAACAAAAAACCCCAAAACCAAAACCAAAACAACAACCCCAATCCCAAACGCCAATCCTGGCAGAGGGCAGGATTCCGGCTCCATCTGAGCTGAAGGAAATGAGGATTTCCCCGGGAAGCTGGAGGGGTGGGCTGGGGGCGATGCCGGGGCTCGGAGCCCCGGGAATGCTCCCGAGTTCTCCCCTGGAATTCCCTGCGGGGAGCAGCACAGCAGCAAGGGCTGCTCCCAGCCTGGGAATTGCATCACTGCATGTGGGTTCTGCTGAAATCCTCCAGTCGTGACTCTTTTTTTTTTTTTTTTTTTTTTGTG
>JAWMQZ010000078.1:6453682-6464515 GCA_035584835.1 Tangara arthus
CGGGGCCAGCGCGGCGGCGGCGGCGGTGCCGGGGCCAGCCCCGCCCGCGCTCTGCCCTTACACTCCACCCCGCCCCCTCCCCTCACACACACACAGCGCTCCCCCCGCCTTCCTCACCCCACGTGGGCGCGCTGAGGGGAGGGGGCGTTCCCCGCGCGCGTGACGGGACGAGGCGGGGCTTCCCGCCCCGCGCGGGGCAGGGAGGGGGGGTGGAAAGCGGAGGGGGGGTTAGGCACTGACCAATGGGAGCGCGGGACGCGCGGGCGCCGGGCGCGGGCCGGGCGCTGATTGGCTGCGCGCGAGTGTGGGAACGGCGGCGGCGGCGGGTTCACACGAATGGGCGCCGCCGCCGCCGCCGCCGCCACCGCCGCCGGGCTATAAAAGGGCGCGGGCGAGGGGCGGGGGGCGCCGCCGCCTCACGCCCCCCGCCCGCCGCACGCGCCACGCGGCCGCCGCCGCACGCGCTCGCTTCGCCCCCTCCGGTTTCTTCTTTTCTCCCCGCCTACCATCCCCCGGTTCGTGCCGCTCTCCCCGGCGTTCACTTCCTACCCGTTCGCTGCACCGTACCTCAGCCATGCCCGCCGACACGGGCATGGAGAAACCGACCGCCTCGCCCATCGCCGGCGCGCCCGCCAGCGCCAGCCACACGCCGGACAAGCCGCGGAGCGCCAGCGAGCACCGGAAGGTAAATGGAGGAGGAGGAGGAGGAGGGTGCCGGTCGGGGCGCAGCAGCGGTGGCGGCGGAGCTGGATGGCGGCAAGCCCGCGGCCGTGCTGAGGTCGGTGATGGTCGGGGGTGACGGTCGGGGGCGGTGTGGGGGTCCCGGGGCTGTGCGGGGGGCGCTGACCGGCTCCGCTCTGCCCGCAGTCGTCCAAGCCCATCATGGAGAAGCGGCGCCGGGCGCGGATCAATGAGAGCCTGGGGCAGCTCAAGACGCTCATCCTGGACGCGCTCAAGAAGGACGTAAGTGGGGCCGCGGGGACACCGGGGGGGACAGCGGGCGGTGTCCGGGCGCGGGCAGCCCTGAGCGAGCCGCTGTTGTCCCGCAGAGCTCGCGGCACTCCAAGCTGGAGAAGGCGGACATCCTGGAGATGACCGTCAAGCACCTGCGGAACCTGCAGCGGGCGCAGATGACCGGTGAGTGCCGGCCCCGGGGGCACCGGGCATGGGGACAGGGCAGCGGGATCGGGGTCTGCACCGGGAGCTGAGGACAAGGGATGGGGGACCGGGGACAGAGAATGGGGACGGGGATCCGGACCGAAGGCAGGGCACCGGGAACCGGGCTCTGCGCCAGTGGTTGGGGATTTGAGGCGAGAGAACGGGAGCTAGCGACAGGAGACCGGGACGGGGATCCTGACTCCAGACCGGGGGCTGGGAACCGGGGTTACGGACAGGGGACCGGGAACCGTGCTGCACACCGAGGTTAGGGACAGAGAACCGGGCGCTGCGGACAGATTACCGGGGCCGGTACTCCGGACCTGCCACTCACCTGCCGCCCCCTCCTTCCCCCCGCTCCCAGCCGCTCTCAGCGCCGACCCCACCGTCCTCGGCAAGTACCGGGCCGGCTTCAACGAGTGCATGAACGAGGTGACCCGGTTCCTGTCCACCTGCGAAGGGGTCAACGCGGACGTGCGCGCGCGGCTCCTGAGCCACCTCTCGGCGTGCCTGGGCCAGATCGTGGCCATGAACTACCCCCCTCCTCCTCCTCCTCCACCGCCGCCCGCCCAGCCCGCACATCTGGCGCAGCAGCCGCTGCACGTCCAGCTGCCCCCGGGCGCCGCCGGAGCCCTGCCCGTGCCCTGCAAGCTGAACCCCGCCGAGGCGCTGTCCCCCAAGGTCTACGGCGGTTTCCAGCTCGTTCCGGCCACCGACGGCCAGTTCGCCTTCCTCATCCCCAACCCGGCCTTCCCGCCCAGCTCCGGACCGGTTATTCCTCTCTATGCCAACGCCAACGTGCCGGTGGCGGCGGGCGGCGGCTCGGGGAACGCGGCCGCCACCCCCTCGGCGTCGCCGGTGCAAGGCTTGACATCATTTGGGGGCAGCATCGGGCCAGCGTCGCAGGCCGGGAGTCCCGTTGGAGAGCGCAGTGAATCCGTCTGGAGACCCTGGTGACTTCCTCCGAGTCATTCCCCGTCTCCAAAAACAACGAAAAAAATAACAACGAACTCTCGTTGGCTCCGTTGTATGGAGCCCCTGTTATGTCTTGGGGTTTTTTAAAGCAGATTTAAAGCAGAAAGGAAGAAAAGGACCTCGCTATGAACGTGCTATTTATTATTTTCAGAGGTTGGGATCTCGACTTGTATTTTTACTCCTTTAAAATGCCTTTATTTGAGATACTTTTTTTAAAGAAACGAACAAAAGAAAAAAATAAATGAGAAATAGTTTTGTAACGAATATTCAAAAAGTTATGATGCCAAAGTTGTTTGTATCCCGTTGGTCTGTGGGTGTGTGCGTGCCTGTGTCGAAGACTTCCAAAAACGAAAAGAGAAAAAAAATGCAGGTGTTTCAATAAAGGAACTCTTTGAAATAGATTTTTTTTTTTCCACCATTTCATTTTGTTTGAGAGTGGGCAAGGACGAGCTCAAAAAAATTGAATAGGACTGGACTTTATGGCTTTGTTTAAGGATAATTGGAAGGGATTTGGGTAAGAAACTGGGGGGAAAGCGATGGGGCTGAGGGGGGGATGTTAAATATCCCCTGAGTTTTGCAGCCAGAAGGATTCCTAAAAAAAAGCCGCTGCTGGAAGCTGAGCAAACACCTCGAGCCTGCTACCTGCTCCCAAAATCCCCAAATCTCCGCAGCTTTTCCACCTCTGGGTGGGGGTGGGCTGCACAGAAGTTCCTCCGGGCCCACAGAGAGCCCGTCCCTATTGTCAGGAGGGTAATTAGGAGGTATAAAGGGTCTCATCGAGTATGCAGCGGGCTCTTTGGCAGCTCGGGAGCCCTATTGAAGCGCCTGGGAACTCGGAGCCGAGGGTTAATGTGTGGCTTTTTTTTTTCCCCGGCGCTCTCATTGACAGGGCCAGATAGACTCTGATACTCAATGCTGTTGTAAATTCAATTGCCTGGCCTCACAATGCCCACCTCATAAAAGAGAATAACTCGGGGTTGTGGCTTTTTCTTTGCCGCTGAGCGGGGGGACTGAGGAAAAGACAGTTTTGCCACCCATTCTGACTCACCCCCGGCACTTGAATCGTGGCCAAGTGGAAGCAATTGCAGCCTCTCGCACACGGAGAATGAGCCACTTCCAATTGTCACCAATTAAAAAGGGCCGCGCCGCGGAGAAAAGGCCATTGGGAGGGAACGCTCGGGGTGCCAGGCCGAGCTTTGCGCGCTCTGCCCCAAACCTGGGGGCTGGGGCTGTCCTGGAATCCGCGGGAGAAACGCCAGGAGGTGAGGTGCGAGTGCCAGAGGCATCATCTCCCACCTTTGGGAGGGCCAGAGGCATCTCCCACCCTGCCCGAGGGTCTGTGGGGTCCTGATTTCCCCAATCCCCCCTTCCTGGGACCCTAGGGATTCCCTGGGGGTCTTTGGGATCCTGATTTCTCTGATCCCCCCTTCCTGGGGTTCTGTGGGGTCCTGATTTCCCTGATCCCCCTTCCCAGGACCCTGGGGATTGCCCTGGGGTTCTGTGGGGTCCTGATTTCCCTGATCCCCCCTTCCTGGGACCCTGGGGATTTCCTGGGGGTCTGTGGGATCCTGATTTCCCCCCTTCCAGGACCCTGGGGATTGTCCTGGTGGGTGGGCAGCATCAGCAGCGTTTCCCAGCTCACAGAACGAGCTGAGATTTGCAGAGCATCCAACGACACAAACCCAGGCATTTTTTATCTCTCTCTCTTTTTTTTTTTTTTTTTTTTTTTAAGAACAGAAATGCAATTCCATCCTTCAAGGTCTGCTCCCATTAACAACCGGGCTTGCAGCTTCTGTGAGAACAGGGCCTGTGGCTGTGTGCGCTGGGGCTATAAGAAAGCAGATTATCGGCTCCTGAAGGCTTTTTACAGCTTCCTGATGGCTCAGGCGCGGCTCGATAAAGGAGCACGGGCTGCTCGGAGCCTGGTACCGATCCAGGCCGGCAATTCCTGCGCACCAATCGATCAGTCTGAGAGCCCTCCATCAGCGCGCACGACCAGGGATCCATCTGAATCAGGAGGTTCCCAGGAGGTTTCGTTATGCAATCACAGACATAAAATCATGTTACGGCAATTCTCCTCCATCCCCCACAGCCCTGCCCCTCCTCTTCTGTCTGAGGGAGGCTCGGGGGAGCAGATGAAAGCCTGGCTGTCGCCTGCCGGCAACCGAATCCCTCCCCGGGGCATCCCCGCGCCCCCGGCCCGGCTCCCATCGCGATCCGCCAAATTCCCTTTATTGCTGGGAGGGCTGAGGAGCGCGGGCAGAGCGAACCCCGCTGCTCCCGAGCGGGTCCGGAGCGAATCCCGCTGCTCCCGAGCGGGTCCGGAGCGAACCCCGATGCTCCCGAGCGGGTCCGGAGCGAACCCCGCTGCTCCCGAGTGGGTCCGGAGCGAATCCCGCTGCTCCCGAGTGCGGGCAGAGCAAACCCCGCTGCTCCCGAGCGGGTTCGGAGCAAACCCCGCTGCTCCCGAGTGGGTCCGGAGCGAACCTCGCTCCTCCCGAGCGGGTCCGGAGCGAATCCCGCTGCTCCCAAGTGGGTCTGGAACGAACCCCGCTCCTCCCGAGTGGGTCCGAAGCGAATCCCGCTGCTCCCGAGTGGGTCTGGAGCAAACCCCGCTGCTCCCGAGCGGGTCCGGAGCGGCGGCAGCCGCGCAAACACGACCCGGAGCGCGGCGCTCCCCGGGGACGCGGCTCTGGCGCTGCAGTGACAGCCTGGAATTGTCACCACGCTGTCACCTCAGCCCCCGGAGAGACCCCAGAGCCACCTCAGCCACCTGCGCCGTGTAGGGGGCAGCAGCTGGGCTGTGCTGCCCCAGAAATCCCAAATCCTTCAGAGGAAAGGATTCCAAATCCACCTCGGCGCGGATTCCCAGGTGGCTCCGGGAGATGCTCGGCTCTGTTCCATCCCTCATTGCTGCCTCTGCCTCTGAGCGGGGCTTTTCGTGGCCTGACTCTTTCCCGTTGCTTTTTTTCCTTCCTTCCCACTGATTTCCTTCCATTTTCCCCATTGCTTTTTTTTCTTCTTTACCATTGTTTTTCTTCCCTCCTTCCCATTGCTTTTCCTCTTTCTTTCCCATTGCTTTTCTTCCTTCTTTACCATTGTTTTCTTCTTTCTTTCTTTCCCATTGCTTTTCCTCCAGATAACTCTTCTGTTATCTTCCACCCTGAATATTTCCACCATGAGGTTTTTCGTATTTTTGATGTAGAAACTTCTGCTGCTGCGTTTTGAACTTCTGTGACCGCACTGCCACCAACTTCTCCCATTTCTTTACCAGCTCATCCCTTCCAGGTTGTTCCCCTCCAGCAGCAGCGCTGCCGAGCCCCTCCAAAAACTCCCGAGGGCCTTTCCAGGGGCTTCTAAATTTGCTTTTACCCCTTTAAAGGTGCAGGGAAAGAGCAAAGTGCGCGGCTGCCCAGAGGTGAAAGTCCAAAGGGATGCGATAAAGGCAGCGATAATTCCCAGGAATTCCCGGGAATCATGGAATGGTCGGGGTGCGGTGTGGGAAGGAGAGCTGGGAGGCGGAAAAATCAGAAATTCCTCCTCACCCGAGCCGAGCAGGAGCAGCTGCGCCTCGCTCCATGGGAAAGGATGTGGGGAGAGGTGTTAACGAGCCATTTCCAGCCGAACGGGGCCGGGGATGGAGCTCCAGGTGCAAAACCCGCTGGAATGTTCGGCGGGGGCTCGGCTGCGGCTCCGCAGCGCCCTGACCCCGCGGGCACCCCGAGAAATCCTGGCCAGAGCAGGGAAACGCTCCTCCAAACTCAGGGCAAGGAATCAAAGCCCTTCCCAGCTCCTGGGCCTGTCCTGGTCACAGGGGAAAAGGAAAAACCCCTGGAAAATCCAGGTTCTGGATGAGACTTTTCCCCTTCCCAGCTCCTGGGCCTGCCCAGGTCACCAGGGAAAAGGAAAAACAAAAAACACCCGGAAAAGCACTGGAGGTTCTGGATGAGCCTTTTCCCCTTCCCATCTCCCGGTCCTGCCCTGGTCCCAAGGGAAAAGGAAAAACCCCTGGAAAATCGAGGTTCTGGATGAGACTTTTTTCTTTCCCAGGTTATCAGGGGTAAAGGAAAAACACCTGGAAAAGCACTGGAGGTTCTGGATGAGCCTTTTTACCTTCCAGTTCCTGGACTTGCCCTGGTCACAGAGGAAAAGGAAAAACCCCTGGAAAATCGAGGTTCTGGATGAGACTTTTCCCCTTCCCAGCTCCTGTCCTGCTGCCTTTGGATTCTGCTTCCCAGTTTCCCACCGAGCAGGGGGCTGGGAGAGCTCCAAGGCTCCTTTCAGCCCGACCCACTCCATGATCCTGTGACACTCGCTGGGATTATCCTCCTGCCTCCCACGGCGTTTCCTCACCCTCTGCCTCCAGCAGCCACATCTCCATCCCTTCCCTGCCCTGGAGGGACAGGGCAGCACAGGAGGGGTTGGAAAAGGGGGCACAGCCACCCTTCCCTTCCTTTCCCATATTTCCCACATTTCCCACATTTCATTTCCCACATTTCCCATATTTCCCACATTTCATTTCCCAACTTCCCACATCTCCCTCATTTCCCATATTTCCTGCATTTCCCAAATTTCCTTCCCACATTTCCCAAATTTCCTCCCCGCATTTCCCACATTTCCCAATTTCCCACATTTCCTGCATTTCCCAATTTCCCGCATTTCCCACATTTCCCATATTTCCTTCCCACATTTCCCAATTTCCCGCATTTCCCCTGGGAGGTGGAGAAGGCTCACAGAGGAATGGGGGGCTCTGGGGCTGTGTCCCTGATATTCCAAAGGCTCCTGAGGAGGGGATGAAGGCATCCCCGAGCCCGGGGCGGTGACTCGGGCAATCCCACGGGGAGGAGGAGGAGGAGGAGGAGGAGGAGGAGGAGCGGGAGCCCGGCTCAATGGACGCGGGCAGCTTTGCTCGGGCTGTTAAGCTGATTAATTGAAATGAAGTTCCTCCCGAGCCTCGGCGCGTTCTTTGAGGTCAGGGTCAGCGCACTGAGACGCTTAATCAGATCTTCCCATTTAGCCCCTCTTAGCCCGGCGGGGCAGGAACGCGGCCCTTTCAAAGCCGGGCTCTCGGCGCCAAATTCCTGCTCTATCTCCCTCTCCCATTCCACGGGAGCTGCACGTCCACCATCAGGAAATCAAACCCGACCCGGCTCAGGTGAGGTTTCCACTGCCAGAGCCGGCAGGGATGGAAATAAAATATCAAATCAGCAGGTTGATGCTGGGGGTGTGGATTCTGTCATGCCAGGGCTCTTTTCCATCTGTTTTCTTCCTGTGGAAAAGCAGAAATGGGGAGCAGCAGAGCTCCTCCCAGGCACATATTTGTAAACAGCCTGGTTTCCAGAGGAGGGGAAGATTTGATATTTTATTTCCTTCCCTGCCAGCTCTGGCAGTGGAAACCTCACCTGGGCCGGGTCGGCGGCGTTGGGTTTGAATTCTGATGGTGGATGTGCTGCTCCCACAGGTTCTGTCATTCCAGGGCTCTCTGTCATTCCATGGTGTGCTCCCATGGATGTGCTGCTCCCATGGGTTCTGTCATTCCAGGGCTCTTTTCCATCTGCTTTTTTTTTTCCGTGGAAAAGCAGAAACAGGGAGCAGCAGAGCTCCTCCCAGGCAAATGTTTGTAAACAGCCTGGTTTCCAGAGGAGGGGAAGGTTCCGAGGCCGAGCACAAAAATAGAGCGGAGCAGATGGAAAAGAGCCCCAGAACCCACGGAGGATCGGCAGAGGCAGCTCAGAGCAGCCCAGGAGGGTTTTGGGTGCTAAAGCAGCAGCAAATCCCCAGCTCAGGGGCTCTGCTGGGGTTTCCCAGATCCTCGGGAGCACCAGGGGCAGGGGAGGGGATGCTGAGGTGCAGGGATGAAGGCAAAACCTCCCCCAGAGCCCAAAATCAACCAGCAGCACCAGGAGCTGAACTGAGCTCCGGCTCTGGAGGCAGCCCCTGGTTTGCAGGCTGCTCATTAAAGCTGTTTCCATGTCCAGGGAACCCGGGATAAATCAAGATAAATCCAGGATGCTCACCCGGGGCAGCTCCCAGGTTTTCTCCGGGAAGACAAAACAGGATCAGCTGGGAGAGGGAGGCTCGGATTGCGACCTTGGGTTGGTGTAACTCTGTTTAAAACCTGTCCCCTCACACAGGAGGAGGCCAAAAAATGGCACCAAAACCCCATTTCCTCTTTGGGAATCCTAAACCAAAGCCTGACCCAGTGGGATGTGCAGTGTGATCCCAGGGTTTTTCATGGAGCAGTGGAATAAAGCCACAGGGACACTGATTTAATGAGAATATTGGGATTTTTCACCCTTCCTGCTCCTGTTCCAGCTCCCCTGGCTGCTCCTGGTGTTCCCACGTGTGGGATGTGGGCAAAACTGAGCTCCTGGAGGAGCATCTGCAGGATGCCCCTTTATCCTCCAGCATCCCAGGACTGGGGGGCAAACAAGGGAGAAGGCAGAACAAACCCAAGTGCTGAGCAAAGCTCCTGGTGGCACCCAGAGGAATCAGCACGGATCTTTAGCGTATATTGCTTTTTGAGCAGCTTTCCCCACTATAATCCAGCTGGGAATTCTTTTCCCATCGCTGCTGAGCATGGAAAGCTCTGTGTTTTTCTGGGGAGAGCTGCACCCTGCACTGGGAGAGGCCCCGGGGTGCTTGATTTGACTCCAGACTCGCTCAGACACCTCCAGCGCTGGGTATTTACAGTGGGCACCAAAGGGCAGTGGGGAGAGGGGGGAGCTGGAGCTGCTCCACAGGGTGGCAAAGGCTGAAATGTCCCTGAGGGAGCCTGGCTGGGCTGGTGGCACTGCCAAGGTGACCTGGGGACAGCCCTTCAGAGCCTTCAGTTCACAGGGCTGGAGGTGCCCTGGGGGAGCTGCCCAGCCCCTGCAGAGGAGTCTGGAGGGACAAGGTCAGTGCAGGAACGAGGCACAGACAATTCCGAGGGAGCTGCTTCTTGTTTCCCATTGATTTCCTTCCTTCCTTCCCATTGATTTTCTTCCTTTTTCCCCACTGCTTTTTTTCCTTCTTTACCATTGTTTTTCTTCCCTCCTTCCCATTGCTTTTTCTCTCTTTCCCGCTGCTTTTCTTCCTTATTTCCCATTGCTTTTTCTTCCTTCTGTACCATTCTTTTCTTCTTTCTTTCCCATTGCTTTTCTTCCTTCTTTCCCATTGTTTTCTTCCTTCTTTCCCATTGCTTTTCTTCCTTGTTTCCCACTACTTTTCCTCTTTATTTCCCATTGCTTTTCTTCCTTCTTTCCCATTGTTTTTCCTCCTTTTCCCCCATTTCTTTTCTTCCTTCTTTGCCATTCCTTTTCTTCCTTTTTCCTCGTTGCTTTTCCTCTTTCTTTCCTACTGTTTTTCTTCCTTCTTTCCCATTGTTTTCTTCCTTTTCCCCATTACTTTTCTTCCTTTTCCCCCATTGTTTTTCTTCCTCCTTTTCCGTTGTTTTTCTTCCTTTTTCCTCATTTCTTTTCTTCCTTTTCCCTCATTGCTTTCTTTCCCTATTTCCCATTGTTTTTCTTCCTCATTTCCCATTGTTTTTCTTCTTTCCCACCCCTGCTGGCGAAGCTCTGCTCTCAGATCCACGGAATCCTGCAATGTCCTGAGCAGGATCAGCGATTTTCCTCCCATTCTCTTCATCCTGCCTCCAATTCCAGGGGATGGAAATTCCCAGTTTCCATGCGCTGCCCCTCCAGGATCCCTCAGAGCCAAACCCACCCTGTGCCCTGTCAGATCCCATCTCCCAGGACGCGCAGGAAGGGCTGGGATGGGGCTGATAATGAATCCATGGATGCTGGAAGTGTCCCAGCGCTGCCCTGTCAGGCCGGGCAGGGATGACACATCCAGAGATAACAACAGAGATAACAACCCGGGCTGTCAGTCATGCCCGGCCTGACGTGACAGCTCTGCCTGACAACAGCTCTGACTGACAGCTGCAGGGATTGCAGCCTCTGCAAGGGGAGCTGGACACGCCTTTGGAAGGCTTTAAAACCCTTGGAAAAGCCAGGGGAGGTTTTTTGGGCAGAGCTCCTCGTGCTGGTAATTCCGGCTGGGAATGTTCAGGGCTGGGCTGTGGGAGCTGTTGGGGCTTCCCGGTGGAAATCCCAAATTCTGGAGGTTCTGGTGTGGCATCTCCCTCCCAATTTCCAGGTCTGGCTGCTCCCCAAAATCTGAGCAGCCACCTCTGTCCCCTCTCCCTTTGTCCCCAGCTCCATGGCCAGGAGGGACAATTTGGGGAGCACAGAATTCCCTGGAGCAGCAGCTGCTCCTGCTCCTTTTGGAGCACAGCTCAGAAAATCCACCTGGAATCCCGGGTTGGAGCAGGGAGGGCAGGGAACCTTGGAATCACGGAATCCCTGAAGCTGGAAAAGAAATTCACCGCGTGCCACCATCAACCCAGCGCTGCCAGGCCAAGCAGAGCACCAGAAACTGTCCCCAGGTGTCACATCCAGGGGTTTTCATGCGCTCTCAGGGGTGGGGATTCCACCGCTGCCCTGGGCAATCTGATCCAATGCTTGCCCATCCTTCCAGTGGGGCTTTTCCCTGATATCCAACCTAAAACTCCTCTGGTGCAACTTGAGGATTATTCTTTTTTTTTCCTTTTTTCTTATTTTCTTTCGACGATTTTTCCTTTTTTTTTTTTCTTTTTGAGAATTTTTCCTTTTTTTTTTAGGATTTTTCTTTTTTTTTTTTCTTTTTGAGGATTTTTCTTTT
>JAWMQZ010000078.1:6464615-6483605 GCA_035584835.1 Tangara arthus
TTTTTCTTTTTCTTTTCTTTCTTTTTTTTTTTTTTGAGGATTTTTCCTTTTTTTCCCCCCGAGGATTGCTCCTGTTCTCCTCTCCAGTAGGAAAGGCTGGAATCCGAAACACCAGGAGGGAAGCACAGTTTGGACATCCAATCCCAGCCATTCCTGCAGGATTTCCCGGCTCTCTCCCTGCTGCCCGCTCACCCCCAAACCCGCCGGGCCAGCTCCTTTCCCCCAGGGCTCCTCCAGCGCTTTCCCCACCCCTGCTCCCTCTGCCCTGACCCCTCTCAGCTATTTCGGGCGCCAGCTCGGTGTCCCAGGAGGGAGGGGAGGATTCGGCTGCTGAATCACCGGCAGGCCGGGGCACGCTCTGGGCCCTGCCTTTGGGGGAATTATTCACGTTCTCCTCCAGCCCGGCCTCCCCCGGCGCCGCAGCCACCTCAGAGCCACGGAATCCTGCAATGTCCTGAGCAGGATCAGCGATTTCCCTGCCATTCTCTGCATGCTGCCTCCAATTCCAGGGGATGGAAATTCCCAGTTTCCATGCGCTGCCCCTCCAGGATCCCTCGGAGCCAAACCCACCCTGTGGCCTGTCAGATCCCATCTCCCAGGATGTGCAGGAAGGGCCGGGATGGAGCTGGTAAAGAATCGATGGATGCTAGAATTCTCCAGTTCTGCCCTGTCAGGCTGGGATCTGCAGGAAGGGCTGGGATGGAGCTGGTAATGAATCAATGGACGCTGGAATTCTCCCAGCGCTGCCCTGTCAGATCCCATCTCCCAGCCGGGCAGGGATCTGCAGGAAGGGCTGAGATGAGGCTAATAAAGAATGGATGGACGCTGGAATTCTCCCAGTGCTGTCAGGGCTGGGATCTGCAGGAAGGGCCAGGATGGAGCTGATAATGAATCAATGGATGCTGGAATTCTCCAGTACTGCCCTGTCAGGGATGTGCAGGAGGGGCTGGGATGGAGCTGGTAATGAATCAATGGATGCTGGAAGTGTCCCAGTGCTGCCCAGCCGGGCTGGGATCTGCGGGAAGGGCTGAGATGAGGCTAATAAAGAATGGATGGACACTGGAATTCTCCCAGCGCTGCCCTGTCCGGGATGTGCAGGAGGGACCGGGATGGAGCTGATAACGAATCAATGGATGCTGGCATTCTCGCAGTGCTGCCCTGTCAGGGATGTGCAGGAAGGAGCTGCGGGGCTGGAGCGCATCCCGCCGGGCCACCAGCCTGGGGAAGCGGGAGCCTGCCAGGCTGCCGGGACGCTTTAGTGGCATCATTGCAACAGCCGCGGGTTTCGCCTCCTCCCGAGGCGCTGCGGGCACGGGAGGAGGGCAGCGATGGGGCAAAGGCGGCTGAGCTGGCACTGGGCAGCCCTCGGTGCCCTCGGTGCCCTGGGGACAGCCCGGAGCCAGCCAGGGAGGCGCCCCGGCCGTGGGGATTGGGGATTGGGTGGGGAAAGGGGGTCTGGGATGGGTCTGGGGCCGTGGGAGAGAGGAATCGAAGGGAAGAGAGGAAAAGGCGGCTGGGTGCTCAGGGAGGGGCTCCCCAGCCCCTCTGCGGCTGCTAAATCCATTTATTCTGTCAGGGAACCAGGGATGGGAGAGATCCTGGGTGGCGCTGAGCCCCCGAATCTCCTCCTGCAGGGATCCCAAATCTAAATCCACCCATTCCCCTGTCAGGGAGCCCCTGGGGAGCATTTCCCAAGGGATGAGGCAGATCCTGGCACCCAAACCTCCTCCTGCAGTGTCCAAGGCCAGGTTGGAGCAATCTGAGACACGGAAAGGTGGAATGGGATGAGCTTTAAGGCACTTCCAACCCAAACCCTGCAGGGATTTGGACTCTGTTGTCCCCCAAAATGTGACCAGAGGAGGGGACAGTCCCGGCCACCAGACCAGGCAGAGACTGAGAGACAGAGGGAGCAGAAAAGGGAGTGAAAAAATGGGAATGAGAAAGTCAGGAAGAGCATCCAAGGTTCCCAAATTCCAAATTAGGTTCCCAAATCCCCTTTTAGCCTGGTCCCACCTCTGTCCCCGCTCCCTCTTTTCACCCTTTCAACAGCTCCTTTTTCTCCTTTTTCCCCCCTTTTTTTCCTTCTTTTAGTTTTCCTTGTTTTTTCCCTGCCCCCCCTCTTTTCTTTTTTTTGGCTTTTCCTCGCAGCCTCTTAAATCAAACCCAACCCGGCTCCGGCGAGAGCTGCCGAGGGAAATCCGGAGCTGCTCGGGGCAAGAGAGTTAAAACGTGTTAAGCACCGAGATCCAGGCCAGATGTGGAACTCTCCGGGGCCACCACGGGGCTTTGAGCCGCTTGTTTGACACCTCTGCTTTCCACATTAAAGGTCCCAGCGGGGAGGAAATCCTCCTGGCCTGAGTTACGCGCTATTTACCGAGAGGGGCAGCCCTTGAAAGGAGTCCCAATAAAACCTGGAATAAGAATAAATTATTAGCATAGGCTGGGAAAAAAGGTTTCTTTTTTAAAGCAGCTGGGTTTATGAATTTTTATCTTTATAATTTTTATATTATATTTTGTATTATATATATTTTTATATTATATTTCTATACTGTATTTTTATTATATATTTATATTTATATTATTTTATATTATATTTTATTGTATATATTTATATTATTTTATATTATATTTTTGTATTATATATTTTATTTTTATAATTTTTTTTTTGCTTTTTTTCTGCAGCGCTGGACGAAGATAAAAATCCTCGTGCCTCTGAGGGATAAGGGAATGCTGGAAGTGTGAGATCCAGGCTTGGAAAAGCACTCAGCAGGCCATAAACCCCTGCTCCTCCTGCTCCACTGCTGCCGTGGGATAGCAGAGGCTGCTCCCCGCCCCCAGTCAGATGTGGGGAGGGAAAATCAGGAATTCCTGCCTGGATGCTCCACGTCCCCACTCGGGATCTCCCCCTCTCTCTGCTCCTCTCCGTTCCCAGGGTTTTCCTGTGGTTCAGGGAAGTGCTGGAATCGCTGGAAATGTCCAAAAAATGTGTGAGTGCAGCACGTGGGGACCTGGCTTCACGGTGAGCACGGTTAAAGGTTTGACTCCATGGATTTTGGGGTTTTTCCAGCCTTATCCCAGGGCTGTGGGACAAATCCCAGCACCCCGGGATCTGTGGGATCTGTGGGGTCTGTGGGGTCTGCAGGATCTGTGGGATCTGGGACCTGTGGGATCTGTGGGATGTGGGATCTGTGGGATCTGTGGGATCTGTGGGATCTGTGGGATCTGTGGGGTCTGTGGGAGCTGTGGGACCATCACAAACCCCGATGTGGTTCCTGTCCCCTCCTGGGATCACCAACCCTGATGTGTCCACAGCCCCTCTCCCCCAGGACTGCCCCCCCGGCTGTCAGAACCCCCCGAGGATGCTCAATCCGTGTCTGCTCAGTTTTCCTGCGCCCTGACATGACTGCAAGTGGCAGGGCTGCCCCTGCCCATCACTGCCTGCCCTTGACTTGTCTTCCAGACACGTTGCTTTTTTTTTTTTCCCCTCCCAGGGTTTGATTTCCTTGCTTGTTTGTTTTCCTCCCTGCTCGGTGTCAGAGCAGCTCCAGGGCTCGTTCTGAGGCTGACAGGACTTCAGGGACGGGGTTTTTCTGGTGGGGACATGCTGCTGCAGAGAAATCCTTCTCTTTTTATCCAAAAGGACACAGCCAGGGCTGGCTGGGGATCCAGAGGGACCCAAGGCTTGCAGGGGAGAGGAGGGGCAGCTCCTCCATCCCCTGTTCTGCTGGAGATCCCTCCTGAGGCTGCCCTGGCTGCTGGGAAGGGCTCCATGGTTTGGGGGGAGCAGAGAACTCCTGAAAATACCCGGGAGGCAGATTTTATCGGGAGTTCTTCTCACAAATCACAAATAAAGGGGTCCCAGGGCTGTCCTGGAGGTGTCCCAGGGGTGTCCCAGTGATGTCCCGGGGGTGTCCCAGAGATTTTCCAGGGGAATTCCGCGGGTGTCCCAGGATTTTCCCAGATCTGTCCCAGGATTCTCACAGTGCTGTCTCAGCGCTGTTCCAAGATTCTCCCAGTGCTGTCCCAATGATGTCCCAGGATTCTCCCAGTTCTGAACCATGGTTGTCCCGTGGCTGTCCCAGGACTGTCCCAGGATTCTCCCAGAATTTTCCCAGTGCTGTCCCAGGATTCTCCCAGTGCTATCCCAGGGCTCTCCCAGGATTCTCCCACGGCTGTCCCAGAATTCTCCCACTGATGTCCCAATGCTCTCCCAGGATTCTTCCATGTCTGTCCCAGTTCTGTCCCAGTTCTGTCCCAGTTCTGTCCCATGGCTGTCCCAGGATTCTCCCAGCGCTGTCCCAGGGCTCTCCCAGCGCTGTCCCAGGGCTCTCCCAGGGCTGTCCCAGGATTCTCCCAGCGCTGTCCCAGGATTCTCCCAGTGCTGTCCCAGAATTTTCCCAGTGCTGTCCCAGTGCTGTCCCAGGGCTCTCCCAGCGCTGTCCCAGGATTCTCCCAGGGCTGTCCCAGGATTCTCCCAGCGCTGTCCCGGCTCCGTCCCGCTCCTGAGTCACCCCATCCCCGGGCACACTCCCATCCCATCCCAGCGCTGCCCTGCCCGAGGTTCCCATGGCCAGCAGCCTCCCCGTGCCCCTCCTGTCTCAGCCCGGACCTGCCGGGCTGGCCGGGCCGGTCTGTCGCAGGCGTGGCCGCGTTATTTGCTCGCTGATTACCGGAATCGAACCATCATTCCCCGCTGCTGCCGCTGCTGCCGCCCCGCCGGGCGTGTGCCGCCCGTGTGCAGCCAGCCCCCGCTCCCTGCCGGCCCCGGGGTGCCCTTTGGGGTCAGAGGCGCTCACAGGGCACCCTGACCCCACAGTTCCCAGGGTTGTGCCCTGTCCCATTCCCGGGATGGGAAGGGAAAGCAGAGGAGGAAGGATGGGGCTTGGGGAGTGCCCAGAACTCAGCACTGGCTCCATTTCTTTGTAAGAAAAGGGGAGAAATTATGCTTTAAATTACACTTTAAATTACATTTTAAATTGCATTTCAAACGGTTGTATTCCTCACAAACACAGGCTGAGCCCCCAGAGCACAGCTGGGCGTCTCAGGGCAGGGATTTGCTGGGTTTGTCCTGCACAAATGCCCCATCCCAGAGCTCAGGGCTGACCCCAAACCCCCAAAGCCACCCGCGGTGGCACAGCGCGGCACGTGTGTCCCAGCCCTCGGGGACTCTGGCCGGTCTCTGCATCCTGGGAAATCCCTGGGAGCAGCTCTGGGCTGAGAGAGCTCCTGGCGTGGCTGGGACAGCAGTCCCTGCCCTGTCCCCAGGGCTGGCACTGTCCCTGCTCCTCCAGCTGTGCCACAGTGACCCCAGAGCCGTCCCCAAAACTCCCTGCCCTTAACCCAGCCCTGGGCCCACACCTGGCCAGGTGTGGGGGTGGCACTCAGGGACCCTGCAGTGCCAGGGAGAGGTGACAGAGGTGACAGCTCCCTCACACACTGCCAGAGCCCGGGGTTATTCAGCAGGAGCCCTTCCCTCCACCTTTGAGGGTTTAATGCATTCCAGGGAAAGAAAAGCACAGAACTCCCAGAAATTAATTTGAAGCCACTCTGCATATAAAAAAAAAGAAAAAAGAAATCTGATTTCCCCCATTTTAAGCAGCGATTCCTTCTCATTTTTTTCCCCCTGTGACATTGCAGAGGCTGCAGAGCTCTGCTGCCAGCTCCTGCTGGTCTCAGACATGTGCAGCCCCAGGTGTGGGACAGGATTGCCTCTGCCTCTCCAAAACCACTGAAATTCCCCAGCAGGACAGGCTGGGAATGTTCCCTGGAACAGCCCAGCCCTGCAGAGAGCAGCTGGCGTTTCCACCTGGCTGGAAATGTGTGAAAGCAAGGAGGATTTCTGGAGGAAAGGGGGTAAATTTGGGTCAGCCTTGCTGTGCGCTGGGAGCAGGGCAGGAAGTGGCTGTGTTTACAGGGCTGGAGCTGTTTTTTCCTGTGGCACACACACGGAATTCTCTGGGAGCCTGGAAACGTTTTTATGGCAGACAGTGATTATCCTGCAGGGTGAATAAAAAATATTTTGTGTGGGAAATGAATTTGTAGAATAAAAAATATTCGGCTTCTGATTGTAACAGCGTGAATTACAACATCTGCATTGTCTCACCCTCCATGTAACACTGAAATAGAATAAAAGTTTTTAAAACACCTCTCATCTCTAAGTCCCAAAAAGCTTCATCTGACAATTTGGAGCAGAGAGCTTTGGGATATGGAGAGAGCAGCAGGCAGCAGCTTTGGGAAAGGATTTTCCAAGGGGTCAGGTGGCGTGGGAGGCTGGAGCAGCCATCTGGGGAGGGAAGGAGGGCAGCGAGGAGGAAAAGGCCCTTTATGGCCGGCCCAAATGTTAAAGGCTGCGGGAAACGCGGGAATGATCCCATTAAGGACCAAATGGATGCCATAAACCAGGATTTCCTCCTTTCTTTGGGGTTATTTCTATTGCTTTCATCCCAATCAAAAACATTCTCAGCCTTCTGCTTTGGCTCTGTGGGTGAGGCTTCGCTGGTGAAGGAGTTCCTTATGGCGGCCTTGTCCTCCTGGTGCAAATCCCCAGATTTCCAATGGAAAACTCCCCTCTCACAGCAGTCCCAAGGAAAAGCTGGGCTGGGTTTCCTCTCTCCACAACCCCAGCCCGCCCTGATGCTGAGGAACAGGAGGGATGTGAGGATAATTAACAAAGAACGGGAGGCCAGGGCTCCTTCCCAAACTTGGGGGGAATGTCGGGACGTGAGGCGGGATTGGCGTCACTTCCTCCCCTCCATCCTCACCCTCAGCACCTTCCTTTTCTCCTCCCTGCTGATGAAACCACCCTGCTCAGGCCTGGGGATGTCCTGCATGGCCCAGATCCTGTTTAGAAAGCCAAACCCGCCGGAATTCCGGCCTGGGATGGGAAAATCCGGGACACACCGCGGGCTCCTCCTGCAGCTGGAAGCCTCTGGCCAGGTTTTCACCTCCCCTTTTGCTTTGTGTTGCTCCTTCCCCTGCTCTCACCAGCTCAAGAAGAGCAATTTTCCTTTCAAATGCAAGGCCTGGCCATAAACTTGGCAGGAAAGTCCCTCCCAAGCAAATGGCGAGGGAAGGAGAGGGAATTTTGGTGTCCTGGGGGGAGTTTTGGTGCCTGCCTGCCCTGCCTGCATCCAGGATAAGATTCCTTCAAAAATTGATTTTAAAAACCCCAAGCCACATCAAAACGGGCCGATAAATACCCCGAATAAAGAATTTCAGAATTCCAAGGAGAAGAGTTGGTTTTTCCTGGGAGAAGCTGGGAGATTTCAAACTCAGGCACGAAATCTCCAGCTGAGAACAACTGTGGGAGTATTAATGAAAATATTAATGAAAATATTAATGAAAAGAAAGCCTTTTTTCCCACACAAAGGGGATTTCACTAGTTTAATTGCCATCATTTTTAAGACCCTTGTTGCAAAGGCATTTACCTGCACCTCAGGCACCTGCAGGAATCAGGGCAGAGAAAATGATGGAATTTCTGTGTCCCAAGGAGATTTGGAAGAGATCTCCTGGAGAGCAGCCTCTGGGATGGCTCTGTCACACTCCTGGCTGCAGGAATTCCCTCTCTGAATCCTGCAACACTTCGAGACAGGAAGGAACTCTGGAATTTTTGCTCTCCCAGCCCTCATTACAAAAATTCCCTCTCCAAGTGCTGTGACACTCCTGAGGCAAGAAGGACTCCTGGATTTTATGTTTTCCTGCAGTCCTGGCTGCAGGAATTCCCTGTCCAAGTACCACGAGACCTTGGGACAGGGAGGAAGCCCTGGAATTTGTGCCTGAACCACCAAACTGCCAGGAAATAAGGGGATAACGGGCCCTGGTGGTGCAGCTGGACACCAAGTCACACCCTGAGATGAAAGGGGGAATGCAGCTGATCCCTTCACACCAGCTCCAGGGCTGGGGAGGACAGTGAGGAGGAGCTGAGCTCTGACAGCACCCCCAGCATCTTGGCTCAGCCACTTTTGGGAGAAATTCTCCTCTCCAGGCACAAAATCCGCATTTTTGCGAGCATTGCAAAGTTTGGTACATCAATTATTGAGGAGATTTTTCATTTTCCCTGCTTAAGGAAGCTTTTTTTTTGGGAAATTTCTGATTTTAAAAGATTCTTTTCTTGCCCAGTTTTTTCTCCATGCACAGCACTGGTGTGGCAGCTTCTTTCTGCTGACTTTTATGAGTCTGGCTCCCAGATTAATTCACCAGAGATCCAAGCCCAGGGCTCTCCCTCAGACTTGGAGGAAGAAGAGCCCGGGATTAGGTGTCCACATGCAAATCCCGTTGGTTTGTGGGGTCACTGAGCAGAGCTGGCAGGTGGGGCCTTTACCAGAAATCAGCTTTTACAGTCACGAGGTCCCTGCTGTGGTCAGGGAGGGACAAACCCAGCTGCTCTGACACCTGAGTCACCTGGAAAAAATGGGATTTGGGGGTGGGGTGGATATCCTGCAGTCCCTTGTCCTTGTGTGATGTGTTCAGGGCTGGCTGTGCTACCAGGGGGGATCCAGGGGGATCCAGGGAGATCCAGGCAAGATCCAGGTGGGATCAAGGTGGGATCCAGGGGGATCCAGGCGGGATCCAGGCAGGATTCGGGTGGGATTCAGGGGGATCCAGGTGGGATCCAGGGCCAGGGGGACCCTCAGCCTGAGCCCCCTTCAAAAGCTGGGAATATTCACCTGGAGAAGAAAAGGAGAACTCAGAGCCCCTTCCAGTGCCCAAAGGGGTTCCAGGAGAGCTGGAGAGGGACAAGGGATGGAGGGACAGGACACAGGGAGGGTGAAAAATGCCAATATTCTGATTAAATCAGCATCCCTGTGGCTTTATTACATTGCTCTGTGAAAAATCACTGCCAGAGGGAAGGGTTAGATGGGATATTGGGAATAAATCCCTCCCGTGAGGGTGATGAGCGGCTGGGATGGAATTCCCAGAGAAGCCACAGCTGCCCCATCCCTGGAAGTGTCCAACAGTGGCTTGGAGCACCCTGGCATGGTGGAAGGTGTCCTTGCCCGTGGCACTGGTTGGGATTTCAGGTCCCTTTGACCCCAAACCACTCTGGCGCTCCAACCCCAGGAGCTCTCCCCGCTGCGACCCGCGCCCATTCAGCTTCCAATCAAGTGGAAAGCAAACATCTCTGGGACATGGAGAGCCTTTTCTTCCTGCCTTTATCTCCTTCCTCCCCTCTCCCATTCTCCCTTTAGTGCTGAGATTTCAGCGGGAGCAAAGCCCCCAAACACGGGGGGGGAGCGGCCTAGGCCCCGCCGCCTTGGCCTAGCCATGAATAGGCCCGGCCTAAGCGGGCCGGGGACCAAAAAGGAGCTGAGGGCTGCTCATTGTGGGGCTGCCCGGGGTCAGCACGGACCATATGTCACCATTCCAGTGCCAGGGTCTCCATGGAGCCCCCTCGGCCCGGCCCTTTGTCGCCGTGTCCCCCCAGATATATTCATGGCCTGGCCGGGCCGTGCCCGGGGACAGAAACAAATTGCTACAAGGCAGGCCCACCCCGTCGGGCTGCCAGCAGCAGACAATCATAAAAGGCCAGTGCAGACTGTTTAAAAGCTGGAGAAAGGGCCGGTTGCCATGGCGATGGGATGGGAGGCCTGTTGCGGCCCATTAAACTCCAATCACATGTAAATTTATCCCCAGGCCTCCAGCGAGGGGGGACCCCCAGAGCTGCAGAATAGCCCCCGACAATAAGCAGTTTGTTTATCAATTCAGGTGCCGTTTAATTGGCTCCATTCAAGCCCCTCTTTGTTTAAAGTAATAACCTTTACAAAGCCCCACTGATTTATCATTTCCAGCACTCCATTAGATGGGCTTCTTGAAATCCTTGCAACCACCTCATCTGTGGGGAGAATAAATCAAGAGGGGACGCTCCGAGGTGGGTGGAGGGCTCTGGAATCCCTGAGGAGTTTCCTGGGATCCCTTCCACGGCCTGGGCTGTGTCTGGAGCAGCTGGAATGACCTTGCTGTAAACTTTGGCTCCTCTGCAGCCTGGAGGAGTGTGAAGGTCACCCTGGAGGTTTACAAAGAGAAAAAAACATCCCCGAGCTGATGGGCAGCAAGGAGAAATTGATTTTTAGTGAGGATCTTCATGGAGGAGGGCAATTTGCTCCTCTGGATGGTTTTTAGGGGAAGAAGTGCTTGAGAGGCTCAGAGTGATGCCACAACCAGGGACAGAGGGGCTGCCACAACCAGAGGGACAAAGAAGTTGTGGATTCCCCATCCCTGGAATTGTCCAAGCCACGGTTGGATGGAGCAACATGGGAAAGTGGGACCCATGGGATGGGTGGCACTGGATGACCTTCAAGTCCCTTTCCAATCCAAAAGGGCTCAGTGGGTTCTTTTTTCACTGCTCCGAAACACCAAGAAATGTGGAGTTAGTGACAGCCAGGGGTTGATGGACATCCAGGGATTGATGGATATCCAGGGATTGATGGATCAGCACAGCACAGCCGAGAGTGGCAGATGAGCCCCTGGGGGAAGTCTGTGCATCCTGCACCTCCCATTCCACAGATCCCCCTGGAATTCCCTTTATTCCTCGTGTGCAGAACGGGGCAGGTTGGGGCTGGACCCTCTCCCAGTCTGGAGTCCCTGGGTTGCCCAATAACTTCAGCTTTCCCCGCAGAAATTGCTGGGAAAAGGTAAAAATGGAGTCTCCAAGGGGACAGGAATGAGGAAAGCAAAAAGGACATCAAATGTGTCTGGGTTTGATGGCAGGTCTTTAATCCATCAGCACCTGATTGAGGGGCTTGAACACAGAATCATGAAGTCGTTAAGTCTGGGAGAAAGTCCCCAACTTTTGGGAAAAGTTTGGCAAAAAACTCTGAGATCCTGAAATCCAGCCTTGGAGTGAACACCCCCAGCATTCCCACCAAACCATTTCTCCCAGCGCCACCAAAATCCTCAATTTTTGAGCTTTTCCAGGAATGGTGACTCCAGCACTTCCCTGGGGCGGGGGTAATTATATCTGCCTCATTAACAAAGCTCCCAGCGGGTTTTTAGCTGCAGAGGGAACAGCGAGGAAAGCAGCCTGAGAGGAGCTGGGATCCCAGAGGATCCCCTTTGGAGCGGGATGGGAAGCAGCACGGGAGGTCAGGGGTTAAACGGCAGCACTGGGAAGTTTTTTGCAAGTGAAAAGTGGGGTCTGCAAACCCGGGAATAATCCCGAGGCTTTCCAAAGCTTCCCAAGGTGCCCCCCAGCCCAGGGAAAGCTGCCCCGGGGCAGAGGGAGCAAATCCATGAATTCATTATCCCGCACAATGAGCTCCCTCCCAAGCTCCACTTTCCAAACCAGACTTTTAAAAAAACCCCAAATCTGACACAAACCCGAAAACCCCCTCGGTTTTCCCCTCTCTTTTCCAGGCTCCAGAGGCAGGGAAGCTGCTGGGAATCACCTCCTCCCCGATAGGGAGCCACGCTCTAATTAAGAAGAAACCTCCACAAGCCCCTTACAAAGTCTGAGTGGCAGCTGATTATTGTAGCAAAGTGCAACCTCTGCCATTTTGTCAAGCAAGCCCATCAAATTAGGGCGAAATAAGATGTCCATCTGTTTCCTGAATGGCAGCGCCGCCAAAAAATCAGATTCCCACCAGTTCCTTAAGTCCCAATTATTCCCAGATTATCTTTTGAGATGGGGAGAATAAACCTCGTGGCCTCGTTACTGACAGCCCGGTGCATCCCTAAGGAGGGCAGGGGGGCTCGGGTGACAATCCCCGGGGTGACCCCGGGGCTGGGACAGCGGATAAACATTCCCGGGATAAACATTCCCGGCTCCTGCCCCGGGGCTCTGCAGGGAAACGGGGCCTTGGGAAGTTAAAGAATAACGAGGCAGCAGCAAGAGGGGTGGGAGTGGCGGAAAATCGGGGCTCCAGCCTGGGTTTGGGGGTGGCAAACCAAAGGTGGAGGGGATCATTTAGGGAGGAGGAAGGGAAAAGTCATCCCGTGGTCCTGAGTGGGGTACAAAGCTCAGAAAGGCTTTTCAGGTGGTACGAGAATTGCAATTTAATTGTAATTGTAATTTTTAAGGCATTTCCAGCGTTTTCCTGAATGCCTCCAAGTTCTCTTTCCTCCCCTGTTGCTGCTGGCCCAAAACCTGCTGGGAAAGGATTTCCTTGGAGAGCAAAACTCTTGTCCTGCCCTGCCCACCCATCCCCAGATGGATTTTCTCACCCCACATCTCCCCTCTCATTTCCCCCACAAGGCCGCGGTTTTCTCCCCCCTCTCTTTCAGGACTTTTGAAAAATGAAATTCTCTTTATAGAACCCCAGAGTTTGGGGTTGGAATCCCAGGTTCGGGGTTGGAAGGGTCCTTAAAGATCATCTCATTCCAAAGCCCTGATTAACTCACAGACTTCTGCTGTGGAATTTTTGACCTCTCAACTCCCTCAAAATCCATTCGGTTAAAAAAGAGGAATGGGATTGGGAATCCAAGGTAAGAATTCCAATTTGTTCTCTTCCCTCTGCTTCACCCACCGAGTTTAATCCTGATTTTTCCACACCAAAGTCGAAACGTTTCTCTTGGAAGCCAAGCAACGACAACACTGCCCAGAAAGGCAAATTTGTGTCCCACAGGATTAAATTCCATCATCCTCTTCCCACCAAAAAGGGAGATAAGAGAATTTGGGAGACATCCCCGTTCCCATAGCCTGTAAATGAGGCAAGAAAACCCCACAGTTCTTTCCCAGCCGGCCCAGAACGTGGAAAAACTTTTTGATGCCTTTTTTCCTTCCTTTTTCCCCCTCCTGTTCCGAGGCTTTGATTGCAAATCCTTTTGTCTCCCAGCTCCAGGGAACTCCCCCTCTTGCAGGTGGTGCTTGGCAGGCGAGGGGGAACTTCAGAGATTCCAGACCGTGCCCGGAGAGAGGCCGGGGATGAGCTGGGCTGGGCTGGGAGGGAGGAACTTTTATTACACGGATCTAACAAGCAAAGCTTCCCAGAACGTTGCTGGGAGCATCCAGGCTCCAAATCTGCATGAATTTCCACTTCAAACGCTGCACAGAAGCATCTTTATCACTCAAACCGCCGGGCCCAGCTCCCCTGAATGAAAGATTCTCCCATCCCTCCCCAAAAGCTCTGCTGAAGTTAAACAAGAACAACAAAAAAAGCCCAAGCAACACAAAACAGAGGCAAAAAAAAAAAAAACCAAAACAAAAAAAACCGCAGAGGTTGTTGGTGGTGGTGGTTTCTGTCTGGAAATGTCCCAGCTCAGGGTGGTGTGGAGATCTTAAAGCCCCGCAGATCTTAAATTGGAAATGAGGAGCTCTGAGCACAGCAGATCCCCACGTTTCAACCAAAAGATTCCCTGGATTTTTCCAATTAATTCCCAACAGCTTTTTGCCCCAGAAAAACTCCCCTTCACCTGGCTGCTGCTGTGTTGGGACCCAGCAGTGACAGGACCAAGCTCCCAGCGGTTTTTGGTGCCAGGGAGTGAAGTTCCCAGTGGCTGTGGGCGAGCTCTGACCCATGGGGAAGGTGCCGAGCACCCCAAAATTGAAGCAGAATAAGGGGAAAACAGGAATGGTTTGGGAGCTGCCAAGGGGAATGCAAATCCCTCCGGGAAAAGCAGCTGGAGAGAGGCAGGGAGGCTGAAGGAATGCATCAATATTCCAGGGAGAATTTCCCTGGCTGCACCCTGGGGCAAGGCAGAGCTGTGGGACTGTCCCAGATTCCCCGTGGGGAAGAGTCCAGGGGTGCCTTTCTCCTCTCCAAAGGCGTTGAGAGCCCAAAAAAAAAAACAGGGGGAAAAGCCAACAGCTTTTCCTGCGTGACCCAAATTGTTTTTGAATGTTCCTGGGGAGGGCAAAAATAAACAAGGATCTGCTCTGTTGGAGTGGGGACACCTCGCAGGTCAACCCCAGGCATTAAATCGTGGGATGGCACCATTTCCATACAAATGCTGCAAGGGGAGAGGTGGGAAAGAGAAAAGGCAAAAAAAAAAAAAGGGAGGGAAAAAATAATAAAAGCCCTCCACAAACCCCAGCCAGAAAACTGCAACTCTTGATTTCATTGTGCGCCGGTGACAAGAGCAAACCCAAAATCAAAGAGTTTCATGGTCATTTTTCTATCAGCAAGTGATGCCGGGTGAATAACTTATTTACATGCCAATGTGGAGGCCTGAAATGGCCCAGGATGGGAAAAAGCAGCTCCTCTGTTATCAACAATGATAGCAGCAGCTCCTGGGAGCCACCCCGGGAGGAGGGCCCTAACGAGGCCGGGCTGCAGCAGCAGAATGGCAATGGGTTTTTAATTGGTGACACATTATATTTATCAAGCTGACAGCAGAGGGGCAGAGCAGCAACCTCCTCGTTGTGTGTTTGCCTTCCACGACTTCCTTTGAACCCATTCACGTGTGAAAAGAATTTAAAGGTTATGGGAAGGGAGGGGAGGGGGGGGAAGGAGGAGGAGGAGGAAGAGGAGGAGGAGGGGGAGGACGGGAGGGAAGGAAGCCTTGTAATAATCCAGCATCATCCTGAGTGATAACACTGAATTATTCAGGAGGGTCCTTAAAAGGGGGGGGGTAAATCAAGGCTGAAACAAAAGAGGAGTGAGGCCATTGTGCCTGGCTCCTTCCCCTCTGGAGCTCCTGGAATCGGGGCAGGGAAAAACGGGAAAAGGGGGAAAAAAGGGGGAAAAATGCTGTCAGAGTCCTTTAGTGGAGCAGAATGGGCTCTGTGGCAGGGCAGAGTTATTAAAAGTGTTTCATGTTTGTAATGTTTGTAAAATTTGTGAGCTCAGGCTTGGAGGGAGAGCCTGGGGAGCAAAGGGAGCCCTCCCAGCCTGGGAAAGGTCATTGGGAGATTTGGGATGGGATGGGGTCGGTTGGATGGGATGGGTTCAGTGGGAGGGGATGGGGTGGGATGGGATCAGTGGGATGGAGTGGGATAGGATCAGTGGGATTTGATGGGATGGATCAGTGGGAGGGGATGGGATCAGTGGGATGGGATCAATGGGATGATTGGGATGGAACTTCTGGCTTTTCCTTCCCCACCTCCTCTTCCTGCAGCTTTCATATCTTTGGCTGCAGAGGAGGTTTGGATGGGAATCAGGAATAAATCCTTCCCTGGGAGGGTGGTGGGGCCCTGGCACAGGTGATCCCACATCCCTGAAGTGCCCAAGGCCAGCCTGGGATGCCGGAGTGTCCCTGCCCACGGCAGGGCTGGAATGAGCTGACTTTGAAGTCCCTTCCAACCCAACCATTCCATGGTTCCATGACCTCCCTTGGGATCTCCCACCACCCCAAGAGCTGGAAAGCACCCACCAGGTACCCAGGAGCCTTTTCCAAACCTCCCCATTCCCTCTGGCTGAACCTCTCAGTGCAGATCTGCCTAAAAAAACAAAAAAACTATTCCAAAACTTATTTAAAGTTCATTTTAGTTTCATTCAAAACCTATTTCACCTGTGAGAGTTTATTTTTCCCTTTGTAATTCCACCCAGGACAGCAGCACGAGGAGCTTGCCCCACCTCCAAACCCATCCCTCCCCTTCCTTTAAACCTCTCCTTTAATCATTTGTTCACCCAGAGTTTTCATGTCCAATTTGTTTTCATGTCCACTTTGGCTTTTTCTAAAAATTTTTTTAAAACCCAGAGCAGGTAAAAAAAAAAAAAAAAGAAAAAAAGAAAAAAAAAGGAAATAGAAAGGCTCGAGAAGAGCCTAATGAAATATTTAAGATTTTTTTTCTTTTCCCTCGGAGGGAAAGCCTTGGAAGTGCTGACAAAGGTTTTGTTTGTTCCCGGCTTTTGTGCGAGCGCTCGGGGATGAGCCCGGAGCAGGTTGCAGAAAGCACCGGGGTCACTCCATATTGAGGGGAGCTGTGTTGGATTGGTCACAGCTGTGCCCGCCCGGCTCCCGGCTGGGCCACCAGCCCCCCGGCCTTTGTGGGCAGGCAGAGGTGATGGCGGGGCGCCTTTGTTCCCACCCGCAGCCACACTCACCGCCCCGACCCACAAAAAAACAGCCGCGCTCTGACAATGGGATGGATTCCTCCACTGCTGCGCCGCATAATGAACTCAAACGCTGCTGCCCTGCCTCGGAGGAGGGGGGAAAAACCCCCAAAAAACAAAAACCAACCCCGTATCCCACTGCTTTGCTCCTTGGAACCTGATTTTTTCCCACTAACTGCTGCCTGATTTATGGAGCCTCTCCTGCGCCCGGCGTTTGTGGCTCCGGGCGTTTGGCATTCGCTGACATTTTCGCTGAAGCAACTGTGAAAGGGCAAATTTTCCTGGAAACGGAGCTGCAGCGGGGAGAGCACACGGAGCTGCCTGCCCTCCCTTCTCCCCGGAGCCGGGCAGGGACCTGGAGCATCCCTGGTGGGAGAGGGAGGAGCGAGGAGGCCGCATCCCAGCTCCTCTGCCATTATCCCAGCTCCGCTTCCACCAGGAGGCCCATCCCAACTCCTTTTCCATAATCCCAGCTCCTCTTCCACCAGGAGGCCCATCCCAGCTCTTTTTCCATGAGGAGAGCTCATCCCAGCTCCTTTCCCATCATCCCCAGTTCCTTTTTCATCATCCCAGTTCCTTCTCCATCATCCCATCTCCTTTTCCACCAAGAGAGCACATCCCAGCTCCTCTTCCATAATCCCAGCTCCGCTTCCACGAGGAGGCACATCCCAGTTCCTTTTCCATAATCCCAGCTCCTTTTCCATCAGGAGGGCTCATCCCAATTCCTTTTCCATAATCCCAGCTCCTTTTCCATCAGGAGGGCTCACCCCGATTCCTTTTCCCATCATGACGGCCCATCCCAGCTCCTGCTCCATCAGGAGGGCCATCCCAGTTCCTTTTCCATCATCCCAGCTCCTTCTCCATCATCCCAGTTCCTTTTCCATCATCCCAGCTCCTTTTCTGTCAGGAGGGCCCATCCCAGCCCCTTTTCCATCATCCCAGCTCCTTTTCCACCAGGAGGGCCCATCCCAGCTCTTTTTCCATCCCTGCCAGTTCTCTGAGTCCTGTCCCTGCTCTGGAGCTGTTTGGGACGGGGAGATCTGGAAGTTCTTTCTAAATGTGGATTTCTCATCCTTCACCCCCTCCTGACAAGGAGCTCAAACGGTGCTGCAGCAATTCCTGATTTATTGGGAATTTGGAGAAGCATTCCGAGCTGGGAACAGACAGCTCTGTGTCACACTGTGCCTCCAAAGGAGAGATAATAAATGCATGAGCAGCCTATTTATAAAAATGGCATCAGCCAGGCAGGAAAATCACTGGGGAATATTTAGCAACCCCAAAAAGGGGGGAGGAGGAAGAGCCTGAGCTGATCCCAAAGCTCTGCTCATGGCTGGGGATGGCTCTGGAGGACAGGGGAGCACCCCCAGGTGCCATTCCAGCAGGGAACAATAAATAAATAATAATAAATAATAATAAACCCTGGGATAATAGCTCTGGAATTCTGATCCCTGTTATTGCCACTCGTCCCTGCTCATCCTGACAGGACTCACAGGGAAAACGAACCTGCCCTGAGAATATTCTCAGGGGAAAAAAATAATTAAAAAATCACATTCTGCTGCTTGTTCCATGGTGAATGCTGTGACATTCCTGCTTCTGCTGGGCCAGATTTTCTGGGAATATTCCTGGGAATGTCTGAGCACGGAGGGGTCAAATTAGGGAAAGGTTTGTTAAAGAAAAAGGAGTTTTATGGCAATTGAAGCATTCCCTGAGCATGGCCCCCAATCCAAGGCCTGAGCAGAGGCTCTGCTCTGCTCCAGCTGAAGCCTTTGGGCTAAAATATTCATGGAAAAGCCAAATTAACTGTGCTGGGAGTCCTCTGGAGCTGCTGGAACAGGGATGGAGCCAGCCCGGGCTGGGGGGTGATTGGAAAGGGGGAAATTATCCAGTGGAACACCCCAAAACTCAGGGAGAGAAAATCCAGTGGAACACCCCAAAAATGAGGGAGAGGGAATATCCAGTGGAACACCCCAAAACTCATGAAATAACCAGTGGAACACCCCAAAACTGAGGGAGAGGCAGCTCTGAGGGGGAAATCCCTCGTGCCACAGGCCAGCACCAAGCCTGAGCTCCAGGAATTGTCCAGAGTGAATTCCACCTGGGAAATGAGGAACAAACCCAGCCCCTCACTCATAAAAGCCCAGCCAGAAACGATCTGGCTCTGCCCCAGCTGATTTGTGAATTGCTGGGAGAGAGGGAGGCTCTGATTGATTTTTTTTCTTTTTTTTTTTAATCTAATTTCCTTCTGGATATTTTTCCAGAAGAGCTTTCCAGGGAAGCTGGCATGCAAGGCTTGGTAATAAGAATAAATGAGAGCACTTTGGTGAGCTCCTTCAGAGCTGCTGGCTCCTTCCCTGGCCCTGATCTGGGGAAGATTGAGTTTTCAGGGCGAGCCTGCTGCTGCTGCTGAGCCTCATTTCTGATTTCTGCAGAGCTTTTCCCATCCTGGAGTGGTTTTCGTCCAGGTTTCAGCTCCTGGAGTCAGCAGAAAAATCAGCTTGGGGACGGAACTGATATTATATATATATTATAAAAAGAATTATATATATATATATATATAGATATAGTTTATATATGTGTATAGTTTATATATGTATATATAGTTTATATATATATTTTTATATACATATATAATTTTATATAATATAAAATTAACATGTTATTTATATATATTTATATTATAAAGAAAAAATTTTTTAAGCTTTTTTCAGGTAATGAAAAATAACCTGGTGTCCAGAGAGGATCTTCAGTGGTTCCAGAGGGGGATTTTGGTGGCTCTGGCTGCTCAATCTGCAAGTGGCACCAGAGGGAAAGTCCCCTGTGGAAAGAAAACTTGGATTTTCCTACTTAATTGATGCTTAAGTGCATTGATTTAGCTGTAATTAAATGATCTTTGAGGTCCCTTGCAGCCCAAACCATTGCAGGATTCCAGGATTCCCAGTCTGCCGTGCAGGAAAACCACTTGGCACTGGATATAGGGAGGGGAGGGGAAAGGGGAAAGGGAAAAGGGGAAGGGAAAAGGGAAGAGGAAAGGAGGAGGGGAAAAAGGAAAAGGGGAAAGGGA
>JAWMQZ010000078.1:6484164-6500929 GCA_035584835.1 Tangara arthus
AAGGGGAAAAGAAAGGTGGAAGGGGAATGGGAAAGGGAAGGGGAAAGGGAAAAGGGGAAAGCTCCTCTTGGCTGGAGGGAGGGATGGGATTGGGACCTGCAGGGATGGCGATGGAGGGGATGGGATCAGAATCAGCAGAAATGGGGATGGATGGATCCAGGATCTGCAGGGATGGGGATGGATGGATCCAGGTGTGCAGGGATGGGAATGGAGGGGGATGGATGGATCCAGGCCCTGCAGGGACACCAGCACAGGACCCATCCCAGCTCTGCTTGGTGCAGCCACTGGGAAAGCAGCAGCAGGCAGAGCCGGACGCGCAGGAAGCTCCACCTGACCCTGAGGAAAGAGCTCATTGTGATCTCCGGGCCAGGCAGCCCCAGCAGGGCGTGGATCATCCCGGGGCTGGAGCCATTCCAGAACCTTCCGGCCACGCGCTGGGCCTGGCAGCCGGGAGCAGTGCGGCCCTTCCTGTGACCCCCAGAGCCCCATCCCCGCTCCAGAGCTCGCAGTTCCAGCCCTCCACCCGCCCGGGGAGGCCCCTGGCCCGCTGCCACCGCCGAGCGCCGGCCCGGAGCGCGCTGGGGCCAGCGGGGCCATGGGGTGACCTCGGCGCTGGCGGCGGCCCAGCCTTGGCAGGGAGAGCGTGAGAAAGCAGGGGGCGACACCCAAGTGTCATCACAGCTGCAAAAACTGCTGAGCAGAAAGAGCCTAATTACAAAAATATGCGCCCGGAGGCTTTTCCGTGATGAAAACAGAGCCGCGCTTCAGCCCGGCCTGGCAGGGCCTCGCAGAGCCGGGCCTTGCTGGCCAAGGGGGGTTTAACGAGCCTGGGGGGGCTCGGGTGGCCAAACTTGTCATCACCCAGTGTGGCATATCTGCCAGATGAAGGAGGAACATAACACACCCCATTAAAATTAACAAAGCCCTTTTTCTTCCTGCTTGGCTTTTCCTCCCCCTCCTGGCTGCCCCTCACCCCCGGCTCCTTGGCTGCCGCTGTTTGCAAAGTGACTTCAGGAACTGATAAAGCTCTTTAAGGGCAGCCAAACACCGTGCTGGCCTCACATGGCAACGCTGGGAGGAATGTCCCACCGCCGCACAGCACGGGCGTGACATTAAAATGGAATCTGCTCGCTTGACGCAGGCAGAAAAAAAAAAAATAAAATTAAAAAAAAAAAAAACAACCCAGGCATGTGGCACCACGTCCCCAAGGGCTGCTTCTCTGTGCCCTTGACACGTGGCTTGCAGGCGGGCAGTGCCACCAGGGCTGCACTGCTTTAACCTCGCTGGCAGCCAAAAGAAAAGGGAATTTCTGCGGTGCTGGTGTCCCCTGGGGAAGGGATGGGAAGGTCTGTCCCCTCTGCCAAGCCCTGGGACATCAGGCTGTGGGTTTGGCTGTGGTGATCAGGCTGTGGGGACACTGCTAATTAATTAATTAATTGCACGTCAGCTGGTGGGGAGGCAGAGGCTGCTGCGACCTCCCTGGGCTGGGATTGGATCCCAGGGAAGTGCCCCTTGCTCCTGCCTGCCACAGCTCCAGGCATGTGACATCCCACCCTTCCCCCAGCTGGCATGGGCGTCCTGTCCCCCTCCTGAGCCCTCGAGGAGCAGGGACAGCAGATCCCTGCTGTCCCAATGTCCCCAGATCCCTGCTGTCCCAATGTCCCCAGATCTCTGCTGTCCCAATGTCCCCAGATCCCTGCAAGCCCAATGTCCCCAGGTCCCTGCTGTCCCAATGTCCCCAGATCTCTGCAGTCCCAATGTCCCCAGATCCCTGCTGTCCCAATGTCCCCAGATCTCTGCAATCCCAGTGTCCCCAGGTCCCTGATGTCCCAATCCCCCCAGATCTGCCCCAGGGGGGCACAGCTGGGGCAGCTCGGGGTTCCCAGGGGGGCACAGCTGGCATCCAGCTGGGCTCTGTCACCCTGAGGGATGTGGAAATCCTCAATGCTCGCCCTGAACGGCTCCGGGAGGGGCAGATGGAGCTTCCCCCGCACTGTCTGCGCGGCTCTGGGCGCTGCAATGTGGAGCTGGAGCCGTTCCCTCCCTCTGGGGAGCTCCGGGTGACTCATGCCCTGTACCTTGGCTCTTGCTGGCACTGCTGGCACCGATGCTCTCACTCTCTCTCCTCTCTCCTCTCTCCTCTTGCTCTATTTTTTTTTTGTTTGTTGGTTTGGGTTGTTTTTATTTTTTTTGTTAATTTTTTTTATTTGTTTGTTTGTTTCATTTTGGGTTTTTAATATTTTTTAAATGGGTTTTTAAATTTTTTTTTAATTTTTTTTTTTTTTTTTTATGGATGGAATTTGTCCCCGTGGCGTTGACCCTGACACGGACAAACACCAGCCGTGCCCTGGGGTTTTATGGGGAGCCAGCCCTGCCCTTCCCTGCGTGCTCAGAACGGGGGGAAGGAGGGCAGCAGGGCAGGGGGAGGATCCATCCACCTGCGGGGCTATGAGAAACGAAACCCTGTTTATCACAAGGGCTTTCAGAGGGAACTGGGAACCTGGGAATCTCAGCCTCCTGGGCTGGACTTTCACCCCAAACCATGTCTGGCTGCGTGGGCAAACACCTGAGCTCCAACCCCTGAGTCCTTCTGCGAGAGAAAAGCCATTTTAGGGCTGATAACTGAGATGGACAATCCCAGCAGAGGGGCACTGGGAGCCTGGGATCCCACTCTCCTCCAGAACTGCTCCTTTCCCAGCTGGAAATCTCCTCCCGTGCCTGCTGTGGCTGCTGCAGCCCCACACGCCCCCCCAGCCTTCCCACAGGGCTTTTTTTGCTTCTGCTCGCAGCCTTCAGGGCATTTCTGGGATTAAAAGATCTCATTTTAGACCTGCAGCCTGGCAAGCAGCCGGGGGCCTGCAGAGAGCTCTGCTCCTGCTGCTGGGTAATGGGATTTAACTGGAGACAGTGGGGCTAAATGTGCCTGGGATGGGTAAATAACCATGGCTGAGGCATGTCCCCCTCAGCAGCAGCCTGCTGGTGGCCCTGGCTGGTGTGGGGCTGTTTGTCCGCCCCAGGAACCGAGGTTTGGCATTAATTGGGAGAGCAAATGCAGCACTGAAACCGCTGCAGTGGAAATGTGCCTCGGATTTATGGCCCCTCTTACATTTTACCAGTTAAAAAAGTAGTGCAAACATTTAAACAGCAGTGGCAGTAAAGATAAAAATGTAACTTGGATTAGATAAAGGCTGGAGATACTCCTATTTACACCTGGACCATAACCTTTGTTTGCCTCACTTGCTGGAGGCCACTCAAGTGCAGCAGCAGAGATTTCCTGGAGGCCCAGACACCTCCTGGTGCTGAATGGGGTGTGGGGACACAGCCCCAGGTGTGGGGACACAGCCCTGGGTTTGGGGACACAGACCTGGGTGTGGGGACACAGCCCTGGGTTTGGGGACACAGCCCCGAATTTGGGGACACAGCCCCAGGTGTGGGGACACAGCCCTGGGTTTGGGGACACAGACCCGGGTGTGGGGACACAGGCCTGGGTTTGGGGAGGACACAGCCCCGAATTTGGGGACACAGCTCCGTGTTTGGGGACACAGCCCAGGGTGTGGGGACACAGCCCCGAATTTGGGGACACAGCCCTGGGTTTGGGGACACAGCCCCGGGTGTGCCCAAGGGGTCGGGGCAGGTGGCAGGGGAGCTCAGGTGCTCCGTGTGCAGCCCCAGGGTTGTTTGCTCTGCTCTGAGCTGAGGGAGGGTGACAGCAGCACTTTGGCGCTCCAAAGGCACCCCACAGCCCTGGGGGACATGCTGGAAAAGGGACAGACCCCACAGCTGTCCCCAGAAAAGTCAGGTTTTCTAAAGTCCCTCTGTGTCTGTGTGATGTAACACATCCTAAATCTGGGTGCTTGGGGTCCTGTCTGGGTTCTTTTAGGTCCTGTTTGCCCTCCCCACCCCAGATTCCCAGAGCACACACAGGTGGCCTTTCCAGCCCCCAGCAGCACACAGAGGAGAGTTTTTTTAAAAAAAATAAGGTATTTTTATTTTAAGAATCCAACTCTCCTCATGCTGTAACTGGGATTCATATCAGGACTCTCTATAAACATTCCCTGCCCATCCAGAGCTCTGGCACCAAGAAACCCCAAGTGTTTTCCTGCTCCAGCTCCTCCCCATTTCACCAACAGGAGCAGAGCAGGAGATAAAGGGAAATAAAAAAAATATCTAGGGCAAAGCCAAGCTCCAACTCCCCCTGAGCTCAGCTTTTGTCACGCTGATTAAAGCTGCACGGAGCCCGGCTGGGGTGATTGATCCTCTGCAGAACGGCTGAGGCTGACCTCAATTACCTGATCAATAATTGCACCAGGCTCTCTCGAGGCTGCACAGGCACCCAGAGCTCCCCAGGCCTGGACATTCCTGATTTCCACGAGGAAAGCAGGACCTGGGGATGAAGGGGAGAAAAGCATCACCCAAAGGGAGCCCACACCGGGCAGGGCCAGGTCAGCTGAGGTTTATTTAAATGCCACGCTCTGGAATGGCCAGAGAGGCTCCAAACTCCCCAAAATTCAGTGTCCTGTGTGCCCCTGGCCTGGATGTCTTGTCCCCACCAAGTGACACCAGTTTGTACTGGGATCCCCCACAAAACTCCTCCCTGAGTCACCGGCGCTCCAAGCAGAGCCTGCTCTGCCCCAAAACCTTTCCCAGGTTTTAGGAAAGTCTTTTAATGGGGAATTAACGATGTGCCCCTTGTCTGGCTGCCTGGGCACCGTGCCACCCTGTCCCAGCCATCCCAGGCATGAACCAGCAGCTTCCAGCGCTTTGGAAAGGGGTTCAGAGAGGAGCTGGGGATGGAGCAGGGATGGGAGCAGCAGGGACAGGGGAGGGAGCAGCAAGGATGGAGTGGGAGCAGGGACAGGGCTGGGAGCAGAGATAGGGTTGGGAGAGGCAGGGACAGGGCTGGGAGCTGCAGGGACAGGGACAGGGTTGGGAGCAGCAGGGACAGGGCTGGGAGCAGGAGCACGGACAGGGCTGGGAGCAGGGACAGGGACAGGGCTGGGAGCTGCAGGGATGGAGTGGGAGCAGCAGGGACAGGGTTGGGAGCAGGAGCAGGGACAGGGCTGGGAGCAGCAGGGACAGGGCTGGGAGCAGCAGCAGGAAGAGGGGTGGAAGCACAGCAGGCACATCCTAATGACCGCTTCTCCGCGCGGGGGGGGCTGCTTCGTGCCTGGGAAAGGCGAGCCAGGCACGCAGCCTGCGCTGCCACCCACGCAGCCGCCACTGGAGCTGCTGGCGTGTGTCACAGGAGCTCCTCGTCATCCTCCTCCCCCTCCTCCTCCTCCTCCTCTCCCACTTCGCCGCCGCTGCTCATCCCCCTTCCCAAAATTGTCCGTGCCGCGTTTGCAGCGTGGGCTGAGCCGGGGCCGCTTCTCCATCCTGCCCCGCTCGCCCCCGGAGCGCGGCTTGTGTTTATTTCTGTGTTTGCACACATCCCCTCCCCTTCCTTCCTCCTCTCCAGGGCTATTTTTTTCTCCTGGCCCGCGTTTCTCTCGCTGTCAGCCTCCCCTCCTGCCTGGTGAGAACAAACATTGCCCAGCCGCTAATTCCTATCTGCTCCAGCCAAAACACCGGCAGCTGCGCAAGACGGATGGGCTGCTCCTGCGGGCTCTGACAGGGAGCAGCGCCGATCCTGCCGAGGACGGAGCGCCCCCGAAATGCCCTTTGGGAGCAGCAGCTCCTCGGGATAACCGGGATAACCTCCTGCCCTCGGCAGGCAGCGCCGGGTTCATTCCCCAAGCACGGAGGGGCTGCAGCGTCCCTCTGGGTGCTCCCTTGTTGTGCAGGCAGATTCCTGATCCCAGCTCCATCTGATCCCTGCCAGGTCTCATCCCTGCTCGATCTGATCCCTGCTCCTGATCCCTGCTAGATCTGATCCCTGCTCCATCTCATCCCAGCTCTATCAGATCCCAGCTCCATCTGATCCCTGCCAGGTCTGATCCCTGCTCCATCAGATCCCAGCTCCATTTGAACCCAGCTCCATCTAATCCCAGCTCTCTGATCCCAGCTGCTCCTGCCTGCCCCGTGCTGATGGATCCCTCACGGAGCATTTGGGGCGGGATCTCTGAGATCAGTCAGAAATTGAGGGAAATCCTCCTGGTCTGGGTGTCCCTGGGTTTCCAGACATTTTAGGGAGCTGGAGGCACCACACAGCCATGGGGAGCCTGGGGTTTGACACCTCCTGGAGGATCCAGGGATGCAGGATGGGGATGGGGATGGTTCATCACCAGCTCTGGGATTTTACACATCTCCCACAGCCCAGGCCAGCCCAGCTGCAAACGTTGAGAGCAGAACTGAGGGCCAAGTGCACAGATCTCAGGGGAAGGCTGGTTCTTCAGAGAGCTGGCTGCAAACTGTGCCAAAGGGAGGGAGATCCGGATCTCTGTGTGCCTCAAGGTGCTCCAGGAACTGAAATTCCACAGGGCTGGGCTGGCCCAGCACAAGGCTCAGCTCTGGAACGTGGCCTCGGCCCCCGGTGATTGATGATCCCCCCTGATCACCTTCCCACAGCCAGGACACTGCCCAGGGTCCCCCTGACTGCAATCAGAGTGACAGCCAATTAACCAAACTGCCCTCAGCCCAGCCTGGGGCACGGCAGAGGCTCCTGGGGGAAGTTAAACCCAAGGAATCCGGACTCAGGGAACCTTGGCAAGCAGCGCTCTCCGGGCTTTGCTTCAGTGCTGGCCCATGGGAAAAGGGAAGCCTTGGGGTTTATTTTTTATCCTTTTCTATCCCTTCTTTTATTTTCCAGGCTAAGCCCTCGGAGCGGATGCGCTATCCCAGAAATCCGATTCATTTTCCAGTGACGAGTTTGCTTTTCAAACACAGCCACAAGACAGATCTCTCTTATTTTTATTTTTTTTTCTTTCTCTCCCAAGGACAAGTGGAACATCCCTTCCTTCACTTGTACCTGCTTGTTATTGTTGGCTGGCAAAGCCTGCAAGCAGCTCCTGGGGATTTCCAGAGGATCCCTGGAAGTGTCCAAGGCCAGGCTGGATGCTGGGATGGTGGAACGTGTCCCTGCCCATGGAAGGGGTTGGAAAAGCAGGGTATTCAACCAAAACCCAAACCATCCCATGATTTCCCACTCCTCCAAAGGCCTCCAACCATCCCAACCCAAACCATTCCAAGATTTCCCACTCCTCCAAAGGACAGGGAACAGTTCCTGTGTCCCTGCCAGGAGCGCACCGGGGACAGACCCCAGCGAGGGGGAGAGGAAGAGGAAGAGGCAGCCAGGGCCCGTTCAGGTTTTTATTGTTGTGAGCTGCTCCTGTCCCGGCCACATCCGAGCTCGGGTGCCAAATTTGTCATTCCTGACATCAGCCGAGGTGCTAAAAATAAACACGGAGGGAAGAACTCACACGGCGGCTGCCGGGGGAGCCAGAATCCTCACGTGGCACCGTCCCCCTGCCTGCTGAGAAAACAAACCCGGGGCTGCTGCCCTGCCCCAGCCGGGCCAGGACCGGGATAAATCAACCCTGAACTGGGATAAAGCACCTCAAACCGGGATAAATCACCCCAAACTGGGATAAAGCACCCTGAACTGGGATAAAGCACCTTGAAATGGGATAAATCAGCCCAAACTGGGATAAATCACCTCAAACTGGGATAAATCACTCCAAACTGAGATAAATCACCCCGAACAGGAACAAATCACCCCAAACTGGGATAAAGAACCCCAAACCGGGATAAATCACCCCAAACGGGGATAAATCACCGCTCCCCTCCCCGCAGCCGCCTCGGAGTGTGTGCAATAACCTCGGCCTCCCCGGAGTGCCGTGAGCTTTAATTGCTCGTAGCCGGCCCCGAGCTCCTCCAGGATCTGCAGAAGAGCAGAGGAGCCCGAACGGCCCGGCCCGGCCCGCACATTTCCCATCCTCATCCGTCCTGCCCGCCTGGAGCCCTTCCCAGCATTTGGCTCCGCCGTTTTTTTGTTTTTTTTTTTTTTTTTTTTTTTTTTGCCTGGTTTAATCCATTTTAATTACGCGGCTCTGATTGCTTTTTGCCCTTTGTTTAAAACGTCTCAGGTTGTTAATTGCAGCCCCGGCTTTCTCGCATCGGTCGCTGTCGGGGCCGGTTCTTATCAGGCGGGCCGGGTTTGTTTTGCTCTCCGGGAGAGGGGAGCCAGGCACTGCTGGGATGGGGAGGGAGGCACTGAAACCCCACTCGGGTCATGTTTATTTGTTTGCTTTCCCGGCGCAGGAACCGGGCAGGTTTTTCACAGCTTCTCCAGGAAAGGGGCCACCCATTCTGTGGTCTGCGCTTTTGCTAACTGATCATTTGGGGCTTGAAAGCAAACAGGAGATTTTTTTGGCCGCCTCCCGTGGTAAATGAGAGGTTCCTGGGGCTTTTTTTGGGGGGTGGCTGCAGCAGTGGAGGAGCCTGAGACCTCGTCTGAACCTTGCTGGGTTCAGCCTGGGGTGGGTTCTGGGATGTTCCAAAGCCCAGGGTGGGTTCTGGGATGTTGTGAAGTCCAGGGTGGTTTCTGGGATGTTCTGAAGCCCGGGTTCAGAAGGAAGGAACCCAAACTCCAGCAGGAACCCAAATTCCCCTCAACATCAGCACCAAAAAGCAACCTGAAAGCTGAGGAAGGAAGTACAAACCCAGTGAGACAGGTGGACACACAGAACCCAAACTGGGCACACACACAGAACCCAAACTGTCCCGTTTCTGAGGAGCCTGGGGAACTCTGTCCCTTGTGCTGTGCCACCCTCAGCCTTCCCACCTGGCTGTGCTCCAGCTCCTGCCCTTCCTCCGCTCCCTCTCCCTCCTCATCCTCCGTGCCGCAGCCCTGGCTGTCCCCACGTGCTGTCACCTTTCGGTGCCACGCCAGGCGGGGCTGGCACCTGGCACAGCCGGGGCGCTGCTTGCCATAAATCCTCGCCTTTCCCTCCCCGCCCTGCTGGCACTGTCCCCTCCCAGGCGGGCGTGTCCCTGTCACCTCCCGGGGACCCGTCGCAGTGTCACTGTCACTTGTTTGCTCCGGCAGGGTTTCTCTGCCTGCCCGGGGATGCGTGGGGAGCGCATCGGCCCCGCCTCGCCTTTAACGATGCGCTGACAGCCGAGATCGAGTGGGCACAAATCTCAGTCCTGGATTCTCTCCAGGCTTTTTATTTTCTTTTTTTTTTTATTATTATTTTTTTAAATCCACGGGAGCCCAAAGCCTTTCAGCATTTGGGAAAGCAGCAACAGGAAACGAGGCAGGGGGAGTTTTAGGAGCTGTTGAGATGGCTGCGGCGTTCGACATTCCCAGAACGCAGCGGGCAGGCGGCTGCCCGGCCCATCCATCCCCCGAGCTCCCCTCCCGCCCCACAAACACATCCCAGCCACAGCCAGGCACGATCCCATCCGGGGCTCACGGAAAAACGGGAATCACCGCTCCCCTCCTGCCCCACAAACACATCCCAGCCACAGCCAGGCACGATCCCATCCCGGGATCACGGAAAAACGGGAATCACCGGCACCTGGGGCCCCTCCCGGACCTGCTCTGCCGCCTGCCACCGGCTCGGCTTCAGCCCGAGCAGCCTCTGTCCTTCAGGACAGGATCCTGAAACTCCCCCTGCAGAGGATCCTGAATTTCCCCTGAACACGGTCTTTGAACTCCCCCCGTAGAGGATCCCAAAATTCAACCGTAGAGGATCCCGAAACTCCCCTGGAGAGGATCCTTGAATCCCCCTGGTGACACGGATCCCATCCTTGGGATACCCGCAGCTGCATTCCCATGGCAGCAGCCTGGGCGGAAATCTGGGAGGGAGCTGCGGGTTTTTTTTCCTGCAGGAAGGCTCCGGAATCCTCCCCGGATTTTCCCAGGAAGGCTCAGGAACCCTCCCCAGTTTATCCCCAGGAGGGCTCAGGAAACCTCCCCGGTTTTTCCCCCGGGAAGGCTCGGGAACCCTCCCCGGTTCATCCCCAGGAAGGCTCGGGAACCCTCCCCGGTTCATCCCCAGGAAGGCTCCGAACCCTCCCCGGTTCATCCCCAGGAAGGCTCCGAACCCTCCCCGGTTCATCCCCAGGAAGGTTCGGGAACCCTCCCTGGTTCATCCCCAGGAAGGCTCTGAACCCTCCCCGGTTCATCCCCAGGAAGGCTCTGCATCCTCCCCGTTGTGGCTGCGCTCAGCTGGATGCTGCTCTGTCACATCCGTGTTTTTCTCCCTCCCTGGCCCAGCTGCCGGAGCTGCTCTCCAGACCCTCCCAGCAGCTCGGGGCCGTCTCCCTGCCCCGTGCTGAGCTCATCCCACGCCTCCAGGAAAGCTCTGGAGCCCGTCCCGAGGCCGTGCGGATGCGGGGATGCGGCTCCCGCCCCGTGCCCCGGGGAGCTCCTCTGCGGTCAGGGTCAGGCCCCATCAGCGGGGCTGTGCGAAGGAAGCCACGGCATTAATTAGAGGAGCTGTGGGGCTGCCAGGAGTCACAGCCAGCCCCTGGAGCTGGAATAAACCTTGGCATGCAGAGCTGACCGCTGGCAGCCTGGCACGGGCTCAGCAGAAAACCCCCCCTACCTGCTGAAGGAAATCTGGCCAGGAGAAAAGCCAAAAAAACAAAACCTCCTCCCTTTTCCCATCGCGGCAGGGCCGGGATTGCCAGAATTCCTCCCCCCAAAGGCAGCTGGAGAGCAGCCGAGCCCTGCACACAAAGGGAAGGGGAGGATGGATGGAGGCAGCAGGCACGCACGGGGCACGGACACACACACACACACACGGCCTGGGGGATGGAGAGGGGGGAACCGCTCGGAGGGTGCCTGGGTGGTGAGGAAAAATTTCATGCTGGCCTCTTTGAAAGGTGTGTTATTTGTTCAAGGCTGTCCAAACATTTGCGGAGCGCTGGCAGCCCCGGAATGCGAGCGGGAGCTGCGGCGGCGTGGCCGAGGCGTGGGAAAGCGCTGCTCTCCTCAACCTTTCCAGGCGCGTTCCCCCTCAGGCAGGGATTCAATAAAACCCCAGCCAGAGATTTATTGAGCTGATAATGACAGCTCCAGTCAGCAGGCAGACACCGGCAGGGCCCTCCGCAGGGGGAGAGGGACTCCCAAGTCGCTGAGGAGGGAGCGGAGAGCGCAGAGCAGGGCTGGGGTGGGATGTGGGACAGGATGGGGTGGGGGGCTGCACCTCGGGTACCCCAGATGGGTCAGGAGGGATCAGAAACCCCAGAGCCTTCCCAGAGCAGGGCTGGGGGATGAACCTTGTTTATCCTAAATGGGTCAGGAGGGAGCAGAGACCCCAGCACCTTTCTGGGTTGGGATGTGGGACGGGACTGAGGTTGGGGGGCTGCACCTCGGGTACCCCAAATGGGTGAGCAGGGAGCAGAGATCCCAGATCCTTCCCAGAATAGGGCTGGGGGCTGCACCTTGGGTACCCCAAATGGGTCAGGAGGGAGCAGAGATCCCAGAGCTTTCCTGGCGTGGGATATGGGACAGGACAGGGCGTGGGGTGGGCTGGGGGCTGCATTTTTGTTATCCCAAATAGTAGAGGGGGGATCAGAAACCCCAGCACCTTTCTGGGGTGGGACGTGGGGTGGGCTGGGGGCTGCACCTCGGGTACCCCAAATGGGTCAGGAGGGAGCAGGGACCCCAGAGCCTTCCCAGGACAAGGCTGGGGGCTGCACCTTGGTTATCCCAAATGGGTCAGGAGGGAGCAGAGGTCCTGGTGCTTTGCCAGGACAGGGCTTGGGGGCTGCACCTGGGTTCCCAGCAAGGTCAGAGCCCGATTTCAGCCCCTGTCACCCTGCCAGGTGAGCTGCTGGCAGGTGTGCAGCACTGCCTGCTGTGGGAATCGCTGCTGGCCTTGCCCCGGGGTCACAATGTCCTGGCTGTGCCATGGGATGAGTTTGGCACCTGTCCCCAGGATGTGCCATGGGACGGGCTGGGCACCTGTCCTGGGGTCACAGTGTCCTGGCTGTGCCATGGGATGGGCTGGGCACCTGTCCTGGGGTCACAGTGTCCTGGCTGTGCCATGGGACGGGCTGGGCACCTGTCCTGAGGTCACAGTGTCCTGGTGAGACAGGCTGGGCAGCTGTCCTGGGGTCACAGCTGGCTCTGGGGCTGTGCCACGCTGGCCCGAGTTGCTTCACCTCCTGCTCTGGCACTGCCAACCGCGGGTGATTGCCCAGCTGAGGGGGCACGGAGGGCTCCCAGCCTGGGCTGGGAATTTTGGCTGTTTTAACATAGAAGTTGCAAGGGAAATCCTTCCCTCAGCCCTGCCAGGGACACAGAGGCACCTCCAAGCCTCGGCACCTCTGGCTGGAGGCAGCAGAGGAGCAGAGCAGGAGGAAAGGGACCTGGCCTGGCCTCTCCCAGGTAGTTATTGTTATAATTATTGCCATCTGTGCTGTCCCCTGGCAGGTCTGTCTGCCCTGAGTGCTCTGCAGCCCCGCAGCCCGAGCTGCCAGGCTTTCCCAAGGCCGGGCTGAAATCCCAGCAGGAGCTGCTGGTCCCGGGCGTGGGGAGGGCGTGTGGGGCTGCAGCAGCTCTGCAGCTCGGCCGGCAGCAGCCAGGGCAGCGTTCCTACAATAAACACCGCTTTGGGATGGCTCTGCAGAGAGCTGCTGCTCCTGGGGTGTGACTGGGAACGGAGCAAACCCAAGTGTGGCAGCGCTGCTTCCCCTCCTGCACTTGGCTCCAGCATTTGGGATGGGGCAGGAGCTGCTCCTGCAGCCCTGGCTGGGTGTTGGGCTTCTGCCTGCTGGGAATTTCAGAAGATATAAAAATATTGATAAATATTTGAAAAAATATTTAATTTTATATAATATATATTTCTATATAATATATAAAAATTATATTGTTACATATAATTTACATATGTTATATATATAATATACAAATGCATAATATATAAATATATGTTATATAAATATAGAACCTATATAAATATAATATATATTTTTATATATTAAATATATAAACTCATATATTTAATCTATATTCATAAATATATGAATATAGATATTTATATATTATAAATCTATAATAGAAATATATTATAAATATATCAAAATAGTATTACAAATATAGATATATGTTATTAGTATATAGATATTTATAATATCCATAATATCTATAATATTTTATAGTTTTGTATTAATAATATTTGTATCTAGTTATAATAATTATAATTTTTATAAGTATATTTATAATAATGATAATTTTTATAATTGTATAAAACTGATATAATCTATTAATATTATAATATCAATGTTGTAATGATATATTATTTCAATATTTATTTTAATATTTAATTTACCTGCATGCAACATTCCCCCTAGCAGCAGCAGCAGCCTCCTGGTGGTTTAACCCCGGAGCAGAATGCAGGGATTTGTCCCCGAGGACACGTAGGCAGGGCTGGCAGCCAGGGGACAGGGCCAGCCCTGCGTGCCACAGCTGAGCGGGTGGCCCTGGCCCCGCTGGGGACAAAGCTGTCCTTGTGCCTCCCGGTGGGAACGGGCTGTGCCAGGGCAGGGACACGCAGGGGACGCTGTGACAGCAGCCACGGAGCCTCTGGGAGCACCCGGGGTTTATCCACGGGGGAAATGTGCTGGGAGTCTCAGCTGAGAGCTCTGATTGCCCAAACAATGCTGCAGAAAAAACATAAATATACTTGGGATTTATCCGTGGGGAGATGTGCTGGGAAACTCAGCTGAGAGCTCTGATTTCCCCAAAAATGTCACAGGTTCCTTGCTCGCCACCCCCGGCAGCTCCAGGCTGGGCAGGGCTAAAGAATAAAGCAGGGATTTATTAAAAGGATCGCCTCAACCTTGGGCAGCACAAGAGCCCAGCCAGGGCTGCATCCGAGATGAACCAAAATGGTCCCAAAATGAACCCAGGATGAACCAAAACGGTCCCAAAATGAACCCGAAATGGTCCCAAAATGGTCCCAAAATGATCCCAAGATGGTCCCAAAATGAACCCAAGATGAACCCTGTGAGCCCTTCAGGTGTATTTGTATTTTTTCTGCAGCATTTTTTTGGGGAAATCAGATCTCTGAACTGAGATTCCCAGCAGATTTCCCCGTGGATAAATCCCTGGTGTATTTATACTTTTATACATCCAGACTGATGACTTGAGGCATCAGTCCAGAACCTGAAAACAGAACAGTTAAAACCTGAGACGTCAGTCCAGAACCTGAAAAATAGAAAAGCCAAAACCTGAGGCATCAGCACAGAACCTGAAAAATATAAAAGCCCAAACCTGAGGCATCAGTCCAGAGCCTGAAAAATAAAAAGCCCGGAACTGAAGGGCAGCAGGGCCGTTTCCGTGTCAGGGAGTTCGCGCTGGAGAAGGGGAAGCCCTGCCCGCTCCTGCCCTGCCCCAGCTGCGGCTCCGTGCCTGTGCGGCGTTGCCTTTGGCTCCCAGGAGGGTGTTTACGCTTTTCCATGCAGGATAACACGGCTGGAGAGGAATCTGGCTTGGGAAAAAAAGAAAAAAATAATTAAAAAAAAAAAAAAGGAAAGGAAGGGGACGGAGCAAAGCCCAAACTGCAGCTGCAAAAACACAGCGAGTTCCAGGGTGGCCGAGATCCGCAGCAAGGACAGGCTGCTCGGAGGGGGACAGAGATGGGGTTTGCTGTCCCGATTCTAATTCGGGATGAGGACAGTGCCGTGCCTGGCCCTCCCAGCCTTTCACGGCTCATTTGTGGCTCCGGGAAGGACTTGTGGGGCACCGGTGCTGCAGAGAATTCATTTTTTTGGGCTGTCAGATTTCCTTAAGCCCCCGAGCGGTGTCATCCTGACGGAGGGAGGAATCACCGGTCCTTGCCCCTGCCCTGTCTCTGTCAATTGTCTCCAGGACTTCCCTCTCTCGCCCACCTTTCCAGTCCAGCTCTTTTTTCACTCTCAATTGCCTTATTGGCATGACACGGTCGGCGAGCATTGCCAAAGTTAATTTATCACGCGGCCCTCCCAGGAGCCGCCTTTTCTCGGCACAATTGCTCCCCAAAGACTCCCGGACGGGCGCTCCGGCCGCGGCTGAGCGCTGGGGTTTAATGTGCTCATTAAAGAGCCGTGAACGACCGCCCCAGCCCGGTGCGTGTGCTGGCAGAGCCCGCAGCCTCTCCTGCAGCCCCGGCAACAGCCGGGAGTTCACCCCGAGCTTTATTCGCAGCGCAGGCACCCAGCAAACCCCGCGGGATAAAGCTCAGAAGGGGCCCTGACAATTCCACCTCTCTTCTTCCCCTTTTTCCTCCTGGCAAATCCCGTTTTCCCCGTTAATTTTGGGGCTGGGCACAGCAGGTTTGTGCACACACAGAGCCCTGTGCAGAGACCTGCATCCCGGTCTCCTTTCCGTGGCTGAGAGAGGATCCCAGCTGGGAGAGAGGATCCCAGCTGGAATCGTGTCCCCTCAGGTCTCCTTTCCATGGCTGAGGGAGGATCCCAGCTGGAATCACATCCCCCAAATCTCCTTTCCATGGCTGAGAGAAGATCCCAGCTGGGATTGCATCCTCCAGATCTCCTTTCCATGGTCCCAGCTGGGATCTCATCCCCCCTGCCCCTTCCCAGCCCTCGGAATGCTCCAGATACTCCGCCAAAACAATGCTGCGGCCTCGTCAAGAAAAACCCCCCATGGAGGCACCTGAGGGAAGATTTCCCCACCCCTGCTCCGGCAGACCATGGTGGGAACTCATCCTCCTCATCCTCCTCATCCTCCTCATCCTCCTCATCCTCCTCATCCTCCTCCTTGTCCCCAGGTTCCCCCTCCTCCCGGGGGTCCCCATCCGGGCCGGGGGCTGGGATGGGGCTCTGTGCCCCCCTCTGGGGCCGGGCTTTGTTCTGCTGCCCTCCCAAGGGGTTCCGCTCTCCCCGGCAGCCCAAGCACGCATTGTCACTGAAGGGCACACATCGTCACCGAGCCCATTTCCCCTCCCTCTCAGGGAAATTTGGCTTTCAGAGCTCTCCTGTTCCTCCCGACGGTGCCCAGGAACCGTGGCTGGCTCACTCCTGTTGGCGCTTGCTGGTGAAAAAGCAGAATAAATAGGTGCTGAGCCCTAGGGGAGGTGGGATTTGGGATTTCTCAGTTTTTTCAGCCCGTGGATCTGTACTGGGAGGGATGGCTGTGGGCAGCCCGGAAATGTTTTTGGGGGTGCTCCAGGGTTTTTGGGGAGCAGCGAGGCAGGGCCCCTGCCCTGCCCGTGTCAGAAGGAGCCGGCAGGAGGGTGTTTTCCCCCAGAACCTGTTTTCCAGATCCCCTGGCATCCTTCCACAGCTCTCGCCGCCTGCGTCATCCTTTTACGAGGCTGCTTCCCCGGGAGCCCCTTCCCTCCCCTCCCCTCCCTCCCCGCGCTGAGATTTTATTTATTTGTTTATAACACTTCTCCTGTCCCCAGGACGCCTTTCATCGTGGAGAAATCGGTGGCAGGAGGGAGGGGACAGCCTGGGGACGCCGGGAGTTGCTGTCACTCCGTGGTGTCCCTCGGGGATGCTGCAGAGGCCGATCCCGGTGGGACCGAGCTGGGCAGGAGCAGGGACGGGTCCCAAAGCCGCCCTCACACCGGGGCTGCTGCCTCCAGACACCAACTGCGGCTCTGGCTCCTCTGTAAAGGGATTTTTGGTCACAAATGGAGGATAATGAGGGGACCATGGGCAGGGGATGCCAGACTTTATCCCGGGCTGGTCCAAAACCCGGCCAGCCTGGCCTGGAGCAGCTCCAGGGATGGGGCAGTGTGACCCACAGGGCTTCTTGGATGAGGGAAGGGACGAGAATGTTGACTCCGTGTTTCAGAAGGCTTGATTTATTATTTTATCATATATATTACATTAAAACTATACTAAAAGAATAGAAGAAAAGGTT
>JAWMQZ010000078.1:6502160-6518462 GCA_035584835.1 Tangara arthus
TTATATATTATATATTATATATTATATATTATATATTATATTGTATTATTATAATAGATAGATAGATAGATAGATAGATAGATAGATAGATAGATAGATAGATTAGATAGATAGATAAAAGGTGCTGAGCCCTGGGGGAGCTGGGATTTGGGATCGCTCAGTTTTTTCCTGCTGGAGCCCCACGGCGGGGTGAGAAAGCAGCGCTGGGGAGCTGCCACCACACCAGGGCCTGGAATTAAATATTAAACCTGCGCTCCCTGCAGCCTCCAGAGTGGCACCGCTGATGACATTTGCTGCCGGCAGGGACGGCTCCCAGCCCTGCTGTGGCAGATGCTGCCATCCAGCTGGACAGGCCGGGCAGCCAAATGAAGATTGATTCCTGCTCCTAGCAGCACGGAGGAGCAGGGCCCTGAAACGCTGCTGTGCGTGCCCGAGCGAGCAGATCTGTCAGGAGAAGAGGCTCTGGCTGCTTCCATCCCAAACCCGGGCTCAGGGTGGGTTGGAGCACGCTGCTTTCCTCCCCAGCTCGGCTCCTGCCCCGGGCTGGGCTCTGGGCTGAGCAGAGAGAGGCTCCGGGCGCTGGAGCTGTGCTGTGCCAGCCCCAGCTCGGCTCGATGTCCCTCCCTGAGCGTCCCTGTGGCCACCAGCCCTGCCCCGGCTCTCCCCCAGCCCCGAGCTGCCCCTGCAGGGCACAAAGAGCCTTTGTGGATGTGTGGAGATGGCAGGAGGGCTCTGTGGGAGCCTGGCAGTGCTGCCTGCCCTGCTTCCCATCCCTGCCTTGGCTCCCTGTCCCTGCTCCCCGAACCTCCTCCGGCCTCCCCAACGCTGCCTGCTCTGCTCCCCTGATCCCCAAACGTCCTGCTCTGGTCCCCAGAACTCCTGCTCTGCTCCTCAAACATCCTGCCCTGCTCCCAAACCCTTCCTACCCTAATCCCCCTGCTCCCCAAACCTCCTGCCCTGCTCCCCAAACCTCCTCCTGCCTCCCCAGCCCTGCCTGCCCTGCTCCCCTGGATCCCTACCCCTTCCTGCCTTTCTGCCTTGGCTCCCAATCCCTTCCTGCTCTGGTCCCTGCTCCCCAAACCTCCTGCCCTGCTCCTCCCCCTCTGCCCGGCGCTGCTGCGTCCCCCAAAAAACAGGGATGTGCTTCGGGCTCCAAAACTCCAAAACAACTCCCTGGGGAGCCGCTAATCCCACCCTGGGCAGCTCCCGGCGACTGGGAAGGAGCATCCGGAGAATCCCCGCTGGCACTGCCTGGGTTGGCACTGCCCGGGGCTGGCACTGCCGGGGATGGCACTGACCGGGGTTGGCACTGCCTGGGATGGCACTGCCGGGGCTGGCACTGCCGGGGCTGGCACTGCCGGGGATGGCACTGCCGGGGTTGGCACTGCCGGGGTTGGCACTGCTGGGGCTGGCATTGCCCGGGGATGGCACTGCCGGGGCTGGCACTGCCGGGGCTGGCACTGCCGGGGGATGGCACTGCTGGGGCTGGCATTGCCCGGGTCTGGCACTGCCGGGGATGGTACTGCCGGGGCTGGCACTGCCGGGGGATGGCACTGCTGGGGCTGGCATTGCCGGGTCTGGCACTGCCTGGGATGGCACCGGCGGGGCTGGCAGTGCCCAGGCCTCCCCGGGAGTGCCAGCAGCAGGCCGGCTCCCCGGCAGATGCGTTCCCGGCAGCTCCGGGCCGTTTCCCCGCAGTCACACGGATCCCATTAGCGCTGCTGCGCTTAACACGAACCAGAAGCGGCCCCAGGCAGCAGCGCCGCCCCGGCACAGACACAAATCTGGGATGAAATCAGGCCAGAGCTCCGCCGAGCCCGGCTCCAGGGCCCTCCCAGCCGGCAGGGCACGCAGGGGCCGCCTGGAAAATGTTTCCTCGGGAAGGGGGAACCCGCCCGGGGCAGCTCGCTGGTGTCGAGTGGTTGTGATTTAACTGAGGGATGGGAACTCCCCGTGCCCTGTAATTCCACGGGGTTCACGTTCTGCGTGGGAACTCCCTGTGCTCCGCAAGTCCTGGTTATTTACCCTACGGACGGGAACAACTCCGTAATCCTTGTTTTCCACTGTATGGACAGCAGCTCCGTCCATCCCCATCCCCGTGCGAGCCCCGGGGGTCCCGGGCAGGCATCGCCCGCTGATGGCTTTGCAAACATCCCAGGGCGTTCAAAGCCAGCCACCGAGGGAGTTTTCCCCTCCCTCTCCACCCCCTCTATTCGTGCAAATCCACAGGAGCACAAAACTCCGAGCCCGGGATTGCAAAACCCACGAGGTTGGGCAAGAGTCCGGCCAGGGACACCCTCCTGCAGGGCCACCTGGGGCTGGTGACAGCCGTGACACAGCCCGGCCCTCGGGGGTGGCCCTGGCACAGCCCTCGGCGTGATTAACAGCGCTGTCACACCATTAACTTCTTCACACTTGCAGCCCCTGAACTCGCCCATAACTCAGAGGCGACAGACTCGGTGTTGATTTTCCGCCTGAGGAGGAGTCGGGAGCCGCTTCCCGAGGAAAACAAGAACAAGAATTCCCCGGATTTACAGCGGGGCAGAGCGGGATGAGGGCGGGCAGAGCTGGGGACGGGTCCCTGCCTGCAGAAAGTGGCGCTGGGGAGGCGGTTCCGTCAGCACGGAGCCGGGCTCGGGATGAGTCGCTGCTCCCTGAGTCACCGTCCCCGCAGAGCGGCGGGGGCCGGTGGCACTGATGATGACAGCGGTGGTGACACCGATGGTGATAGCAATGGTGACACCGATGGTGGCAGCGATGCTGGCACTGATGGTGGCACTGATGGTGACATCGATGGTGACAGCGATGGTGGCACTGATGGTGGTACCGATGGTGGCACTGATGGTGTCACTGATGGTGGCACTGATGGTGACAGCGATGGTGGCACTGCTGGTGGCACTGATGGTGACACCAATGGTGACACCGATGGTGGCACTGATGCTGGCAGTGATGGAGGCACTGATGGTGACACCAGTGGTGACACCCATGGTGACAGCGATGGTGGCACCAGTCTGTGACAGGCTCAGGGCCCGGGGAAAGCCAGGCTGGCTCTGGCTGTGCCCTGGAGCCCCTGAGGAGGCCCAGCTGCTCACCCGGCAGGGATTTGATTTCCTTTTGAAGCGTTTGGGGCAGGGATGTGACCGTGTCCTGCATCCCTGCATCCCCGGCAGTGCCAGCCCCTGCATCCCTGCATCCCTGCATCCCCGGCAGCGCCAGCCCCTGCATCCCTGCATCCCTGCATCCCCGGCAGTGCCAGCCCCTGCATCCCTGCATCCCTGCATCCCCGGCAGTGCCAGCCCCTGCATCCCCGCTCGGGGTTTGGGATTTTGGCAGAGATGGGAGGTGGGGATGCTGCTGCTGTCTGAGCCCCAGCCCACTGCCCCTGCCCCTGCTGAGCACGCACAGCTCTGCACAGCTGCACCGGGCTCTGCACAGCTGGAACAGTCCATATTCCCATGGAATATTCCCAGCAGGAAGCTCTGCCTGGCTGTGGTGGGTCTGGGTGAGGAGGAGGAGGAGGGCTGGGGCTGGCTTTGCAGCAGGTGTTGCTCGGCTTTGCCACCCTCTATTTATTTCTCTCTCCAAGCTGGAGATGTTTGAGCGCTGCAGGTTGCACAAAACCCGGGCTTGGGGACAACCTGGATGTGCAGGGACGCGAAATCTGGGACCAGAACTGGGCCTGGCTCGTGACTGAGGGCCCTGAGGCTGCCAGACGAGCCGAGGAATTTGCTCAGAACATCCAGATTTTGCTTGGAAGCAGCAGCACCTTCCCAGTCTGCTGAGAGCGCTCCAGTTGCTACACAGGGATTGTTTTTTATAGCAACATCTCCAAGGCCTCAGCCTCGCTATCCCCATTTTTAGAAATGGAGAAGTGAGCAAAGGGAGGTGCTGCTGCTCTCAGGTCTCCTGAGACACATCCCGGCTTCCCTGGAAGCCCCGGGCAGGGCTGGGATCATCCTGGAGCAGCTCCCAGAGCTCCCCCAGCGCTGCCCTGCCCCGCAGCTGCTGCTCCAGAGAGCAAAGGAAGGTTAAAAACGCTGCCCGTGGGGAGAGCAAGGTCTGCCCGGTGCCTGCAGCGAGCTCCTCGCCTGCCTGGTTGCCTGGGGATTAGCAAAGGTCAGGCTCTAGTGCTCCAGCCCTTCCCAGCCTCTTCCTTTGCTGCAGGTTGGGAGATTTGTGTTGATTTAGCCTGATCCGTGAGCGCATGGAAAAAACCCCAGCCAGCCTGGGGGAGCAGAATTAACACCCCAGCCAGCCTGGGGGAGCAGAATTAAAATCCCACCCAGCCTGGGGGAGCAGAATTAAAATCCCAGCCAGCCTGGGGGGGCAGAATTAAAATCCCAGCCAGCCTGGGGGAGCAGAATTAAAATCCCAGCCAGCCTGGGGGGGCAGAATTGAAATCCCACCCAGCCTGGGGGGCAGAATTGAAACCCCAGCCAGCCTGGGGGAGCAGAATTCCTGCCGCAGATGTCACGGGGCTGGCAGAGGGACAGCAGCTCCCCACCCTTGGCTGCTGGAGCCTGGCTGGGAGTTTGGGGGATCCTGGTGGGCAGAAAGCTCCTGCCCAGCCCAGGCTGCGCCCTGCTGGCCCTGGCAAAGCTGGATGCTGCTTCCCCCGCTGCTCCTGCCTTCTCAGGCTTTTCATCTCTCCTCTCCCTCCCTGCCTGCCTTCGCTTTGCCCTGACAGCTTTGCCGAGCGGGATGTGGGAGGGGTGGGAGCTGCGGGTAACGAGCAGCCCCGGCTCTGCTCAGCTCTGAGGCTGAGATTGCTGCTGCTGCTGCTGCTCCAGCTGCCTGTGCTCCCAGCCCAGCCATGTGCTGGCTGCTCCCGGAGCCTGAGCGCTCGCAGCTGGCAGCTCCTGCTCCCAAACTCTCCAATTTCATGGCTCTGGATCCGGTTTGGGCTCAGCAGCTCCTCTGCCCCCCAAACCAGGATTGACCCAAGACCCCTTGGAGGCAAGGAGGAGGTGAGGACGTGGCTGCTCCTCAGAGGGACCATCCCAGTGGGATTTTGTGTCCCCCAGCCCCAGGACCCTTCTGCTCCTGCCCTGGGGGATGCTCAGAGAAGATCCAGTGGTTCCTGCTCCCCACCCAGCGCCGCTCCCTGGAGATCCCTGCTGGGGGAGCGCAGGCAATCCTGCATCCCTGCTCGGATGGACCCTTCCAGAGCAGGAGCAGATCCTCACCTCCCAATTAGGCTCAGTTAAGGAGCGCTAATGGGGCTGGGCTTGGCCCCAGCGGGGTCAGCGCCCCACAATATCCTGTTGGCATCACTCCCGAGGGGCAGTTCCAGAGGGGAAGGGGCCTTGCTGAGCTGCTGCTCGGCACAAAAACCCCAGAGAGGGCCGAGGCCTCTCCTCCTGCCTGCCCGGGCTCCTTTATCCAGGTCCTGAAGGAGAAGGAGCGGAGGGAAGGGTTCCCCTTTTCCCTCTGCTCATCCCAGAGCTCCTGGCAGGGAGGGGGCTGGGGGGTTTGGATAACCTGCCTCATTAGTGGCTGCATGACATCATTATCTCACATTAGCCGCACTCTGGCAGAGGTAATTGGGAAGCCTCTGGAATGGCCCTGTGACCTTTAATTAATGCAGCGGGGCCTTTTCCCCGTGCAGCTCCTCACTCTGCCTCCAGCAGCTGCTCCTTGTTAAGATGCCAGAGCAGGGGAGCCCCGGTGCCAGGCCGGGAGTTTCTGAGCCTCTCTCTCTGCCCCGGGGGAGGAATAAAAAAGGCGCAGGAGCAGCCTCAGCTCCTCCAGCAGCCCCTCCTGGCTGCAGGCACTGCCTGGCCAATTAGCCAGCAGTGATTAGCCCAGCCAGGCCTGCCAGGAGGGCTCTCGGAAGGAAAAGTGGGGATGTGGAACCGGCTTTGGGACTTTGGCTTGGACAAGGAAGAATTTAGGAATTTAGGAATTAGAATTTAGGAATTTTTAGAATTCAGAATTTCGTTCCTGGCACAGCTCTGCCCCATCCCTGGAAGTGTCCAAGGTCGGGTTGGAGGGGCTCGGAGCAGCCTGGCACAGTGGAAGGTGCCCATGGGGCGGCACTGAGCTTTTTTCCAGCCCAAACCATTCCAGGATTTGTCCCAGCTCTGGGTTTTACCTTTGCTGCTCTGCCCTGGCTGCTGGGAGCGCCCTGAGGCCCTGGAATGGCCAACCCAGAGTCATCCACCAGCTCTAATCTAACCCTGCCTCAGAAACCTCTGCAAAAACCTCCAGCCTGAGCAGATCAGGGCTGGCTGCGATGCTCTGTGGGGTTTTGTGTTCAAAAACATGAGAACAAATTAAAGGAAGCTCTGCTCAGATGGAGCTTCTCCCTTCCAGGCGAGCGAGGGTGGCGGGATCAGGGGAAAGCGTCCTCGGGTCCTTGGGAGCTGTCAGCTGGCAGGGCTTGAGCTGCTCTGACATTTGGGCTGCTCAGGGCTGAGCCTGGTGCTGCTCCTGGCACGGCTCCCTCCTGCACAGCTGGCACGGTGTCCCTCACTGCTGGCACGGTGTCACCGTCACCCGCTGCTGGCTCGGTGTCACCGTCACCCGCTGCTGGCACGGTGTCACCGTCACCCGCTGCTGGCACGTCCACGGGGGGCTTGGAAACCCTGCCCAGGCATTTGGGAAATTCCCACTTTGGAGCCTGGGAACTGGGTGGGGTAATGAATGTCCTCCGGGAGAATTGGACTCGTAAAGAATTCTTAAAGATGGGAAGAATTCTTGAAGATGGGAAGTTTATACAGTCCTGCATTACAACTGTGAAAGGTGCATCCTAGCAGGGCCACGAGGGGTAAAAATACGGGTGATTAGAAGTAATAGTATTGCGTAGCTGAAACTAATAGGCTAAAAAGCATTTATAAAGTATTGAAATTTAGTAAGTCTTGAAATTTAGTATTGAAATTTTTCACTGAAAAATTCAGGGAGAAATTTTGGGTGGGGAGCTCCTGGCTTCTAATCAGAACAGCATCGAGTTTTGCATCCCTTCTGTCTCTCTCTCCATCGAGACTGATAACACAATAAAATCTTTTAAAACGCCTCTCAGTTACCCGGTGTCTACAAAAGGTGATAAAGCCAGGGTGCTGGGCTGTGCTTTGATCCGGGCCGGGCTGGGGCAGCCCTGGAGCCGGGGCCGTGCCCGGGGTTGGGCGAGCCGCACGTGTGGAGCTCTGGGCTCTGTTGTGTTTGCAACCCGAGCCGGCCCCGCTCTTTGAGGCTGCTGGCAGTGGGTGGGCCGGGATCAGCGCGGGATCAGCGCGGGATCAGCGCGGGGAGCGAGGGATGTGCGAGGGATGTGCGAGGGATGTGCGAGGGATGTGCGAGGGATGTGCGGAGTTACAGCCGCAGAGCCCCGGGAATTGGGGATTGGAGCTGCTGGGATGGGGTGGGCAGCGCCGGGGTGAGGAACTGGGGACCCTGCGGGGCCCTGCAGATGTGGAACGGCTTGTGTGTGGGGCTGGGCTGGGAGGAGAGGCCCTTTCAACCCAAAACATCGTTAATCAGAGCTGGGACAGCGAGCGCTGCTGCTCCTGCTACCGTTCCCTTTCCAGGGAGGGAGGCCTTGGACGCTCCGGGAGAACTCTCGGGTCCTTCTCCCTCTCTCTTGTTCCTTGCTCCTGGTGGCCAGCACGGTGACCCTGGTGGCCACCACTTCCCTCCAGGGCTCCATCCCCAATCAGCTGCCCTGGTTCTGGGGGCAGGAGGGGAGGGACACAAAGGGGTGGCCCAGGAACGCAGCTCGCGGTCCCGGGACCCCTCCCTGCAGCTGCAGCTGCCTCAGGAGGGGCAGGAGCCCAAGAGCAGGGCCCAGGCAAGGCTGGAGCTGTGCCAGGGGAGGGCCAGGGTGGATTTTTGGGCAGGGATTTCCCTCACAGGGTGCTGGGGCGCTGCCCGGGGAATGGTGACATTCCCAAGGCTGCCGCAGCTCCAGGAGCTCCCAGGGATGCCCAGGGTGACAGTGGTGACCCCCCTGTGCTTCAGCGAGCATTTCCCCACCAGGACAGGGGTTCCCAGGCGGGGTCAGCACAGCCCCTGCCCTCCCAGCCCCGTGGAACTGGGATTTTCCCCTCTCCCCCAGCGTGGATGGATGCTCAGGGGATCCCCAAGCCCTGCCCTCCCCTGGCTGCTCCAGCACGGCCCCCCCGTTCTGCGCACCCCTCGCCCCGATTTTAGTTTCCCACAGAATCCGAACCTCCGGAGAGGAGGGGGAAAACGCCGGGAAAGCGCGGACTTGGTGGCTGTAAGTGACATCTAGTGGAAACGGCAGGAAGGGGAGTGCGCAGGTTAAACCTGATCCTGCCGGGTTCGGGGGGAAAAAGGATTCCTGCGAGCTGGAACTTCAGCCCAGAGGCCTCTTTTTAAATAAATAAATAAATAAATAAATAAATAAATAGAATAAATAAATAAATAGAATAACAATGGAATAACAATATGGATTGATAATATAATAGAATGAAGAGAATAAAGAGAATAAAGATAATAAAGAGAATAAAGGGAATGAAGAGAATGAAGAGAATGAAGAGGATAAAGTGAACAGCATGGAAAGGGAGGTGGCTGGGCCATGGCAGAGGCCACCTGGCCCTACAGCTGCTGTCCCCAAGGCAGGAGCAGCACAGCCACCCAGGCCATGGTGTCACTGTGCCAGCCAGAGTCACGGAATCACGGAATGGTTTGGGCTGGGAGAGCTCCAAAGCCCATCCAGTGCCACCCATGCCACAGCAGGGACACCTTGCACTGTCCCAGGGTGCTCCCCTGGGTTTGGGACATTTTTAGGGACAGCCACTGACAGAATCCTCCCATCCTGCTGGGATCTGTGCCCGGGGACAGCTCTGGGACAGGGGACAGTGTCTGTCCAGGCACAGCCGGGCGCTCCAGGGCTGTCCCCAGGGTCAGTGCCTCCTGCTCCTGCATCCTGAGCCCATCCTGCTGCCTCGGGGCATCTCCCTGCTCTGTTTTCCCTCTCCTCAGAGGTGGCTGGCGCTGCCACCCTGCCCCTGGCACTGCCACCCTGTCCCTGTCCCTGCCCGGGGCTGCTCCTGGGAGGGCAGAGCCAGAGCCGGGGCTGGATCTTGCTCAGAAATGTGAAACCCGGCCAGCCTTGGATTAGCAACCCGAAACTGCGGCCAGGAGCCGAGCTTTGGGAAGAGCCTGGCAGCGTTTCAGGCCGGCTCGGGCTGGGTTTCAAGCGAGCCGAGCGTGACCTTTGCATGAGCCGGCTGGGGGAGCATGGGCTGGAATTTTAACAGAGAACGGGGAGTGAGTTTCAGGCAAAAAAAAAAACAACAAAAAAACCCAAAAAAAAAAAAAAGTTAAAGGGTTTGGGGGAAAACAATGCTGATCTGGGGTGGTTTGGGGGTGATAATTGCTGCTCACCTGCCCCCAAACCAGCAAAACCAGCCCGGCGGTTGCGGCTTGGCTGGCTCGGAGTTTCAGTGCAGGGTTAACCCTTTCCTGAGCACGCAGCTGCTCCTCCCAGGCCTTCCCTGGGCTGGATCCCGATTGCTGTGATTGGGATCATCGCAGGGAGGTCTCCTGGCCCTGTGCAGGGTCGGGGCTGTACATGAGCAGCTCAGTGTTCCTGAATCCCCCATAGCAGCTCAGCATTCCCAAATCTCCCATAGCAGCTCAGCGTTCCCCAATCCTGTGAGCAGCTCAGCATTCCCCAATCCCCCTGAGCTGTTCCTCGGACAGGTGGGACCCCGCAGGAATTTATGGAAAGGAGGGAATGGATCAGATCAGGGGCAGCTCAGGAGATGGAAGGGCAGGCGAGCAGCCAGACATGGACACCCCAGGCCACTGCTGTCACTGCCCGAGGCTCAGGGATCATCCAGCTAAAACTGCAGGAGGAATGAGAAAATAATCACAAATAAACCTCTCTGTGCCAGGGCTGCCTTGCTCCTGAAGCTGTGGACAGATTTCTTTTTCCATTCTGCTTTATTTTATTTTATTTTCCACTGCTCTTCCTGCAGTCTCTCCCTTCCTGCCCTGCTGCACAGCGTGTGATGGGTGCAGATCAGGGCAGGGAGGATCCTCCTAATCAAACCCACGTTTCTCTGCATTGTCTGGGCTGTCTCACGGGGAGCTCAGCCAAGCCCCCACACTCGTGATGTTCCAGTGCTGCTTTGAAAAGCTGCACTGAGGTAGAATTTTTCCAAATGGAGTTTCTTGGGTAGGAGGGGAATTAGTCCATATTGAGAATATTTCAGTTATTCCATATTGAGAATATTCCAGTTATTCCATATTGGGAATATTCCAGTTATTCCATATTGGGAATATTCCAGTTATTCCTTGTTGAGAATATTCTAATTATTCCATATTGGGAATATTGCAATTATTCCATATTGGGAATATTCCAGTTATTCCATATTGGGAATATTCCAGTTATTCCATGTTGAGAATATTCCAGTTATTCCATATTGGGAATATTGCAATTAATCCATATTGAGAATATTTGTTAGTCCATATTGAGAATATTCCAATTATTCCATATTGGGAATATTCCAATTATTCCATATTGAGAATACTGCAATTCTTCCATATTGAGAATATTGCAATTCTTCCATATTGGGAATATTCAAATTATTCCATATTGAGAATATTCCAATTATTCCATTCCCTGAGATCTCCCTTCCCAGACACTGAGGTTCCATTTCCAGTGGGAGTGGTGAATGCTGAGCCTGGAGGTGTCCCTATCCCAAAGGAAGTGCCCTCCCTCCGCAGCATTCCCAGTTTTCCTGCCCTTCCCATGCCCATTCCTGGCTGTCCCACCAGGCACGGGGGGGCCACGTCTGCTGCTTTATTTCGGGCCCTTCTCTCATGGCAGGCTGACATTGGTTATTTATATCTCGTCCTGGATCCCACGGTGTCCATCCTGGAGGTGCTGGGTGCCATCCACAGGATGGGGCTGGAGCAGCCCTGCAGCACCCCAGGATCATCCCAGAACCATCTCAGCACCATCTCAGAATCATCCCAGCATTCCAGAATCATCTCAGCCCATCCCAGCACCATCCCAGCATCCCAGAATCATCATCCCAGTACTATCCCAGCACAATCCCAGCACCATCCCAGCACCATCCCAACAGCCTCTCACCATCCCAGCATCCCAGAATCATCCCAGAACCATCCCAAAATCATCCCAGGATCATCCCAGCACCATCTCAGAATCATCCCAGCATTCCAGAACCATCCCAGCACCATCCCAGCAGCCTCCAACCATCCCAGCATCCCAGAATCATCATCCCAGTACTATCCCAGCACAATCCCAGCACAATCCCAGCACCATCCCAACAGCCTCCCACCATCCCAGCATCCCAGAATCATCCCAGAACCATCCCAGCCCCATCCCAGCCCCACCCCAGCCCCATCCCAGATTATCCCAGCCCCATCCCACCCTCCCTGTGCCTCTGGCTGCCGCCCCAGCTGTGTCCCGGCCCCTCCCGCGCTCCCTGCTGCTCTCGGGCGCTCGTTGAAAGCTCTCCCCGCCTCAGGCCCGGCTCCAAGGGAAGGAAGCGGCTGAGCCAAGCGCAGGAAACCGCTCGGTTTCCCCTCTGCTCTGCGAGGGGAGCGGGGCGCGGGCAGAGCAGGGCCGGGAGAGGCCGGGAAGGAGGGAGCGGCTCTGCCCTGCAGATGTTCCCGGCCGCTCCAGGGACGCGCGTCCCGGGCAGTGATTCCTCCTCCTGTCCCCGCTGGGCTGGGCTCTGCTGGCTCCATCCCGGCCGTGCAGTGCGGGACAGCCGCCACCGCGGGGAGCTTCGGTCCCGAGAGATGGAGGGGACACCCTGCTGCCACCTGCCCGTGGGGACAGAGCCGTCCCGAGGGATGGCAGGGCAGGACAGGGACCCTGCTGCCACCTCCCTGCGGGGATGAGCAGGGCAGGTCTGGGGACACTGCTGTCACCTCCCTGCGGGGACAGAGCCCAGAGTTGTGCCCCCAGGGAGGTGGGCAGGGGGGCATGGGCAGCACCTGGCCCTGGGGAGGACCCCCGAGGGGCGCAGAGCCTGTGGGACCCCCGAGGGGCGCAGAGCCTGTGGGACCCCTCAGGGGTGCAGAGCCTGTGGGACCCCTGAAGTGTGCAGAGCTTGTGGGACCCCTCAGGGGTGCAGAGCCTGTGGGACCCCCGAGGGGTGCAGGGTCGCTCTCAGCCCCCACAGCACCCCCAGCCCTGGCCAGGTGTGTCCAGCTGTGGGGTTCAGGGGGTGCCTGGAGCCTCGGGGCAGGGCTGGGGGCCTGGGCTGGGTTTGGGGGTCGCCCCCCCAGCCCCTGTCCTGCAGGCAGCTCCTTCAGGGCAGCTATTTCTGACCCTGGGACGGGGAGGAAGGTGGGAGGAAGGCTGGTGGGAGCTGAGGGTTATTTCTGGCTCGGCTTCGTGACCTGCCAGGCCAGCCTTGGGCACTGTGCCAGTGCCCCGTGCCAGGCTGCCCCCGAGCTGTGCCCGCAGCACGTGGCACAGGTGGCCCTGGGTGCTGCCACACGCCCTGCGGGGTTTGTCACAAGACCCTGGGGCTGGCTGTGACCTCCTGATGTCACCCTGCCCTGGGGGTGCCCTAAATAGGTGAACCCTGGCCCTGAGGTGGTTCAGTGTCACCCTGGAGAGCGTGACTAAGCAAAGAGGTGGCTCTGTGGGAAAAAGGGCAGTCACTGCCACCCAGGTGTGCCAAAGGCTGGCAGCTCCATGGTCTGCCCCCCTTGCCCATGGAGTGAACCCGGGAGGGAGCAGGGGGCACCAGGAGTGCCCCAAAACGTGGCTGTGGCGCTGTCACACATTGGCTGCCACCTGTCGCAGGCATCTTTTATGGAAAATCCTTTCCTTAGGATTTTTCCTCCTGAGAAGCTGAGAGGCCTCAGGAACAAAATGTAAACAATGGTTATCTGCTGCTGTGGAATGCAACAGGTGCATCTGTGATTGGTCTCATGTGGTTGTTGCTAATTAATGGCCAATCACAGTCAGCTGGCTTGGACTCTGTCCGAGCCACAAGCCTTTGTTATTTATTCCTTCTTTTTCTATTCTTAGCTAGCCTTCTGATGAAATCCTTTTCTTCTATTCTTTTAGTAGAGTTTTAATAAATCATTTTTTTTAAAATATAATACATATCACAAAATAATAAATCAGCCTTCTGAAACATGTAGTCAGATCCTCATCTCTTCCCTCATCCTCAGGCCCCTGTGAACACCATCACACAGGATTGTGATGGGAGGCTCCTGACCCTCCATGAAGGGTGATTTCCTTCCTTGGACACCTGGGATGAGGTTGAGCTGTAGCAAAGCAAACTCCCTCCCTGTGTTTCACCTTTAAAGGGACAAGACATTCCTGACATAACACATATCCTGATTTTTCCCTTGCCTTGCCAGTGGTTTTCAGCTCTGGCAGGCCTGGCAGCACTTTTTGTTGTACCTGACAGTTCAAACAGAATTTTTTTTTTGTTTAAATCCAGGGAAATGTTTAAGCCTGGGTGATCTTTGGAAGGAAGATGCTCTAAAGAGCATGGAGATAAATCTCAGTGTCTTTTTGATTATGGTTTCATTGCTAACCCAGGCAGGCTGTGTGGTTTTAGACTTCCACTGAAGCGTCTCATTAAGGAATTAAGACCCTAAATATCTGCTGGCACTAAAAATCCTGAACCCAAGTGCAGGATTTATCCATACACTGCATGTTGGAGGTCACATAAACCATGCAGCATCACAGTGGTGTGCAGGAAAAGGTCAGAAAAATCGGTGGCTTTGCTGTGGTGTGAGGGGGAGGCAGAATTTAAATTGTCCTGTGTCATTTGATAACTGTATAAATCCATTTGGAAGGGCCTGGCTGTGCTGAGCAGTCCTGGACTGGCCCAGAACATCAGATACAGATACACATGGAGCAGGGAAGTGCTGGACCCCTGGCTGCTGAGAATTTCAGATTTCTGTGCTGCCAGGCACTGACCCCCAGGAGAACACTGCATTGACCTGAGGCCGTGGAGAAGCTTCCAAAATGGAATGACAGAACTGCGATTGTGGGTGTGGAGTTTGGATAGAAGTGTGTGAGATCACAGGGTGGGAAACTCAGAGTTTAAGGGTTTAGAATTCAGTAATGGATATAAAGCAAGATGGAGGTTTGGGGTGGAGACTGGTCCTTCTTCTTCTTCTCCTTCTCTTTCTCCTTTATCATCTTCTCCTTCATCTTCTCCTTCATCTTCTCCTTCTCTTTCTCCTCCTTCTTCTCCTCCATGGGTTTGGGTGGTTTTGTGTAATTGGATAAAAAAGTCCCCATTGCAGGCCATGAGTGGTTGGTTATTGGGTTAAAAGTAAAAATAATTTCGGTGTCATTTCTTAATTGGACAGTTGATCCTTCAAAGGCCTTGTAGAGAAAGATAGTGAGCCATTTTGTAGCTTGTTAGTAGAATGCTGCAGAACTCAGGGTTTGTAGGACTGTAATATAGATAAGAACTAATAAATATTTGGGTCTGAACATGAAATATCATCTTGAGTGCTTCAATCCTGACCTTGGCAGAGGCAGAAAAGAAGTTAAAGAATCAACATTAGGGAAGGAGCTCTGTTTGTTTCTGTGATGACAAAAGAACCTGAGTTAATTCCTCCCCTCTCTGCATTGCCTCCACTCTTTGATAATTTTGTCTTTTTGGGCCTCTGTTTCCTGTGTAAAATGGACATCACAATTTTTTATTGCCTGAATTGTGTCCCTGGGAAGGGCTGCTGTGCCTGTGAGGGGTCAGGCAGGATTAATTCGGGATATTTTGGCAGGGGTTGCTCTGTGCAGCACATCCAAAGTGACAGAGCTGCCCACCAAGTCCTGGCTGTGCCTCACCTGTTCCACAGAATTCCCTGGGATCCAGGTGCTGTTTTCTCTCGTGCCATTAGGTGGTGGTGCAGGAAGCAGGACAGACACAATCCCCAGAGTTTGAAACCAGGAAAATCAGAAATTCCCTTCAGCTTCTCACAAGGGAAATATTTCTTTGCTCTCTGCTCAAAGGAATGAGAAACAGGTAGGGGAGGGTAATCCCATATTTTGTGAGGGACTGCACAGCAAACCCAGTCCCTGCTCTTGGAGAGCACAGGGAGCACACAAACCTCAGGATCTGGGCAGGGGAATCACAGGGAGTGAAGCTCTGCAGATTTTTTTCCCTGGTGAAAATCTGGGAAGGAAGGTGGGAAGGCAGCACTGGAGGGGGATGAAGGAGGTGTGAGAGCCAGGCAGGGTCCTGGCAGCTCCATCTGGGGAACAAACCCTTCCTCTTAAGGATTGATGTGTGAAAACTCAGACTTGGAGAGCAACAGGAATGGGGGAAAAAAAAATAAGACAACTCAGAATAAGCAACCGACCACACACACAAAAATCCCTGCTGTGCTCTCCACAGCTTTGACTGACTGTGAGGGGCTGGTTTGGAAAAATCAGAAAATTATAGAATCATTCTGGCTGGGAAAGTCCTCTGAGACCAGTGAGAGCACACTTGAAATGATGTCTTGTCTTCAATGTCCTTGTGCTGTCGCCTCAGCAGCAGAGGAGCCCTGGTGGGTACCAGGAACACCCCAGAGTGAATTTGTCTTGCTGTGTAAAACATTTGTGCCCTCCTTGGTGCCAGGAATGAGGGACTAGAGCCTGAACAGTCCCCTTTTTGCCCCTAAACTCAGCCTAAAGCAGCAGCCAGTATTTCTGTTGCTTTTCACCTCTTTTATGGGTTTCACATCCATGCTGTGACCCAGCACGGCTGGATTTCACTCTCTGGCTAAATGAGGTGCATGGAGAATGAGGAGCTCTGAATCCATGGGCTCCTGCAGAACCCTGAGCTGAAATTGGGCTTTCTGAGCTAAATTGGTGATGGGTGGGATTGAGCTGGTGTCACAACACTGCAGGAACTCTGCAAGGACAAATCTCCAAGGAAAGGCAGGACCAGGACTGGAGAGAGGAAACCACAGCAACCAGGATGTCCCACCTGAGCCTTTACCAGTGAGAAACTGAATTAAAGCCTGAAAACTTCAAATGTTTTAATATGAAAAGCTTCTAGTCCTTCAGAGGAGAATTTCCTTTCGGATATTTCCTTTTGGATGCCCTTCTCCAGCTCCCAGCAGGGAATATCCAGTGGGATATCTCTCACATCCTGGGTGCCAGCATGCTGTGTTTTCTTTTTTTTTTTTCATCCCTGCTCAGAGGGTTTTTATTTTTTTATCTTGCTGAGGCAATAAGAGCTGTGGAAACCCAGAGCACTGGGAATATTTCTCTGTCTGCTCTGGGGTGCCCTGACCCCCAGGGCAGCACTGACTCTGACCCTCATCCATGGAGAAAGTTTCCCAGACTTCAACATAGACTGGAATCCACAAAAGTGTGAAATAGATTATAGA
>JAWMQZ010000078.1:6518562-6537278 GCA_035584835.1 Tangara arthus
TCATTTCTCCTGATAATGGGGCAATAAATTCTCTTTCTCTGAAAGATTCAGGTGTCCTGTGGCTGCTATCTCAGTGCGAGTTCTTTCTTTAGAAAAAAAAGTATCCTACATAGCATCGTTTCTATTTTAATATTTTGTTAGAACCTAAAACTATATTTACCACACTACTTAAGAGAATTAATGCAGCATTACTTTCTACACAACACATATAATATTCATTTTAATATTTGTGAAAAGCCAATCAGAAAATACACATTTTTCACACCAACCTCTAAGTCAACACATCCCCTGCTAGCCAGAAAGCCTTCTCCTCTCCTCTCTTCATCTCCAGCTCTGCCCACAGGTTGGCACCCAGCTGTGGTGGAGGCATCCAACACAGGCTCTCCAGTCTGGTTTGGATGACATTTATCAAAATGTTGGGTTTTCCTTCTGCTGATGCTCAGGCACTCATTTGGGTGGATGAAGGCAGCAAAAGGCAAGACCCAGCTCTGGAAATACCTCCTCATAATGACCAAAATCACAGCTTAATTGTGGGGTTTGAGCTGCAGCTAGAAATGTCTGGATTTGGGGCTGTGCTCATTCTTGTGCTGTCCTCCCCCATGGTAATTATTCGTTAGGTCTTAATTACTGTTTCTCTTTGTAGCTCTAATTCAGCTGCATTTTTTGGTCACAGCCTCTGCTGCCACCCACTTCTCTAACTTCTTCTGTGAGCCACCAACATCAAATCAGTACAAAGAGCGCTCAGATACCTCTTAAAGATCAAATAATGTTTGCTGGTGTCTGGCCAGGAGTGGGTGCAGTATCAGAGTCTGCATCTTCTACCAGAGGGAGAAGCAATTCATAAAGCCTGGGGGATCCTGAATGTTGTCCCTTCAGACCATGTTAGATCTGAATCTTAAATCAGCAACAAAAAAAATCTTGTCCTTGTGCAGGAAGCTGGGTGGACAGATGCATGAGCTGGGTTTGATCTGGCTTGCCCTGAAGCTCACCAGACTCAGCTGTCACAGTGCAAATTAGATTTTCCTTAGGATTGTAGGAGATGACATCCAGGGAAGACCTCTCAAGGCATTTAGCGCACCATCAGCTGAGCTGGAGCTGCTGGGTACACCCATGTCCTCCCCAGAGCAGACACAGCTCCTGGGGTGGAGCACAGAGCAGGGCACTGCCAGGGGGAGCATGAGAGATGAAGCCAACCTTGATGTAGGCACTGCAAATTAATTTCCCAAATAGAATCATAGGATGGTTTGGGTTGGAAGGGACATTTAAAGGTTATCTTGTCCAACCCTCCTGAAATGAGCAGGAACATCTTCAGCTTGATCAGGTTTATGGGATTATGTCAATGCTTTTGGTGTTGACTCTTACCACTACTCCTCCATCCATGTCTTTCAGCATTGCTGACAAATAAATTCAATTTTGAAACACTTTTTCTACTCACCACACCACTAAGCCTCAAAGAGGACACAGTTGGACACACAGACAAGGGAAATGTGAGGGAAAAATATTCACATCCACACAGCTTTCCATTACCCATGAATGCAGCAGGAGCTCCCCTAGGGATGGGGAAGGGACCCTGACATTTGGCAGAGTTTAGGAGCAGCAAGACTGATTTACACAGAGCTAGAACCCAGCCAGACCTCTGGCCACCTCCATGAGACCTGTGTGTCTACAAAACGCCTCTAAGCCTGGGGATTCAAACCCTTCCCAACACCTCCACTTCCATCTAAGAAAGAACAAAGGGGAGATGAATTATGCCATATCTCAACATAAATATATTCCTTCCCAGGACGTCTTGGTTGCTGCAAAACTACACAAGTGCACCTAGACACCTGGAAATATTGCAAATAATTCCTACTAGAGCCCCTTGCAAAGCAATTCCCAAAAACAGCCGTTTCTTTTTATCTTTTTTCTCACAGATGGATAAAAAAGGAATAAAACCCCCTCCAATCCCATGAGTGAGGGCAGCCCCTCCCCAGCCCGAGGCAGGTGAGCGGTGCAGGCTGAGCTCCATCCAATATGCTGCTTTGTAAAGGTTTGCCCGTGGCTGAGTTAATCCCAGACACATTCCTGAGCCATCAATCAGAGCTGAGTCAGCCAGCGTGACTGCTCTGCCCTTTTTTATTTTTTTTTTTTTTAGCCATCACAAGTTCTCTCGCCATGTTTGCCAGCAGTGAGCTGGGGGGGTTATTCATTTTTTTTTTTCTTTAATAAAAATGGGACTTGACTGGGAGCAGGGAAGTGTTCCTGCTGTCAGAGTATAACCTTTAAAGCTGCACTGCCTCGAGGAGCTTCTCCTCTCTGGGATGCTGCTACAAAATTCATCACTTGGAAGGAAAATAAAGGATGCTGCTGCCTGGGATGGCACTGGCTCCCTCCCTCACTTGGGGGTGGTGTGACACAAGCCCCATCCTGCACATGGAAAAGTGAACAGATTTTTGGAGGAGGGGATTTTCTTACAGAGAAACCTTGGAAATGCTGCCCAAAGCCATTCTCAGGGAGGCAAAACCTTCGCCCCCACCCCGTGCTCTTCCCGCAAGGACAAGGATTTATCAGGGCTCCTAAAGAGTCATGGGGAGGGCAGGGGTTCTGCACTGATGTTGTGGCTTCGTGCGACCTCAGCCCACCCCGGCTGGAGGCGTTATCAGGTTATCAGAGCCCCTGCAGGGCTCCCTGTGAGGCGGGTGCAAGGCCATGTTCATTGCCCTAAAACAAGTGTTGTGTCTCTGCCTGGTTCAAGGAGACAGCCAGGTTGCTAGAGATGAAAAAATGGTCAAAAAAAAAAATTTAAATCTAGTGGTTGCTGGATTTCCTGGGGTTCTCCCTTCTCTCAGGATGCACTCAGGGATGAACATGGCCACAATCTCACACCTCGGCATGTCCACCTAGAAAATATTATTGCAGGTGCTTCAATCACATTTAAAATGAGAGAACACCCTCCTTGGTGAGAGGGCCTGGGGCACAGAGCAAGTGGGAGAAGGGAGATGATCCCTGTGCACCCCAAAAAGCTCTGGCCCAAAGCAAGGCCTGGCAGGCTCTGCCAGCCCAGGGGAGAGCAGAGCAAGGGCTGCACTTCACCAGCAGGAGCCAAACCATGGAACTGAGCTGGGATGCACAGCACCCTGCACCTTTCAGCCCCTTCAGCTCCTACAAGCTTTTAGAGATACAGCTCCCATAGTGGAACAAGCCTCTAATCACAGAAGAGGCATCCATCCAAGATGTGGTCCAAAATATGTCAAATTATACCTTGCTCTGCCTTCTCCTACTTTTTTCTCTGGAACAAAAAATTAATATTAAATTAATTAATAAAAAAAACCCCACACACAGGTTTACAGGGAACTTAAATTGCAGCTGCTGTTTTCCTGCCTTCAGGGCAGACAGCCCTTATCTCAGGGGACAGCTCTTGTCCAGCCCTTCACTCAGCACACAGGTATTTAATTTCAAGGACTACACTACGTTTGAAAAAATGCCTAGTCCTGCCTAATTTGCACCCTAGATTTAGATCTAGGCAGGACAAGTCCCAGTACATCACTTTTTCTACCCAAGAGTGATGGAGCATGTAGAGCTTGGGGAGCATTTGCTTGTTCTAAGTAGGTGTTAACACTTGTAGAATTCATAGAATGGCTTGAAAAACACCTTCCACTAGACCAGGATGTTCCAAGCCCTCTTTAACTTAGCCTTGTACACTTCCAGGCATGGAGCATCCACAATCTCTCTTTTATGAGAATTATTATTTATGAGGCACAGGAACACATGTGTGAGGTAGCACAGGGTGACCCTTAGGGCCTGAGAGCATGATTTCTGACACAAGGAAGAGCCAGATCACATCTGTATTTCAAGATATTTTATTGGTCCAGCAACTGCAAAATATACAAATTTCTGAAAGGCATACCCTGTTTTTAAGCTGGCACAGCTTTATATCAGGCAATTATTCCAGATGTATATACAGAACAGTTAACATATCACAAATCAAAAAAAAAAGTAATCCCAAGTAACTACACCCTTCTCTCCAAGCTTTGCAGTATACATTAAATAAATAAAAAGCGCTTTGCTATTTAAAAAAAAAAAAATTAAAAAAATAAATTCAAGTATCACAAAGGAAAACAAACCAGAGAGCAAAAAAAGAAAGGTGGGGAAAGAAATCATTGGTGTGGTTTGACATGTACTCTCTGCCAATCTGCCTTGACTGTGGCATCAACTGCCCAGTCCTTGGCTCTGTTAACCAAAAAGCTGGACAGCAATTTTTTGGAGGCAGTTGTGATGGCACAGGGTTGACACCATCCCACCAACCCCTCCAGCACAAGAGGAACTCAGGAGAGCAGTTCTCCCAATGCTGGAAAAAACACCATTGTTCGAATTTCAGATTTCTGTAGATCTACTGAGACATTTATTATTAGTAAAGGATGAAATTTTAGGGCCATTTTGGGTTTTTTCTGTTTTTTTTTAATATATATATTTATATATATACACACACAAACACACACCAAAACATCCGCGCAATTACACATGTACAGGATCGATCTCGGGGCAGCCACACGTCATGTTTGTATTTGCTGGCTTATCTTTTTGCAGCAGCAGCAGGAGGAGGAGAGAGATAAAACTCCCCACGAAGGAGGAAGCTGAAAAGAGCCAAGTGACTGGCTTCCCCAAAACATTCATTTATCTGGAAGGCAGAGAAACCCAAAGCGCAGCTGCCACCGAGGGCACGGAGGGAGAAGTCTGCTTTTAATGAGGTTGTTAAAACAGAAATAAAGCAGAGCAGGGAGGGGAGTGTTCTTTGTTTTATCTGTACAGGAATATGATACACGTATGCACAAGCTGACACAGGCAGGGCAGTGCCAGGACTGTCACCCCATGGGACACGGGCTGAGCGTGGCCCCGGAGCCCTCCCGCCGTCGGTGCCGCTCCGAGTGCGGAGCGCGAGGCACTGTGGTTCACCTTTTCCCAAAGGAAAAAAACAGACCAAACCCACCCCCAAAACATGCACACACCCACAAAGAGGTAATTTCTCCACCAAACCTCTCTGATCCCATCTCTGGGGATGGTGTTCCCTACACAGGACGCTGGGGAATGCCATGGGAAGGATGAATCCAAAGGGTTGCCCACCCCCGGTTCCCCAGCCTAGTGCTGCAGGAGGGGGGGCTGCCTTCACCTCCTGCCTCCAGCAAAAAAAAAACCAAAACATGAGATGGGCATGGAGAAGATGTTGCATATAGGTGGGGGGAAAAAAAACCCAACCCAGAGCCCTAAAAAAAAAAAAAATCCAAAATCCACAGATTTTTGCACAAAGCAATAGTGGTTAATTGCCATTTTTAACTGCTGTCTCCCAGCCCAGGACTGCCAAGAAGGGATCTTATGGATCAAACCACTGGGAGCTGGCTGATGGAGTCAGTCAGGTCCTCACCCTGTTCCCCCACCTCAAACACTGTAACTACTATTATTTTGTAGTCACAGCTTTCCAGCATGCAAAATACAAATAAAAACAAACAGAAAAAGTTGCCTGCATTCAGGCTTCGCCTATTAAGGGGCACAACTAGGAAAAAATAAAGTAGTTATGCTTCTGCCACAAATAAAGTGCAAAAACCAAGCAGTTTCTAAGTATACACATACACACACACATGTATGTGCATGTATATATAAAAATAAAAAAAATACAGACAAAACTGTCCCTTCTTGTGGCTCTTTGCAGTCAGACAGGGACTCCTGCAACCCAGCCAGACCTCTGGCCACCTCCATGAGACCTGTGTGTCTACAAAATGCATCTAAGCCTAGGGATTCAAACCCTTCCCAATACCTCCACTTCCATCTAAAAAAGAAGAAAGGGGAGATGAAGTACCAGCACAGCACCTCAAACAGTGCCCAGCCTCCCCAAAATTCAACCCATGCCTGAACTCAGACCATCCCTGGGTGCTCCCCAAGATGAAAGCATCACCCAAGCCCCTGCTGGCATGGTTCCTCATGCACTGCAGGCATCTTTCAACCAGTTTCAGCAGCAGATAAAACTGCAAACCCCTTTAAGGTATGTTGATTAAAAAAAAAATGTGAAAGAATGGGTTGGTTTTTTTTATTAAACCCAGCAGTTCTTGCCATGAAGGAGTTCACACAGCTGCTTTCCTGGTGCTCACAGATCTGCATGAGCCAGGCTGGCATGTGTGACCAGCTGTAGTGTGGGTGAGGGACCGCAGCACAGCATGTTAGGGGCTTATTCAAAAGTAATTAACATTAATAATAATTAAAAAAAATAACACAAAACCCCTTTACCCACCCCCTTTCCCCCTATTTCTCTACTAACCCCGCACCATCCACATATATACACACCCAACCCAGAGACAGATGGGTACCAATCATCTAGACAGAAGATCAAAAACCACTGAAAAGAGAAGAAAATGAAACTCCTGTGCACTACAGAAGCACTTTACAGCTCGCTACGACCTAACAGGATGCCGGAGAGGAGAGCAAACGCTGCAGCCTGAAGAGCTGGTGGTGACCCTGGGATGGAGCTGGGCTCCTCCTGGGCTCTCCTGCATCCCTCCCCGCTGAGCAGTGCAGGGTTTGGGGCAGTGGGAGCAGAGCCAGCCCCGGCTGGGTTGGAAGCAAGCTTCGGGAAAGGCGATGGGATGGGAAGCTGGCGGCGCCGGCGGCCTCACAGCGGTGCCCACGGAGTCACGACGGCTTCTGGGAGTTGTTCATGTTCTGGAATGAGAGGGGAAGGAGGTGTTGGGGTCAGGTTCCAGCCCAGCAGCACCTTCTAGGAACACAGGAACACAGCCACACACGGGTCACCACAAAGCACCCACCACAGAGGGGAGGACACTGCCCAGCCGAGGAGAGAGGCAGTGACTGAGTCACTACTCAGCTCCTTGTCACAGACATGTTTTCTGAAAAATCCTTTCCTTAGGTTTTTTCCTCCTGAGAAGCTGAGAGGCCTCAGGAACAAAATGTAAACAATGGTTATCTGCTGCTGTGAAATGCAACAGGTGCATCTGTGATTGGTCTCATGTGGTTGTTGCTAATTAATGGCCAATCACAGTCAGCTGGCTCGGACAGAGAGCCGAGCCACAAACCTTTGCTATTCTATTCTTAGCCAGCCTTCTGATGAAATCCTTTCTTCTATTCTTATAGTATAGTTTTAATGTAATATATATGATAAAATAATAAATCAAGCCTTCTGAAGCATGGAGTCAGATCCTCGTCTGTTTCCTCAGCCCGAGAGCCCTGTGAACACGGCACAGCCCCCCTGGCACGTCCCCCAGCAGTTCTAAATATGGGCACTGGTGGCACTGGGCTCTCGGGTGACACCGGGGAGGGACAGAGGGTTTATTTTTAGTCCCTGAATGGCTCTGGGCTGCAGCCGGGCTCTGTGCCCCCGGCCAGGGCAGGGCACCATGTGCTGCTGGGAGGGCTCAGCTGCGGCTCCTCGCATGGCTCCGTCCCCGCCCGGGGCTGGGGGACAGGTAGGACGGCCCTGCTCCCTCCCCGCGTGTCCTGCTGTCCGGCTGTGTGTCCTGCTGTCCAGCTGTGCCGCTCCTCCCTGCCCAGGGCCCCTGCAAGGCCGGGGCTGCTGCCGTGGCTGCTCTGGGCTTTGGGAATGCTCGGGGACATCAGTGCCGGGTTTAAGGTGGATGGGAGGCAAAATGGGTCGGAGAGGGGGCTGTGGGGTGTGATGGTGCTGTGGGGAGAACCCCAAACCTTCTTTGTAGCAGTGGGGAGAAACCCAAAGCCCCAGTGCAGCTCTGGGGAGAATCCCAAAGCCCCTGTGCAGCTGTGGGGAGCATCCCAAAGCCCCTGTGGAGCTCTGGGAAGAATCCAAAATCTTCTGTGCAGCAGTGGGGAGAATCCCAAAGCCCCTGTGGAGCTCTGGGGAGAATCCAAAACCTTCTTGCAGCTGTGGGGAGAATCTCAAAGCCCCTGTGCAGCTGTGGGGAGAATCCCAAACCTTCTGTGCAGCTGTGGGGCACACAGCTGGCCGGGGGGGGTGGCACACTGATGGCTTTGGGGGCACACAGCTGGCTTTTGGGGACACACAGCTGGCTTTGGGGGCACACAGCTGGATTTTGGGGGCACACGGCTGGATTTTGGGGCACACAGCTGGCTTTTGGGGACACACAGCGGTGCCACCCCGTCGCGCCTGACGTGTCGCCGCTCCCCTGCCGCAGGCATGGATAACTTCGAGTACAGCATCCAGCTGAACGACCGCGAGTGGGCCGAGTTCCTGCGGGCCTCCGAGGAGTGCAGCCTGGCGCCGGCCTCGCTGGCCACGGCCGAGGAGCAGAGCCTCAGTGACATTGAGCAAGGGGACAGCGACAGGGCGGTCACAGCCAGGCCGGGCAGCGAGCCAGCGCCGCCTGGCACTGCCAGCCCTATGCCACGTGGTGCCAGCGCCGGTGCCGCCCGCCCGGAGCTGCTGTCGGGCGGCGAGGAGGAAGCGGAGCCGGGCTCTGCGGGCGCGTTCCTGTGCCACGGGCACCAGCCCGGCTGCCCGGCAGCCGCTGCCATGCCCAGCGCCCAGAGGAGGCAGCCCCCGCGGGCACCCGCGGCCGGGGGCACCGCGCAGGGCACGGCGGGGGCAGCGCCCGCGGGCACGGAGCCCCCCGAGCAGGGCGGGGATGCGGGAGCGGGACGAGCCCTGCTGGCACAGCCAGAAGCCCCAGCAGCCTCTGTCCCCTCGGAGCCCGCGGGGGACGCGTCCCCGGGGATGGTGCCCAGGGCGGCAGCGGAGCGGGACGAGGCGGGCACGGAGCCGAGCTCGCCGGGAGCCGCGTCCCCCAGCGTGGTGAGGCCCAAGGTGCCGGCACAGCCCAGGAAGAGCCGCAAGCAGCGCGGGGCCGGCGGCACCGAGGGGGACAGGGACGCCCCGAGCGCGGCACCCACGGGGAAGGCTCCGCCGGGCTCGCCGGTGTCCCCGCGGAAGGGCAGAGCCAAGGACAAGGCGGCCAGGGGAGCGCTGGTGAGGCTGGGCAGCGAGGAGGCTGCGGAGAGCAGGCGGGTGGATGGCGGCGATGGCAGCCCAAAGCCCCCCGGCAGGACAAAGGGCACCAAGCCCCCAAAGGCAGGGCAGGCCGGCGCTTTGGGCGGACGTGACAGTGTCCCCGCGGTCCCTGGAGGCGGCCCAGGAGAGGAGAGCCAGGAGATGCCAGGGAAGCCTCTCCAGCCCGGGAGTGCTGCAGCGTTTGGGGGGAATGCTGCTGAGATACCTGGAGGGAATGCTGCTGAGATACCTGCGGTTCCTACTGCTGAGACCTCTGGAATTCCCGCTCCTGAGATCCCTGGAATTCCTGCTGCTGAGACCCCTGGAACTGCTGCTGCTGCTGAGATACCTGCGGCTCCTGCTGCTGAGATCTCTGGAATTCCCGCTCCTGAGATCCCTGGAATTCCTGCTGCTGAGACCCCTGCAACTCCTGCTGCTGCTGAGATCCCTGCAGTTCCTGCTGCTGAACTTCCCAGAAAGCCCTCAGAGATCCCTGGAATTCCCGCAGCAGAGATTCCCAGGAAAACCTCAGAGATCCCTGAGGTTCCTGCAGCTGGGATCCCTTGGGAGCCTGCAGCTGGGATGCCCAGGAGTGCTGCAGTGGGGATCCCTTGGGAGCCTGCAGTTGGCATCCCCAGGATTCCTACAGCTGGGATGCCCAGGAGTCCTGCCATTGAGATGCCCAGGATCCCTGCAGCTGAGCTCCCCAGGATCCCTGCCATTGAGATTCCGTGTGATCCTGCAGTTGGCATCCCCAGGATCCCTGCCATTGAGATCCCGTGTGATCCTGCAGTTGGCATCCCCAGGATCCCTGCAGCTGAGCTCCCCAGGATCCCTGCCGTCGAGATCCCGTGTGATCCTGCGGCTGGGCTCCCCTGGGAAGCTGCAGCTGAGCTCCCCAGGGCCGTGAGCCCCCTGTGCTTTGCTGATGGAGCCTCTGGCAAGCCCGGCTCCCTGGATGTGACCTGGCCCGAGATGTACGAGTACCTGTTCTGTGATTCCCAGGAGGAGGAGGAGCTGGGCAGCTCCCTGGAGGGGCGGAAGTCGCCCTTGCAGAGGGAAATCTCCTGGCCTGAACTCTACGAGTACTTCTTCGCCGAGCCAGAAGGAAGCAGGAAAAAAGGCAAAGCTAAAGACAGGAAAAGAAAGAAGTTCAGAGGCTTGGAGCGCCCTGGGCTGCACAAGGAGGCTCCCAGCTCTGCTCCAGACAAGGACACCGTGGTTATCTCAGTCCCTGATGTGCATGAACACTTCTTCCCAGAGCCAGCCCCCAACAGGATGGGCTGGAGAGGGATTTTCTCCATGGCCCCGGCCTCAGAGGTGAAGAAAGCTGTGAGGGCTTTGAGGTCCCTGCTGCAGAGGCAGGGGCGGCCGGGAGGAGGCCAAGCCCCGAGCTCCCAGGCCCTGGTGCCCAGAAGATCCGGAGAGGAGCTCGCCCTGGTCCCGCTGGGAGGAGCCCAGGGGTGGCCAGAAGATGAGGACAGGGCCCTTGCACTGAGAGGTAAATCCTGTTGTCCCCTGTAGGGACATGTCCCAGGCTGTGTCACCCTGGTTCTCCCTTGGGATGTTCCTTCTGTCCCTTGGGGTCTCCCTTAGGATGTTCCTCTCTCTGTCCCCTGTGCCAAGCCAGTGCTCCTGGCCAGGTGCCCCAGCATGGACAGGGAATGTGGGACTGTAAATCCCACCCTGAGCAGAAAAACACCCTCTGGAGACCTCAGAGGTCACCTGAGCGTTGCCTGCTCCTGGGGGCAGGTGAGAGAAATGGGAATAAAGGGGAGGTTTGATCCAGCAGGACAGGCAGGGGTTTGTCTTTGAGCTTAAATGATGCTCAGAGTTAATCCTAAACCCAAACACTGAGGGAACCATCCCAAAGGGAGCCTCAACATGGAGCTTCCAGTCTGAAAAAAACCCCTTTGAGCTGGTCACAGCTAATTAATAAGCCAGCTTTAATGAAAAACCTGATCAAATGAATAAGAAGCTGATCTGGAGCTGTTGCAGGCTGGCTCAGGGAATGCAGAGCACTCAGGGATGCCTCCATCCCTGGAGGAGGCAGGAGCGGGGTGGGACGCCCAGAGGGACGCTGAGCACTCTCAGATGTTGTCCTGGAGCTGGCTGTGCCCGGGGACACTGGGGACAGCGAGGGGACCTTGCCTGTGTCCCCAGGGGTTGCTGTGTCCCAGATCTGCCCCCCAGACCCAACTGCAGCCACCACAGAGAGCTGGGGAGAGCGGCAGGGAGGCGCTGGGGCAGCCGGGGGTGGCTTCAGCAAACATTTCCTTGGGGTTTTAAACAGAGTGCAGGACTCAGGGAGGGTGACAAATGTGCCACTGTCCTTTGGGAACGCACAGGGCCTTGGGGTTTTTAACAGAGTGTAGAACTGAGGGGAGGGGTTAAAAACCCCATTTCCTTGGGGGTTTTTCACAAAGTGAAGGACTGAGGGGAGGGGTTAAAACTCAGTTTTCTTGGGGGTTTTTAACAAAGTGTAGGACTGAGGAGAGGGTTTAAAACCCCATTTCCTTGGGGGTTTTAGCAAAATGTAGGACTGAGGGGAGGGTGACAAATGTACCGCTGTCCCTTGGGAACGCACAGAGCCCTCTGAGGCCTCCCCTGGTGCCAAAAGACGTCCAGGGATGATTTCCCAGGGGTTTGCTGTGGCAGAGGGAGGGCAGGGGGGGCAGAGGGGGTGGCACAGAGCCCCCAGCACCTCGTGCTCCTCTCGTGGCAGGAGCAGCAGAGGAGGAGCCCCGGGTGCTGAGCCACAAGGACATGTGCCTGGTGTTCTGCGCCTTCGCCTCCTGGGCTGTGAAGACATCTGACCTGCAGGCTCCGGATGCCTGGAAGACCAGTACGTACAGTGCCCGCCTGGAGAGGGCTGGGAAGGGCTCTGGGGGACGTTGGCAGGGAGGAAAATCGGGATATTTATACCTGCAGCTGCCTCTGGGGAAGTGCAGCCTTTTCCTGGTGTTCCAAAGCCGTTTCCGTGCCTTTTCTCTCCCCTCTGATCCCGATTGCTGCTCGTGTCGTTTGTGCTTTCCCCCCAAAGCAGCTGCTGGCTGGAGCTGAGCTGGCTCCACAGCCTTGGTCCTGCTCCATCCAGGATCCCTGACAGGGCTCGGTTTGGCAGGACTTCCTTAAGACCTCCTTAGGTTCCCTCATCCCAGCGGGAACAAAATTCCCAACAAAATTTGCCTCGCAGCAAGGCCAAGCCCGCCTGGGGTTTTTTGTCATGACCAAAGTTGAGATTAAACCTTTATCCAGCGCCAAAATTCCCGTGTTTTTCTGAGGTGCTTGGAGGGTTTAATCTTCCCCCCAAAGAGGAGGAGGAAGTTTAATGTTCTCCCCATCATCCCCCTGCACTGAGTCCTGCAATTCCCTGGGGGTCTGTGGGATCCTCTCCTCTCCAAGCCCAGCTCTTGGAAGCTGGTGGGGAGAGAGGAAGCTGAGGAAACAGAAATTCATAGAATCCCACAGGAATGGGGATGTCTGGATGAGCAGGACTCAGGGAAAGCAGCATTCCTGATCCCTGCCCTGGGTACAGCCTGGAGAGCCCTTCCAGAGCAGCATTCCTGATTTGTCCTGGATGCAGCCTGGAGAGCCCTTCCCGAGCAGCATTCCTGATCCCTGCCCCACAGAGCCCCTTCCATGGGAAGAAATGCCAGGATTGAGGCTTCCTGCTGCTCTTGCAGGCGAGGAATGTTCCCTGCTAAGGTCAGCAGGAAGCTGACACCGCGGGCTGGGAATAGCTCCTGAGCTAACTCCCTGCCATCATCCCCAGCAGCTCCTGGCCTGCTCCTCCTCCTGCTGAGGGTTTGGGGTGGAGGAAATGTCCCTGGGAAAGGGGTGGAAAGGGGGGTAAGCTCCTGGTGCCCCGGGGTGGAATAACCTGGAGAGGAGGGAGGCAGGAGTGGCTCCAGAGCCCGGAGCAGCCGCTCTCTCTCTGTGGGCATTTGGGTTTCCAACAAGCTGAATTTATATTCCTCTAACTCATAAATCAAAATCCAGTCTGAATTTCAAGTGTGGGGTCCAAAAACACAGCTTGGATTCCTGGTTTTGTTTGGGAATCAAGGGAACTTAAAGTCCCTAATAAACCAAATGAAAACCATTGGGTACAGGGACAGAGCAGAGCTTGGTTTGGGTTTCCCCCGCATTAGTTATTCTTTGTGTCTCTACATCTTTTGATTTGGAGCTTTGGATATTTTCTGCTTTTGGCTGGGGCTAGAAAACTCCCAGAAAATCCCCAAAATGGGATTTTTCTTGGAGTCCTCTTGGTGCAAACGCAAGCAGGAAATGAAGGTGCTGTCCTGAACCCAGGTGGGGTTTTCCTTGTGTGTCTTTCTCTCATCCAAGATCAAATCTCCACCTGAACCTGTGACTCCAACCAATCCACGAAATCCCCACCTGGCTCTGGGTATCCACCCCATCCATTAAACCTCCCCCTGGATCTCAGTATCCAACCAGTGCCCACCACCGAGGGACCCTACTGAGCATTTCCCCTAAACCAGCCCTTTTTGTGGCATGGGGGTGTCTGCATGCACCCCAAACTCCGGCCCTGGATGAGCCCAGTCAGGCTGTGAGCATCTGGGAATGCTCTGGGAGCAAATTCTGTGTGCTGGGAATGCAAACCAGAGGCAGGAGGGGGGAAAGGGGACAGGGGAAGGGAGAGGAGCAAATTCCGTGTGCTGGGAATGCAAACCAGAGGCAGGAGAGGGGACAGGGGAAGGGAGAGGAGCAAATTCCATGTGCTGGGAATGCAAACCCCAGGCAGGAGAGGGGACAGGGAAGGGACCCCCAGAGCAAATTCCGTGTGCTGGGAATGCAAACCCCGGGCAGGAGAGGGGACAGGGGACAGGGGAAGGGAGAGGAGCGACCCCCGCGTGTCCCCCCGAGCACTTCGGGGCCGGAGTGACAGTGGGAATGTCCCGGGCTCTTTTCCAGTGTTCCTGGCGAGCTTTGGCACCCTCTCGGCCATCCGCTACTTCCGAAGGACGGTCAGGGAAGGGCACCCCCGGACTTAACCCCTGCCGCGCCGGAGCCGCCGCCCGGGGCCGGGGCTTTGTTCTGGACAGTGGGAGAAGCCTGGAGCCGGCCCCGAGAGCTTCCCCGGCCCCATCCCCGACCGGACAGGATGGCACAGGGAGCGGGAGCCTCCCGGGCACGGGAACTGACGGTAGGACAGGACAGGACAGTGCCCGCTGGTCCCTCCTCCCCGCTGGAGTCACCTGGAGGTGGCACAGGAAGGCACAGAGGTGGCACAGGAAGGCACAAAGGTGGCACAGGGATGCACAAAGGTGGCACAGGAAGGCACAGAGGTGGCACAGGGATGCACAAAGGTGGCACAGGGACGCTCGGAGGTGGCACAGGAAGGCACAGAGATGGCACAGGGATGCACAGAGGTGGCACAGGGACGCACGGAGGTGGCACAGGGACGCACGGAGGTGGCACAGGGATGCACGGAGGTGGCACAGGAAGGCACAGAGGTGGCACAGGGATGCACAAAGGTGGCACAGGGATGGTCGGAGGAAGCAGGGAAGTGTTTGACCCCGACAGAAGAGCCGGGATGTCTCCGAAGGAGCTTTGAGAAGAACTTGGCAGAGCCTGGGCTGGGCAGCAGCTCCCGGAGGGATGCAGGGCTCGCTGCCAAGCGCTCCCATGATCGCTCCAGGAGGATCAAATCCCTCTTGGGTTTCACTCCCAAGAAGCCCCAGCTCGGGGATGAGGTTTCTGCCGCCTTGGCTCTGTCCCTGGGGACAACTGGGACAGGGACACGTCCCCAGCCTGCAGCAGAGGACGGCAGGGGTCACTCGGGGGAAGGGGCGGTGGGGAGGGTCTGAGGGAAGGGCAGGGACTGGGCCTGAGCTCGGGGAGGGTCAGGAAAGGGGACAGGAGGATGTTGGAGAGGAGGGAGGTGGAGGCGGGCAGGTTTGGCTGTGCCTAGCAGCAGGGAAAGGCTCTGGATATTGGATTTATTCCCTTTTGTGCCTCCCTTGTCCTAGAGAGGCAAAGGGAGACGTGGGGTGAGGGGAGCGGGGAAGGGAAAGCGGGAAATGAAATGGTTCAGCTCCCCCTGTCCCCAGCGCCTCCCTCAGCACCCCAGGGCATTGCTGAGGAGGAGTTTCCTCCCCTCACCAGCCTGGTGACAGCAGCAGGGAGGGATGGGGATTGAGATCCACGGTGTTTGTGGGCTGACAGCGGAGAGGGGAGGTTCCTTCCCTTGTGCTGAAAGGCTGTAAGGCCTGCAGGGGTGGGCTGGGGGCCGTGGGGCGCTGCTGAGAGACCTGGGGCTGGGATTGAGGGCCGGACAGGCTCTGCACGGCCTGGAGCAGCTCAACACCCACCGAGAGGGCCTCTGTGCAGGAGGAGAGCAGATGGAACGTGCTGGAAGCTTCTAATAAAGTTCTGTCTCATTTACTACTCCCGTGTCCATCGCTGTGTCTGTGGGGAGGCGTTGAGGGAGCGCTGGGCTTTGCAGGAGGGTAAATCAATGTGTGTGTGTGTGTGGGGAGCCGGAGCTGCAGGAGCTGAGGGGTTTGGGGCACAGAGCAGGCAGGGCCGTGGGGCAGCGTCCCCCGTGTCCCTGTCCTGTCCCTCTGAGGCACAGCCCGGCACCAGCAGCCCCTTCCAGGGGTCCCTCCTGCCTCAGGAGCTCTGGGCTGCCCTGAACACATCGCTGAGCACTGAATCCATCCCTCCCTGCTCCCCATCCCTCTGCACCCGGGAACTCCCAGAGCTGCATCCTCAGCTGGCCTGGAAACCACAGACACGTTTGATGAAAAACCCTTCCTTTGCCAGGAGTTTTTCTCCTGAGAAGCTGAGAGGCCTCAGGAACAAAATGTAAATAATAATTATCTGCTGCTGTGGGATGCAACAGGTGCATCTGTGATTGGCTCATGTGGTTGTTTCTAATTAATGGCCAATCACAGTCAGCTGGCTCAGACTCTCTGTCTGAGACAAGCTTTTGTTATCATTCCTTCCTTTTCTATTCTTAGCTTCTGATGAAATCCTTTCTTCTATTCTTTTAGTATAGTTTTAATATAATATATACCATAAAATAATAAATCAGCCTTCTGAAACATGGAGTCAGATCCTCATCCCTTCCCTCATCCTCAGACCCCTGCGAACATGGTCACAGTGGACTACAGATATTTTATACTTTTGCCCTGTGGTACTGGAGCTCCTCTTGCTGGAATCTCAGCTCCTCAGCCATTTGACAGCAGCCTGATGAGAAGGATTTTTCCCTCCCAGTCCTCACAGAAAGGGGATGAGCCTGCTGACCACGGTGCTGCTCTTTAACAGGAGCACATTGCTCTGCATCAGAGCGGCGGCACGGCCAAGCTGCGTGTGAGGAGAGCTGCCATGCCATGCTCCACTGAGCAATTCTTGCTTGGACCAAACCCACTGCTGTCACTGTGAGCTGAGATGATTCTGCCAGGAAAAGAGCTGAAGAACTCTGCTGAAAAAGCAGAGAAAATTAAAGCCTTCAGGATAAATGCTGAACCCGTGAAGGCTTCTCCTAACGCTGAATCTCCTCCCTCTGCCCAAGCCAAACCAGTGTTCCACAGACACAACTTCTCTTTCAGCATTAAAGATGGGAAGAAGTGTAACACTCCCCACTGCAGTAAAGGCAACTTTAACATCAAAATCCAATTCAGTAAGATTTACCATTCTTAGAACTCTCTGGTACACCATCACCTCCCTGTAGCCCACTGTCAGTCCAAGTAATTTTCATTCACCACAAGAGAAATGGAGAGGGGAAATAAATTTTAAAAATCACTCAAAAATAAGAGAAACTCCATGCAGAGATTCACAAGTCAAGAAAACCGGATTCTTGAAGTTTAGCATCTTATTTAAGGACACAGTAATTACTATTATAATCAAATCCGTGGAAAGAATTTACAGCAGAATGTTATTGATTCAAACAGCAGTGTGAGAACCTACAAGATATTTATGTTTATGGTTATAGCACACAGTACAAGCTCACACTTCAGTTACCAGCAAGGTACAGTTGATTTCCAGGCAGACCAAAGAAGGACCTTTTACTCTTCCCCTGCATATTCAGATCAATGTAATAAAGAGCTCAGTACACAGTATTTTGTTAAAGCTGAACCTGTGTTTCACTCACCCACACGTGTCTGTCACACCCACCAAACAGTATTTCTCTCACAGAATTTATCTTATTCTTTGGTGTTGTAATCAGCAAGTCCTGGGAAAGACACACTGCTCCTCATTCCAAGCACGGCATCATGAATGGACTCAATATACTGAATTTCCTGCAGAGTATCTGGACACCTTGGTTTTTTGGAGAAATGACACTGTAAGAAGGTCATCCTACCATCACACCACTGGTGATGCTACACCTTTCCAGACCATGACGGGAAGGTTACATTTCTGAACAACCCTGACGCACTTAGACAATTAAAACAAATTAGCATAATTCAGACTAAACTTCTAACCGCTGTAAGAAGGTGACAATATTTATTATTCCTTTGCAGGGACTATCACACTGGTTAAAAATCAAACATGGTTTATATTCTGCAAAGGGTTTCAGTGTGCTGTTCTCTGCATTTCCCATTTAAAAGTTCCAATGTAGGCACCCTACAAAGCCTGCAAAATCACCACAGGGTAGTGACAGACCATTGTGGCATTCACATTCTCTGAAAAATTCCTTCACCCAGGATTTTTCTCCTGGGAAGCTGAGAAGCCTCAGGGAAAAGGAAAACAATTCTCCTCTCATTTGCTTCTCCTGTGTTTTGCTCATGTAGAATGTGTTTGGAGATTGTTTATGATTGTTTCATTGGTTTCTGGTGTGAATTGTTTTGACTCTTTGGCCAATCAGTGCCAAGCTGTGTCGAGACTCTGGAAAGAGTCACGAGTTTTCAGTATTATCTTTTTAACATTCAGTAAGTATTCTTTTCGTATTCTTTCGTTTAGTATAGTATTCTTTAATATAATATAGTATTATAAAGTAATAATTAGCCTTCTGAGAACATGGAGTCAGATGCATCATTCCTGCCTTTGTTGGGCATTCCCTGCAAATACAATAGACCACAGCCTTCACTTTTCCTTGCTACCTTGCTGGAGAACCTTTTCCTTTAAACAAGAATCCTCCTGGTGGCCTGGCCACACAAACACAAACACGCACACACACACTCTCCCTCCCTCCTCATCTCTGTACAAATATAGAAACCTCGTCTGTTTTCTAAATGCTCTCCTGCTGCTGTGTTCTCTCCTTCCTCCTCCCAAGACACTTCAGTGAATACCTGCTGCTTTGTCTCTGCTGTAGATTTTTCACTGAGGATGCAACATTTTGAAGGCACAGATTTAACACTGTCCCCTACACTTGCAGCCCCTACACAGAGATGTAAGGCTCTGGCTTAAAGTTTCACCCAGTCAGCAAAATCTGGTTTGCAAATAGGAAGGGAGCTTGAATTTTTTTTTTGCTGCTGCTTGCAGAGTTGAGGCTCGAAACATGACATAATCATCTGTGAAAGAAAATGTGAATTTTCAGATGGTTCTGTCATGCTGAGAAGTGCCCTTAGAGACAGAAGGTGTCAGGAACTTCCCTCCACCTAGGAAGCTGCCCTCTACCCATCAAAAGTTTTAACAAGGCTGGTCTATTCAATCCAGAGCTAAGGCTTTCAGACCTGCCCTTGTGGCATTTTGAGAGCTGGAGCTGAGGCGTCACCCTGGGTTTTTAAGATTTTCTAAGCCTTCTGATGTTGACATTCTTGTAGTGAACTTTCTCACACACTTTCTG
>JAWMQZ010000078.1:6537378-6547699 GCA_035584835.1 Tangara arthus
CCAGAATGGGATTTGAGCTCTTTTTTGCTGGAATTCTTTTGCTTCCCAGTTTTTCCCCAATGGGATCACGTTCAGCAACCGGGATCCCTCCAAATTCCAGCACCAGGTACTCCCAGCATTCCCACATTTCCCTCTGCTCTCACCTCCTCCCATCGTTCCATCCTCATTCCATCTCTTTCCCTCACAAAAAATTGGAGTTTTATTTACTTCCGCTCATTTGCTCCAAGTTGGGATCAAACCAGGATGGGATTTGAGCTCTTTTTTCCTGGAATTTTCTTGCTTCCCAGTTTTTTGGTTTTTTTTCCCAATGGGATCACGTTCCAGTCATAAAATTGGAATTTTATTTAATTCCGCTCATTTGCTCCGAGTTGGGATCGAGCCAGGATGGGATTTGAGCTCCTGTTTGCTGGAATTCTGTTGTTTCCCAGTTTTTTGGTTTTTTTCCCAATGGGATCACATTCCAGCCATCGCAGGAGCTCTGAGATCTAACGAAATTCCTTCAGATTTTAAAAAATTCCTTCCTGGATTTGAAATTTTTAAAATTTTCCTTTCTGGATGCTCCCGGAGCTGCTTCATTCCCAGCCCTCAGGAGTCTTTGGATTTCCCCTTTGTTCATTAATTCCTGCTCAGGGGAGGAATTCCATTGGAATTTCCTGGAATCTGCAGTAATTCCCTCTGGGAAGGGGAGCTCGGGTTTGGTGCTGCCCGGGTTTCTTCCAAAGGGAATTTTGTGGGATGGGATCTTCCTGCTGGATCTGAATTCCCAGGAATTGCCCCTGGATCCCTGGGAGTGTCCCAGGAAAGGGTGGAACCCCTTGGGATTGGGATTGGGATGGGATTGGGATTGAAGGCCCCTTCCCAAACCAGTCTGGAATTACAGCACCCAAATTTCTTTCCATGGACAATCCCAGGGATCCAGGGATTCTCTGGGAATTCCTTCCCAAATTCCCCCCAAAGCTTCTTTTCCCAGGGAATTCCCTCCATTCCCAGCTCTCCCAGCCTGGCATTGGATCCATCCCCTCCCAGCTCCTCTCCAGGAAGGAATTTTGGGGATTTCCTGGGAATTCAGGACTCCAGGAAGGGTCTCCCTTCCCTTTTCCATCCCCAAATTCCATAGAAACCCCTGGGGATGGATCCTGAGTGTCCTGGATCCCAGAATCCTGGAATTCCATTGATGGGATCCATGGACCTTCAATCCCATCCCATTCCAAAGTCTGACTCTTCTCTGGGAAGGAATTTTGGGGATTTCCTGGGAATTCAGGACTCCAGGAAGGGTCTCCCTTCCCTTTTCCATCCCCAAATCCCATAAAAACCCCTCAGGATGGATCCTGAGTGTCCTGGATCCCAGAATCCCAGAATGGTTTGGGATGGGATCCATGGAGCTTCAATCCCATCCCATTCCCACCCCACAATTCCGGGATTTTCCAGCCTTTCCTTGGACGCTCCCAGGGATTCTCTGGGAATTCCAGCCCAGCCAGGAATTCCTCCCCCATTATCCCACCTATCCCTGCCCTCTGGCTCTGGGAATTTCCAGTGTAAAATTCCAGGATCGTTTCCCATCAGGGAATTTTTTCCCCATCCCTCTCCTGCCATGGAGAACCCATCAGAAATTCCAGTGAATAATTCCACTACAAGGAAAAAATTCCCTGAGGAATTCATTGTTTATCTCCATCCTGCAATATTCCCGATCATTCAAAAAATCCAGAATTTTTTTGGAACCCATCTTCACATCCTGACCTTGCTCACGACTTCTGTTTTGACAAAAATTCCCTTTTTTTTCCCCATTTTTTCTGCCATTCCAGGGATTTGGAATGCTGCTGATGGAGGAGGCGGAGAGGATCGCCAGGGAGGAGCACGGGGCACGGAAAATCGCCGTCATTTCCGGTAATTTCAGGTTTTTTGGGAATTTTTTTTTTTTAGGATATTTTTATCTTAATCCGAAAATAACCCCAGTGCTGGAAACACTCCTCAGGTCAGGGAGGATTCATCCGGAATTATCCCAGGAAAAGGAGCTGGGAGAAAAACCTGGAGCCTTCCCTCCTTTCCTCTTTTTCCTGGGAAATTTGGGTCAGAATTGAGATTGGATCCAAAATTGGGATTTTGGGAGCTCAGGGAAGATTTTCCATGTGGATGGAACTGTGGAATGTTTGGGAATCCCTGCTGGAAACTTGGGAATGTGGCAATTCCCCGGGGAGCTGTTCCACCCTCTGGAATGCAATCATTTAATATAAATTATAATTAATTATAATTTACTTATGAGCTATAATATATTAATTATTCTATATTATAGTATATTATTATATTATATTATATTATATTATATTATATTATATTATATTATATTATATTATATTATATTATATTATATTATATATTAATGTAATATATATAATAAAATAATAAATCAGCCTTCTGAAACATGGAGTCAAGATCCTCATCTCTTCTCTCTTCCTGGGGCCTCTGTGAACACCACCACACCGCTGGGTTTAACCCTGGCCCAAGTGATTTATTTATGGCTGTCCCAGGGATTGAGGGTTTTACTGAACCTGGGGTTTTTCTGGCCAAAACCACACTTGTCTGGGGCTGGAAAATTCCCAGAAAATCCCCAGTGAAAAAAAAGAAAATCAGAGCAAAAAAAATCTGAGGGGAAAAAAAATCTGAATAAAAAAAAAATGAAAAAAAGGGAAGGAAGATTCAGAGGGAAGGAAAAATCAGAGTTAAAGAAAAATCCGAGGGGAGGGAAAATCCGAGGGAAGGAAAAATCAGGGGGAAGGAAAATTCAGAGGGAAGGAAAATTCAGAGTGAAGAAAAAATCAGAATGAAGAAAAAAACAGAATGAAGAAAAAGTCAGAGGGAAGGAAAAATCCGAGGGAAGGAAAATTCAGAGGGAAGGAAAAAGTATTTTTCTTGGCATCCTCTTGGTGCAAACAGAAGCAGGAATTGAAGGTGCTGTCCTGAAGCCTCTCCTGGAAGGGGAGGATGTGATATTTCAGGAGGCTCTCAGCTGGCTGCAGGAGTGAAAGGAATCACTGAAAGGTCCTGCTGGTCCCAGGGGATTTGGGAGCCTCCGCCACAGCTCCGCCAGGGAGCAGAGCAGCCTGAAATGTTAACGCTCGGTTTATTCTCTGACCTTCCCAGCTCTCTCCTCTCTGCCTCACAGCAAGGCCAGGCACGCCTGGGGTTTTTATCCACGGCCAAAATGGAGATTAAACCTCGCAGATTCAGTATAGCCAAGGATTTCTCCCAGACAAAAGCTGCCAGGAGGGAGGGATGGAGGGCAGCCAGGAGCTCAAACCTCACCCAGCACAACCACGGGGACCTTTGTGAGCATCCCGCAGCCCTGGTGCCGTCCCTGCCTGCACGTAGCCCCCTCAGCTGACTCCCCGGCAGTGCCAGGCACATGAAAAAGTCAGGCAGGTGCTGCCCGGGGAGCTGCCCCGTATTTCATCCTGCCCGGACACCCAGGGATGCCTCTCCCCCTTCTCCTGGGAATGGCTTTGGCTGCAGCAGCTCCTCCTCTCTGCATTTGCCTTTATTCCGATTTTTCCTTCCCTCTGAATTTGCCTCCCCTCGAATCTTTTCTTCCCGCAGATTTTTCCTTCACTCGGATTTTTTCTTCACTGATTTTTCTCGAATTCTGATTTTTCCTTCATTTTTTCTTCACTCTGAATTTTCCTTCCCTCAGATTTTTTCTTCACTCTGATTTTTCCTTCCCTCGGATTTTTCTTTAATTCTGATTTTTCCTTCCCTCTGATTTTTTCTTCACTCTGAATTTGCCTTCCCTCGAATTTTTCCTTCCCTTGGATTTTTCTTTAATTCTGACTTTTCCTTCCCTCTTTTTCTTCACTCTGAATTTGCCTTTACTCTGATTTTTCCTTCCCTCGGATTTTCCCTTCCCTCTGACTCTTTCTTCATTCTCATTTTTCCTTCCCTCGTTTTTTTGTCTTCAACTCTGATTTTTCCTTCACTCTGAATCTTCCTTCCCTCCGATTTTTTTTTCACTCGGATTTTTTTCACTCGGATTTTTTTTTCACTCGGATTTTTTTCAATCGGATTTTTTCCACTCGGATTTTTTTCCACTCGGATTTTTCCTTCACTCTGACTTCCCCTTCACCTCTCGCTGCTGAAACCAGAGCAGAGCCTCCCCGTGGGAATTCCTGTGGAATTTTCGCCGCCCTCCAGAGGGGTTTTGGGGGTTGGTGCCGTGCCAGCCCCGGCAGAGCAGAGGCACAAGGGGCAGAAGATCCCATTGCTCCAACCCTTGCACATTTTGGTGGATTCTCCCACCCACAGGGCACCCGGGGAGTTGCTCAGGGATGGGCAAAAATTCCCCTCCATCAAAGCAGAGGATGGCAAAGAGAGGGAGGTGATCCCAGGGGATGCACATTGGGATTGTCCAGTCTCAGAAATCCACAGGGAACTTTAATATCAGCAGGAGGGGATCTCCCCTTATGATCATCGCAGGTTTTGCTGTTGCAAGTCAGTTAAAACATGACGGTGACCCTCAAAGTGTTCGCTCCCAGCACATTTGGGATGTCCCCTAGCACATTTTGTTCAGAACAAATCGATCTTTTGGGGCTTATCAGACACAAATCCTCCCCAAAACAGAGCGAAGCTGAGAGAAAACAACAACAGCTCCAAGACCTGAACCCACCCACTCCTGAAGGTGTTTTACAGAACTGAGCACCAGCCACAGCTGGAAAAATCAACATCTCTTCAACCAGCCACATTTACATTTAAATACAAGAACCCACTCAGCCTTTACATGTAAACTTTGTTGGGAACCTCCCCAAAAAACCCGAAAATACAACCAGAGATATTCAAGTACAAATGGTTGTGGAAAGAACCAAAGCAGAGGTTCTGCTGCTGTGTTTGAGCTGCAGCCTCTGCAGGGAACAAAGGTTAAGAATTCAGAGCCTCAGGTGAAAACATTTGGGTTTGCTGCTGACCTTCCAAAAGGATCTGGCCTAAGAGGCTGGAAAATAACAACCCTGAGACTCTGTCCCTTGTTTGTGTCCTGTCCTGGCTCTGGAGGGACATCAGGGACACCCCAGCCCCCCTGGCACTGCCCTGGAGTTTCTCCTGGCGGGGATTTTCTCCCCTCCTTGCCCAGACAGCCACAGGCAGCATTTGGGGTGAGCCCAGGGCAGGAGGAAAAGAGGGATCCCCAGATTTGGGGGGATTTGGGGTTTCCTCTGCAGGGAAGACCTCAGGGAGCACAGATCACCTGGCATTTTTGGAGGTGGAAAGAAAACCCCACTGTGCTCAGACCTGGTTGGAATTTTGGGGTTTTGGCATTTTGGGTTTTTTTCCCCTTCCATCTCGTGTCTGCTGCCTCTGCTCTCACAGGAGGGCAAGGCTGCCAGGATGGGCAATGCCCTGGGCACCCTGGCAGCCTGCAGAGCTGGGGGAGCTCTGGCTGTTCCAGGGCATCCTCACAGGGACCAGCTGAGGGCTCTGGTGTGAAGGAATCCAACTAACCCAGGCACCTTTTGGGTTCTCCCTCTGAACACCGAGTCCCCTCCACCCGAAGCAGCCTGACCCTTTTTGCTCTGGGATTTTCATGGGGCAGAACTCTGGGATTTTCAGAGGGCAGAGCTGCTTTTTTTTGAGCAGCCTCCTGCCCACAGGGACCAGCTGAGGGCTCTGGTGTGAAGGAATCCAGTTAATCCACGCACTTTTGGGCTCTCCCTCTGAACACCGAGTCCCCTTCACCCGAGGCAGCCTGACCCTTTTTGCTCTGGGATTTTTAGGGGGCACAGCTGGTTTTTTTGAGCATCCTCCTGGGCACAGCTGGATTTTTTGAGCAGCCTCCTGGGCACAGCTGGATTTTTTTTGAGCAGCCTGCTGGGCACAGCTGGTTTTTTTGAGCATCATCCTGAGCACAGCTGGATTTTTGGAGCATCCTCCTGGGCACAGCTGCTCCTGCAGCCCCACAGAGCCCGGGGCTGCTCGGCTGAGCCCCACGCTGGGGTTTGGGGCAGGGAAGGAGCCCTGCAGCTGCCAGGGCTGGGGCAGAGCTCGGGGCCCTCCGTGCCGGGGCTTTTCCTGCCTCAGACCTGGAAGACGTGCGGGCTGCCCGGCTCCTGCTCCTCCGCCTCCCACAGGTTGTCGTAGCTCAGGTCGCTCTGGAAGCTCTGCAGCTCGGCGTAGTCGTGGTACAACGTGGAGTCCCGGCAGGGGCAGCTGGCACCTGCCAGGGCATAGGTGCCATCTACGGGGAAACGGGATTGTAGAGTTACAGTTGTGTGTGTGTATGTATAATTATAATATTAAATATATAAATATATTTTTTATATATTATATACATTATATATAAAAATATTATATATAAAAATATCTCATTCCTACTATTACATATATATTTATATGTAATATAATATATACATATACATACACACACACACATATATACATATATATATACATATACATTTTAAAATTCTAATTATACATAATATAATTATAATTATTGGGGTAGGATGTGGAGTCCTGGCAGGGGCAGCTGGCATCTGCCAGGGCATAGGTGCCATCTGCAGGGAAACGGGATTGTAGAGTTACAGCTCTGTGTGTGTGTGTGTGTGTGTGTGTATGTATAATTATAATATTAAATATATAATCTACAAATATAGGATTCCTACCATTATAAATATATATATTTATATGTAATATAATATATACATATACATATATATATATACATATATATACATATACATATACATAAAAAAATATATATACATACTTTTTAATATATATATATATATATATATACACATATATACATATATATATACATACATTTAAAAATTCTAATTATACATAATATAATTATAATTATTGTGGTAGGCTGTGGAGTCCCGGCAGGGGCAGCTGGCACCTGCCAGGGCATAGGTGCCATCTGCGGGGGAATGGGATTGTAGAGTTGCAATTGTGTGTTTATATATATTTTATTTATATTTTTAAAAATGTATTTATTTAGATATAATACTTACGTATAAAAATATAAAAATAAATATTGTAATATTAAATAGATGTATAAATATATATAATTTATCCTATTGTAAATATATATATTTATATGTAATATACAACATATAATTTATATATATATAGATATATTCAAATAATATAGAATATGATTATAGTTATTGTGGTAGGATGTGGAGTCCTGGCAGGGACAGGTGCCATCTGCCAGGACACAGGACTGTATATTTACAATTGTGTATTTATAGATTATATTATATTATATTGAATATATAAATATATTATTTCTACTATTATAAAAATATATTTTTATACGTAACATATAACATAATATATAGTTTTTATATACATATATACACACAAATATTAAAAAAATAGATAATATAATTATAATTATTGTGGTAGGACAAGGAGTCCTGGCAGGGGCAGGTGCCATCTGCAGGGAAATGGGGAGGAATATTTATATTTATAATTCTTTAGTATATATTAAAATAATGTTTATATATTTTAGATATATAATATTTATATATTTTATGTATATAAATATATAATTATATAAAAGACATAATATATAAATTATATAATTTATATATAATAAATGTATATAATTAAATAAATTTATAATAATATTTAATCTCTTAGTTTCATTATTTAATTTTAAAAGCTTTCTCTCTGGCCTCAGGTCAAAGGTGGTGCTCTCTGTTAAAAGTCAGTCTCTGTTAACAGAGAAATTCCCAAATCCTCATTGAGCAAGGTGCCAGCGCTGGGTGTGCCAGGGGAGGCAGGGCAGGTGCCCGGTGCCAAAGGCAGGGCAGAGCAGGATGGGGCCTCACCTGGGGGATGCAGCTCAGGGCCCAGGTGTTCCTGTGGCTGGGAGCAGATCTGGGGACAGAGGGACAGCCTGGTGAGGGTGGCAGTGCCAGCCTGGGACCCTGCCCGGCGAGGCATCGGCCTCATCCCTGCTGAGCAGAGGGCCCAGAGCCCTGCAGGGACCACCCCGAGCAAGGTGGAACCCCAGCTTTGTTCCCCTGCACCCCCTGAATGTCCCCTGCACCCCCTGAGTGTCCCCCTGCATCCCAAGTGTCCCCTGCACCCCCCGAGTGTCCCCCTCCACCTCAAAAATCCCCTGCACCCCCTGAATGTTCCCCTGCACCCCCTGAGTGTCCCAAGTGTCCCCTGCACCCCCAAGTGTCCCCATTACCCCGCAGGGCAGTTCCCAGCCTCACCTCCCCCAGGCAGGAGCCCTGGGCAGGTGCCCGCAGCTGCAGCCGCCGTGAGGTGCCCGGGGTGCTGTAGGTGGGCACCGTGGGCACCTCCCTGCAGTGCCCTGGCAGGGGCTGGCAGTGCCACTGCTCCAGGGACAGCTGCTGGGCACCTGGCACTGTCCCCTGGGCTGCTCCGTGGCACTGCAGGAACTGCAACAAAACCAGAAACAGGTTGGTGGTGCAGAGTCCACCTGCTGCCCACCCCAGATCCAGAAACAGGTTGGATCCTGGCTATGGAGAACTGGGAAATGCCCACCTGGTGCTGCCCACCCCAGATCCAGCCCCAGGTTGGATCCTGGTTATGGAGAACTGGGAAATGCCCACCTGGTGCTGCCTCCAATGCCCACCTGGTGCTGCCTCCAATGCCCACCTGGTGCTGCCCACCCCAGATCCAGCCCTGCTGGCAGCACGCTCAGGCCAAGCAAGGCTCGCTGGCTCTGCCCAGGTGGGACACAGAGGCCAGGGCCCATCCCCGTGAGCCACAGCCGTGCTGGGAGCTGGCCAGAGGGGAAGGCAGGAGGGTGGAAGCAGCTCAGGGGTGCAGAAGGGCAGGGGGGAGCCAGGAAGGACCCTGGAGGGAAGGGGGGTCCCGCCAGGGTGGGGATGACTCAGGAAGCCTTTTCCTGTCAGATTCTCAGGAGCAGAAATGTGGCCTTTGCCAGGCGCCCCCTTATCTCAGCTGGGATTTCTGGGGTGGTCAGAGAGGGCTCTGGCCCTGACTCATCTCCAGTTTCGGGAGCCTGGCTCACATCTCTGTCCCTGCCTTGTCTGGTGGCTGATCAGACAGGGCAAACCTGCTCCCCTCTGCCCTGCCCTGCCTGGAGGGAGCACGGAGCTCTGCCGGGCCCTGCCCCACCCCAGAAAATGCAGCTCTGGAGTTTCCATCCCTGCTCAGATGGCAGGAAAGGAATAGCCCCGGGCACACCTGCTGGAGGCTGGAGCCTGGCTGCTGAGTCAGGGCCAGCTGGAGGCAGCAGGAGGCCCCACTGGGAGCACTGGGAGCACTGGGAGTGCAGGGACCAGTGCAAAGGGGAGCAGCTGGGAGATGCTGGGGGCTGAACTCCCACCCAGCTCTGTCTGTTCAGCCCCAAGGCAGGGTGGAAACGGGGACAGGGCTGGAGTGGGGAATGGCCCTGTAAATAAAACCCCAAATGCTGCTCATCCATGTGGGGTGATGGGGCTGACTCCTGGCTGGGCCAAGGAGGGGAATTCCTAAAGGAACAGTCACCCAGGGCTTGGGAAAGTGGCAGCACACTAAAAACCTGATGGAGACATGCTGGAAAACCCTTGGGAGAGGAGGCTGTGTCCCATGAGGCAATAACCTCCCACTCATGGCTTGCCTCAGGAGCTGGTGCCCACATCCCAGGGAAGGCATTGCCCCATCTGCCACTGCAACCTCCCTCCCACGGCCCCTTTTCCCACGGCAATGATTCCACACCTGCTCTGAAGCACCTGCCAGGCCCCCGTCCCTGCCAGCAGCACCAGCTGGGAAAGGTGAACCTTGCTCTTCCCAGGCAGGAGGATCCAGCCCCATCCTGCATCCAGGCCCATCCCACACCCAGCCCCATCCTACACCCAGCCCCATCCTACACCCACCCTGATCCTACCTCCATCCCCATCCAGCCCCCATCCCACCTCCATCCCCATCCCACATCCAGCCCCTTCTCACCTCCATTTCCATCCCCTCCCCATCCCACACCCATTTCCATCCCAATCCATGCCCAGCCCCATCCTACACCCATCCTGATCCCACCTCCATCCCCATCCTGCATCCAGCCCCATCCCACACCCATCCTGATCCTACATCCATCCTGACCCCACATCCAGCCTCTTCCTACCTCCATTTCCATCCCATCCCCATCCCAATCCATCCCCATCCCATCCCCATCCCACATGCAGCCCCTTCCCACCTCCATTTCCATCCCATGCCCAGCCCTATCCCACATCCATACCTGCCCTCATCCAGCCCCATCCCACATCCATCCCCACCCTCATCCATCCCCATCCCACATCCATCCCCACCCTCATCCATCCCCATCCCACATCCATACCTGCCCTCATCCATTCCC
>JAWMQZ010000078.1:6560159-6573609 GCA_035584835.1 Tangara arthus
CTTCTATTCTTTTAGTATAGTTTTAATGTAATATATATGATAAAATAATAAATCAAGCTTTCTGAAACATGGAGTCAGATCCTTGTCTCTTCCCTCATCCAAGAACCCCTGTGACACGGTCACAGCTGGGAACGGGGGCACAGACTCCTGAGTGACTCCAAACCCATGACAGCAATTTGGTGTGGAGCATTTTCTGCCCATCCACGTGGCTCTGGGGCTCTCTTGTTTCCTCCTCCCTTGGTTTGTCTGCCCAGTTCCACAGAGCCCAGAGCCCAGCTTGGCCAGGTGAGCCCTACCTGGTAGGTGAGGCCGTTGGGACCCGTGGACTGGAAGTACAGGTAGGACTGGAACAGCTCCAGGAAGCAGCTGTGGACCTCCTGCAGAAGGGACACCTTGGGGTTAGCTCAGGACATGTTTGGGATTATCTCAGGACACCTCCCAGCCTCCCTCTGCATCCCAAGCACGGAAAAGCTTCTCCAAGGGTCACACCTGTGCTGATGGAAGTGCCCCAGGTTCCATCAGCGCAGATGTGGCGGTGCCCAGAGCAGCCCAGGGAATTCTCCATGCTCCCATTTCCCAGAATTTCCCCTCCCTTCCCAATTTCTCCCCCATCCCTGGGCACAGAAACCCCCACAAGGAGGTGCCTCAGGTTTACCTGGCAGTGCTGGAACTTAAACTTGACCTTGGAGTAATAAATCATTTTGCCCAAATTCCTGACGACCGTTTTCCTTCGGCCCTTCCTGAACAGGCTGGGGAACCTCTGGTCCAAGTTTTCCTTCTGGTTTTCCTGCTTCTGAATAATCTGTGCCGAGGATGCAGGGAAAAGCAGATCAGGGCTGGTGGAAGGGGCATTCCCAGAACATCTTCCCAGCAGGGATTCCTGGGAAAGGAGCCCAGGATGGGCTGTTTGTTGTTGGGTCTCCTTGCCAACGTGCTGGGAGCCTGTGAGGAGATCCTGACCTAAAGCTGGGGCTCCTGGGCTGGAAAAGAGGGGGGCCACAGGCACATTTCACTTCCAGGGCCTCGCTGAATTTGTGTTGCCGTTTTTAGGACATGAGTTAACCCTTTCCTGCTGAAATCCTCCCTCCAGTTTCCCAGCTATGGAACAGAATTTAGGGAACACAGTGAATGCCTCACTGGGGCAGCTCAGCGCAGGAAAAATGGTATTTGTGTCAGAGATGCAGGGCAAAGAAAAATGGTGTTTGTGTCACAAATGCAGGGCAAAGAAAAATGGTGTTTGTGTCACAGATGCAGGGCAAAGAAAAATGGTATTTGTGTCATAGATGCAGAGCAAAGAAGAATGGTATTTGTGTCACAAATGCAGAGCAAAGAGCAGCTGGTCACGGGTGCAGCAATAACAAAACACAGGATAAGGGCACCAGCAGCACCTGGGAGTGGGGAGAGGGTGAAGTGATAAAATCATGGGCACGGAGATAAGGAACAGCACAAGCCACAGCTGCTGCTGCTGGGGACGTGGCAGCCAAATTTCCCAGGAATGAACGAGGCACCGAGGGGGAAAAGCAGTGTGGGAGCTGGGAGTGCAGCAGGACATTGGGAAAGAGCTTCCAGAGGGATCCTCCCGCAGGCAGGAGGGAGAGGCAGAGCCTGCACAGCCCCTGGTGTGGCAAGGAACAAATGGAACATTTCCCTCGCCCAGCGAGCCTGGGAGGGGTGGCCTGAGGGGATGGAGGTGATGGCTGAGCACAGGAGCTGTGGAAAAACAGCGGGTGAGGCTTTCTGTTCTGCAGTGGATGTAGATTGTTGTTGGGATCAGGCTGATTAAGAAGGAGGTTTTGACTGTGTTTGTAATTGTGTTGGGGGTGTTCTTGAGGATGTTGGATAGAAGTGGAAATAGGATGGGGGTGCAGAGGGCTGCTAGGGTTAGGAGTGTGAATGTGTTTAGGACTAGGGAGAGGTCCACGACTTTCACTTGGACTTGCACCAAGATGAGTGGCAACTAAAACCATTGGGTTACTGTTATCCTCTGAAAGCAAGGTTCTATACTCAGATACAAGAGTCAGCAGTTCTCGCTGGTTTTACCTCTCCCCAGCAGGTAAGGAGGGCTTAACTTCTATTTTTAGAGTCACTCCTAATGTTTTGGTTGAAACTATCCTTGCATATGGGGACACCGGGGATTAGTTCTGAAATCTGCTGCCCTTCAGCTCCCAAACCGTGGGGATGCCCAGGCTGGAGGGGCCTGGCATTGTCCCTGCCTCTGGGATCCTCCCGCAGCCCCATCCCGGCCATTCCCGTTATCCCAGCGCAATCCTGGCTCCTCCCGAGCTGCCAGTGCCCTGACACGTTCTGCCTCATCCCACAGGTAGAACCAGTTACTCATTAACTACTCCGGCCCCTGCAGCCCCCGTGAATCAGCAGCAGCAGCAGCAGGAAGAGCTCAGCTGGCAGCAGCAGCAGCCCCGCGGCTGCAGTTCCGTGGGAAAAACACCAACCGAGCAGCTCGTGGGGCACTGGCAGCTCTGGGAGCCAGGGCAGGGGCTGCTGGGGGGGTCAGAGCGTGCAGGGATGTCACCTGGCCCCGTCCCAGGTGGGCAGAAGCGGCGGTGCCATCTCCTGAGAGGTTGCCCTGCGCTGGCAGCTCCGCTCTGAGCCGGCCCTGCAGCTGCTGCTGCTGCCAGAAATGCAGCAGGGCACAGGGGCAGAGCCCAGGCGCCCTCCAGGCCACACAGGCAGCTCGTGGCTGAGCCCAGGGCTCGCATCCCTGTGCCCCAGGTGAGGGGAAGGGCTGAAACCCGCTCCGCCCTCCTTCCCTGCGGAGATCCCAGATGGGCATCTCCCAGTGAGCCCTGCCAGGATCCCTTCCCCGGGATCCACTGGCTCTGACAGCTCATCCTGCCTCCCCAGGGAAGAATCCAGGGTGGGTTTTGCTGCCCGACCCCTTTGGATCCAGCTGATTCCCACAGGGAGCCTCTGCCTGGCGCTGCGGCTGTGCCTCAGTTTCCCCTTCCCCACCTGCACACCCAGCACACCCCAAATGCTCCCAAACCTCCACCCACACCCCCGGCCCACCCAGCAGGACCCACCAAGCCCTCGGGGGCTGCTGGCTCCCCCTGTGCTCTCCCCAGCAGGGCTGGGAACGGGGCCATGTGGCCACAAGGCTGGGCCGTGCCCGGGGCAGCCCTGCCCTTCCTGATTCCCTTCCCAGGCTCCTGCTAATCCGCTCCTGCTCCGTGGGAATGAATCATCCCACCTGCCAAAGCTCGCTCAGCTTCTCCCTTCCCTCCCAGCCTTCTCCCTTCCCTCCCAGGCGACCCAGAAACACAAGAACCCAGAGGAAAGGTGTGGGGGAGATGTCCCCACGTCCCTGCTGGGCACCCCTGGCTGAGCCAGGTCCCCTCCACACCTGCAAGGAGATGCTCATCCCTTCCCTGGGATGTCCTTGGGACAGAGCTGCTGCAGCCCCCAGACCCAAACCCAACGTCCTCCCCAAATTCTGTGCTGGGGTGGGTGGCAATGAACCCCTGGGGCAGCGGGGAGGGGGTGGGAGGTGCTGGAAATTCTTGCCTTGGCTGGGATGTACTGCAGGATCTTGTCCGTGGTCGTGTCTCTCTCCTGGCCTCCATCCAGCCCAAAGAAGCTGGGCAGCTTTTTCTTGCCATTTTGTCTACAGAGGAAAAGGGGAAAAAAAAAAGCCCAAAACACACATGAGAACACAGATCCAGGCTGAGGCACGGTGAATCCTGCCCTGAGAAAAGGAAGTAAGGACACCGAGCAAGCAATGTGTCACGGGCTGTCGAGTCATCCCTTCCCAGCCAGGGATGACAAAGCCTGGGAGAGCTGAAAAGGGACTTTGCTGCGTTTATTGGGGTTTCTCTGCTGTTTTACAGCACTTTGTCAGCCAAATCACCAGCTTGGCTCATCTGTGCCCCAAAATCAGCACAGGGCCTGGATGTTCCATGGCAGAAAAGACCCAAAGAACATAAAAACCCAGCTCCTGCAGAGCCCCTGGGGTGGGGATGGATCCTCAGGGCAGGATATTCCCAGGGAGGGTTCATCTCTGCCCTGGTGGCTTCCCTCTCCCTCCCCTCCCAGTCCCAGTTTCTCCCTGCACTCACACCAGTCCCTGGCAGCCACTGGTGCTGCTGGGGAGTGCTGGCACTTCCTCAGGTTGCAGAGAAACCCAGGATAATCCCCAGCAGCGTGGGAGGCTGGGAGTCAGTGGGGCAGGAGGAGCTCTGGGGCTTGGCTGCTTCACACAGGGCCCTGGTGTGAGACCCCCAGAGCCCAAACTCCCCAAGAGATCCCCTCTTTTTTCCTACCCCAAACTCCCCAAGAGATCCCCTCTCTCTCACCCCAAACTCTCTGAGGGATTCTCTCTCTTTTACCCCAAATTGCTCAAGAGATCCCCTCTCTTTTAGCCCAAATTCCACCCTCTCTCTTACCCCAAACTCTCTGAGGCATTCTCTCTCTTTTACCCCAAATTCCCTGAGAGATCCCCTCTCTTTTATTCCAAACTCCCCAAGGGATCTCCTCTCTTTTATGTTAAATTCCTCAAGAGATCCCCTCTCTTTTACCCCAAATTCCACCCTCTCTTATTCCAAACTCCCCAAGGGATCCCCTCTCTTTTACCCCAAACTCCCTGAGGGATCCCCTCTCTTTTACCCCAAATTCCTTAAGAGATCCCCTCTCTTTTACCCCAAATTCCACCCTCTCCTTCACCCCAAAATCCGCAAGGGATCCCCTCTCTTTTACCCCAAATTCCTCAAGAGATCCCCTCTCTTTTACCCCAAATTCCACCCTCTCTTTTACCCCAAAATCCCCAAGGGATCCCCTTTCTTTTACCCCAAACTCCCTGAGGGATCCCCTCTCTTTTACCCCACAGGATCTCCTCAGGCCCCTTCAGGTTTGTCCCTGATCTCTGGCAGCACAGGGGACAGTTCAGGGTCTCCTTTCAGTCAGAAACCCCTCGGCCTGGCAGAGTTTAGGGGATTTTTGGCACAGCCTGGCAGAGTTTAGGGGGTTTTTGGCACAGCCCTGACCCTGAACCCAGCACAGACAGGTTCATGAGGAACCCCCTGGTTCCCTCCAGAGCTCTTTCCCAGCTCTGGCCGTGCTGATGGGAGCAGTGGAAAGCTGCCGTGCATTCCCTGCCTGTCCCTATTTTGGGACAGCCACCCATGGCCACGGTACCTGAGTGTGGCCAGCCCAGCACCCAAATCCCCAAAGCATTTCACAGACATTTTCTGCACCCAAATCCCCAAAGGGTTTCACAGACATTTTCTACACCCAAATCCCCAAAGCATTTCACAGACATTTTCTGCACCCAAATCCCCAAAGGGTTTCACGGGGATTTCCTGCTGCTCCTCCTTTGGGTTTACAAACACAAATCCTGTGGCGGGGCGCTGGGATTTGGGGCTTTCTCTCTAAAACCCGAGGAGCGGGAATGTTGTTTTCTCACAGCTGTGAATAAGAGCACTCACAAGTGAAAACAAGGGAATATCAGGTGTTCTGCCGCCTGTCCCGCCGGGAGAAGCTTAATTACCCAAACAGAAATTAACCCAGCGGCGCTTCCCCCGTTCCCTGCCGGCTGAGAATTCCATCCCAGGCACTCGGGGCAGTGCCCAGCGCCCCCGAAACCACCGGGAATAGGAAATCCCCGCGGGCAGAGATCCCGCCGGAGATCCCACAGCCCAGAGCCGGTTACTCACTCCTTCTTCAGCGAGGGTTTCCTTCGGAAGGAGCTCCTGAAGCCGCCGGGAGCCTGCGGGACGCAGGCGATGTTCCCCATGCCGGGAGCGCTGCGGGATCAGTGCGGGATCAGTGCGGGATCGCTGCTCCGCGCCCGCCGGTGCTCGAGTGGGTGTGAGCGGAGCCCGGAGCCGCTCCTGTCCTCGCTCCTGCCCTCGCTCCCGCCCCGGGGCTGGGAGGGGCGGGCCGGGTACCTGTGCCTGGGAATCCTCCCCGAGCACCGGCGGAGCGGGGCTGCGGCCGCCCGGAAACCCGGCCCGGAGCGCCGGGGGGAATTCGGCGCAGAAACCCAGCCCGGAGCGTTCTCCCGAATGGAATTCGGCCGATTAACCCATCCCGGAACCTTTTCCCAAAAGAAATCCGGCCGATAAACCCATCCCGGAGCATTCTCGCAAGAGAAATTCTGCCTATAAATCCATCCTGGAGCGCCAAAAGGAATTCAGCTCAGAAACCCATCCCGGAGCGGCTTCCCAAAAGGAATTCTGCCTATAAACCCATCCCGGAACTTCTTCCCAAAAGGAATTCGGCCCAGAAACCCCATCCTGGAATTTTTTCCCAAAAGGAATTCGGCCCAGAAACCCATCCCGGGGCATTCTCCCAAAAGGAATTCTGCCTATAAATCCATCCCGGAGCACCAAAAGGAATTCGGCCCAGAAACCCATTCCAGAGCATTTTCCCAAAAGGAACTCGGCCTGTAATCCCATCCTGGAACTTTTTCCCAGAGGGAATTCGGCCCATCAACCCATCCCAGGGCGTTTTCCCAGGTTTTCCCAAATGGAATTTGGCCGCCGCACCGGCGGAGATAAGGATCCAGTGAGATAAAGTTGGGGGTTGCTGTTTAAGCATTAACAAAAATCCCCGGGGTTGAAGGGTTCCAAAGGGTTCCCCCCTTCCCAGCTGGGTTAAAGATATAAAAATAAACGGGAAAAAAAAAATACCAAACGGGACTCGAACCAAAATCTAGGAGTGGTGGGAAATGGGAGCAAAGAGCAAAAGGAGATGTGCATGAGCAGCAAAAAAAGAGAATATTTGTAGAAGAAATGCTTTAAAAGGAAGCAAACTGACGATTTCTGACTGTGCTGTGAGTGCCTCACTGCATGGAAATATAAACAATAAAAACGAGAAGTTAATGACAAAAGGTAAATGCAGACTCAATATTTCTGTGCTGGAAAACCCCTCAGGAGTTACAGCCATAGGAAATGAGAAACCCTTTTTATTTTCAGGTGGCTGCTAAGAAGTAAACACAAAATGAATGCTCTGGATCAAAAAATAGAGAGAATTCACATTAGAAAGTTTGAAAGAGCTGAACACAAAGGGCTTGAGTCACTGTTGCAATTCAGTCTTGCAGGACCACGCAATTTGCAAAGAAATTGCATAATTTAACAGGGATATCAGTGTTTCCATGGGTAAAAAACCACCCTGGTAATTATGGGGTTGCCAGTTGACAGTAATTCCTGGGAAAATGATGTAACAGCTGTGAGGGAGTTGGATTAACTTTGAGAATTACAGGAGGAGAATATAATTAACACAAATCAACACGGGGCTGTGGAAATCAGATCTTGTCAAAACGAATTGAACTGATGGCATGTTTGAAAAAAAAAAAATCAGATTTAGTGAACATAAATAACAGTGATGTAAGAAACACCACAAAGGATGTGGTGTGACAAATCTACGGGTTATTTTAGGAGGTTTTCCTGGGGGATCTGTTGGAATCAAGCTGGGGTTGACAGACACACTCCCATTTGTGTTTTGCCCTTGCAGTAACAAAATATTCCCCAAAAAGGGATTGCACGGTCAGGCCACACTAACCAGGAGAGAGCAGCTGAGAACGGATGTGCCATAACATTTCTGCCCCTTTTTGACCTCTAAAAGCAGCTCCTTTGTGCCCAGAACCCATTAACCCTTCCTGGCCCGGCACAGCACCAGGACCCCCCTCCGGAGGGCCCCCACCACAAATTCCGTGATTTTCACGGCAGGGGCTGCTCTCTGCTCTCTGCACGGCTGGGAAACAGCCCAGCAGCAGCCCAGCACCCCCTGGCCCAGGCCAGCAAACAGCCCCAGCTGTGTCCCGTGCAGAAAAGTGTCATTCCTCTTGGATCCGTGGCTAACGCGGTCAGGCCGTGACCACAAACGTGCTGTTCCTGCAGCTGGAGCTGAACAAAACCTCCCAGCTCCGAGCAGCTCCTGCTGCTGTCACAGGCCCTGCCTGCTCCCTGGGACAGCAGTGACACCAGCAGGGCTGCCAGGGACAGGTGGCACTGGAGCCGCGAGAGGCTGGCCTGGAACAGGGGCTGGCCAGAGTTAAAGGAATAAAGTGGGGTTTAAAATAAATGAGGGAAGTTAAAGGCTGAGCAGAGTTAAAGGAATAAAGTGGGGTTTAAAAGAAATAAAGGAAGTTAAAGGCTGAGCAGAGTTAAAGGAATAAAGTGGGGATTTATTAAAAGGCCTTAAAAGGATACACCTTGGGCAGAACAAGAGCCTGGCTGTGGCTCTGCCCAAGATGGACTCAGTCATGAGTTTTCACACTTTTATAAGTTTTGGTCCATGTCCATATTGGGTTCATTGTCCAATTCCAGCTCCAGGTGATGCAGTCCCACCCTCCCAGGTTGCTCTCCTCCATTCCCTGCTGTTTGCACTTTTGGGGCCTTTTTGTTGTTTGCACTTTTCGGGGCCTGGAGCTGCAGCGGCGTCCTCGGTTCTGGGGCTGGAAAAGGATTGTTCTGTGTGCCTGAGCTGTGAGGAGAACTTGCTGACACTTCATATGGAGTTCAGGGCTGCCCAACACCCTCTGGGGAAGAACCTTTCCCTGATCTCCATCCCAAACCCTCCTTGTGACACAACCTGAACCTCTTCTGGCTGCTCAGGATCCCTGCCCTGGCTGGGAAGGAGGGAGCAGCCCCAGGAGCCAGGGAAGGGGAGGGAAGGGAGAGTGAAGGATGCACCAGGCAGGATCCAATATCCAAGAAAATGTCTTTATTGTACACGTTGGCTTCTATTGCTTGTATCCCCTCCCCAGCCCCATGTAGTGCAAAAAATTCAGAGAAAACAGAGTTCCACACAAATAAAGTCGGATTAAGTTACGGAGAAATCAAAGCGACGACGCTCGGACGTGGATCTGGAGCAGGTGTGCCCAGCAGGGAGGCCCGGGGAGCCTCTGCCCCCAGATCAGGGCAGGGGACCCAGCCTGGCCCTGCTGGGGAAACCCCCAGAGCCCGGAGCCCCCCGGCTGGGGATGCTCCTCTGCTGGGAGTTCAGACAAGGAACATCTTGGGCGAGACAGCACGGACTGAAACTGGCAGGGAAGCCACACAGAGTTGTTCTCCTCCCCTCAGACAGCACAGACAGACAGACAGACACAGACAGGCGTCCCCTCCGAGCTCTCCTCCTCCTCCTCCTCGGCAGGGGACGAGCAGCACCAGGAGCAATCCCACCCTGGCACGTCCCAGGGCAGGCGCTGACACCTCGTGTCCACACAGTGTGGGTCGGGGGGCTGGGGACCCCCAGGAGATGCTGGGGGGTTGTTTTGCCCTTTCCTGCATAGTTTGGGCAGCACAGACAGGAGGTTCCCTCCTCGTGGGTCAGGCTCAGTGGATATTGCTCAGGAGCCAGCCAGGGGACACAGGAGTCACTCTGCCCCTGTCCCTGCTCCTCGGGAAGCAGGACAGCACCACACAGGATCTGCAGTGGCACCAAAATTCTGCTGCGTTTCTCACTTCCCTTAGGATCTGCAGTGGCACCAAAATTCTGCTGCATTTCTCACTTCCCTTAGGTTCTGCTCCCTAGGCACAGCTCCCTGCCCACTGTGCAGCAGCCCCAGCTGGAGCAGAGGCTCTGAGCCACTGCCACATCTCACTCCTGGTTTGTAACCAGCCCTGTTTCCCCCTCAGCAGCTCCTGCACTGCAGCTCCTGGCTGGGCTCCCCTCTCCCTTCACTCCTGACCCCTCCTGAGCTCCTCAGCACCTCGGGCCAAGCCCAGCACCAGCCCCTTCCACCTCTCCTGGGGCTTTTGGGCTGATCCTCCTCCAAAGCGGGCCCTGGGGCCAGGGACACCTGGATGGGAGCCCAGCAGGAGATGGGAATCCCTTTGTTGGTTACAGCAGTGGGATGGAAAGGGCTGAGAGCTCACTTGGGTGGAGGCACATGCACAAAACAGAGCAGATTTCACTGGTTTCATCAGGTTTTGAACAAAGCAGATTGCTCTGACCTTCCTGGGAGACAACTGCAGAGCCTGGACACTCACAGGGGGCTCTGCAGGACAGGGAAATGGGGAACTGCTGAGCTGTGGCAGCTGGGGCAGGGAGAAGGGGACAAAAGGAGCATCTGGAGCCTGCTCCAAAAGCCAAAAAGGCCTCCTGAGCCTGAGAAGCTCAGGTTGTCCTCGGGGAGAGGCTGGAGGGGGAAGCAGCCCTGGTTTGCAGAAGCTGCTGGGAATTCCAGGTGTACAATGTGAGGCACTGTGAGTGGGCTTGGGAAACCTGCAGGCACCTGCCCAGGGGAAATCAGACTGCCAAGAAAAGGATCTGAAGCCGGGGAGTCCCTGTCTCATTTTAAACTCCTCTCTCAGAAGAGTTCAAAAAGCAGAAATCTCTTGCTACTTGAGAATTCAGGCCCACAGGTACCACAGGAGTGAAATCTGAGCTCTGTGAGTGAGAACTGGGGAGTAGGGGGGGAAAAAAGGAGGAAGGAATGAGTTCCAAACAGTTGGACCATATTTCCAATGCTACATTTGAACGTTTGAGCACGACTGAGGTACCAGCGGTTGAGTGGTTCCTCTGTGGTGTGGAGAGCACCTGACCTGTGCCTCAGCTCACGGCTCACACACACAGCACACCCTGAAACACCACAGCACGGGGGCCCTGCCTCCAGGACAGGCCTCACAGGGCTAATTTAGCCAAGCTTTAGCTCATTAGAGTGGTTGTTTAATTGCCAGGGAGTCGCTAATTGGAAAGGGTCCCTCCCGTGCTGCTTTTGGCATCTCACACATGCACACACCCCACCCGTCCAGAGAGAACTTCCAGGGCACAGGAATCATCTCCTCAACAAAGAAAAGGAACTGCATCCCTCCTGCTGCCTGGAGAGCAGAGGGGATGGGGAATACCAGGGCAGTGTAAAAAACAAAGGGATATGGAGTCATATTAGCATTCAAATAAAAAAAGGCAAATAAAAAAATTGATACCCAAAGAAGTAATGCCAGGCAATCCTCCTCGTTCGGAAGGCTGGACTGTTCTTCTTCCAAGAACTGATTCCTTTCCACAAACCCAGAATCTGCTTTGCAGAGAGGGGAACAGCAAACAGGCCGGGCCATTCCCAGAGAGCCTGGGCCAGCAGCGATGGCACCAAGGTCCCTGCACCACCTGCCTGGCCAGAGCCACGCTCAGCTGGGACCCCAGAGGGCCAGGGGAGCCCTGGAGGGCTCAGGAGCCTCCCCATCCTGCGGGGCTGTGCCTGGGCTGGGCTTCTTCTCTTGCTGTGGTTAAGGCATCAAAGAGACGCCCTCGGAGCGGGGCAGCGTCCGGAGCAGGGCACACACCTCGGGCTGCACTGGCCACAGTGACATTCAGAGTGGGGGGTCACACACTGTGCCCCGGGGCCCCCGCAGGGCTGGCAGTGCCCGGCGGCACGGCTGGAGCACGGCAATCCCAGAAGCAGCAATGGTTCGGGTTCCCCCTTGCCCAGAGGAGCTTTGGGGGGTGCTGGATGAGTCTGGCCCCTCTGCTCGCCCTCCAGGGAGGGGCCAGCCCTGGAAGCACATCTGGTGGCCCCACGGGTGTCCCCAGAGCGGGCAGAGCCGCCGGGAGGGCCGGGCTGGCTCAGGCGCTGTCCCCAGGGGCCGAGGCACGGCCGGGCTCGGTGTCAAAGGCTCGTGGAGGACACCGAGAGCGTGGGCGAGGAGGGTGGTGGGAAGTTGAGGAGCTCCAGCACGGCCACCCCCACGCTGCTGCGGCGGGTGAACATGCACGAGGCGGCCACCCACTTGTTGGTGCGCGGGTTGTACTTCTCGATGGAGTTCAGGCTGGAGCTGCCGTCGTTGCCGCCCACGGCGTAAAGCCACCCGTCCATGGCCACCAGGTCGTGGGTGCTCCTGCAAGGAGAGCACGGGGGGGGAGGCTGGGAGGTGCTGGGGGGAGCTCAGCACGGCAGGGACCTGCCCAGAGCTGTGGCATCCCAAAAACACCCCGTGGAGAAATGAACTGTTTGTTGGGGCACCAACAGGCAGAGCACAGCACAGAGCCACAGATCTCCCCCTGCAGTCTGACACTCTTGTCCAAGCTTCATCAAATACCAAACCCCATCAAACACCAAAACTCATCAAATACCAAACCCCATCAAGTACCAAAACTCATCAAATACCAAACCCCATCAAATACCAAACCCTCTGAGCTCCCCCTTCAGTCTGACACTCTTGTCCAAACCCCATCAAATACCAAACCCCATCAAATACCAAACCTCATCAAGTACCAAAACTCATCAAATACCAAACCCCATCAAATACCAAACCCCATCAAATACCAAAACTCATCAAATACCAAACCCTTTGAGCTCCCCCTTCACTCTGACACTCTTGTCCAAACCTCATCAAATACCAAACCCCATCAAACACCAAACCCTGTGAGCTTCCCCTTCAATCTGACACTCTTGTCCAAACCCCATCAAATACCAAACCCTCTGAGCTCCCCCTTCAGTAGAGCTTTAAGAACTCTTTGTTGATGGCTGCTTGAGGGCCCACAATGTAATTGGGAAATCAGTATTTATCTGCTTGTAGAGATTGTATTCTTTTTTAAAGGAGCTGTACCCCCTTTAGATAGCCCTTAATTCGCTTCATTAGGGTTTGTAGGTTTTCCTTGGAGAAGAATTAAGAGTGAACTTAGATTCATTTCACAGACAACCAGCTATCACCCAGCTCGCTTGACTTTTCACCTCTACTGACAAGTCATCCCACTCTTCTGCCACAGAGACAGGTTCGCTCAATAACAGGTGCTCAGTCTGACACTCTCATCCAAACCTCATCAAATACCAAACCTCATCAAATACCAAACCTCCGAGCCCAAAATCCTGGGCCTTGCAAGCCTTAATTCCCCCCACAGCCCAGCAGCATCTCGCTGGGCTCAGCCAGCTCAAGCCCTGGTTCTTTATAGCCACACAAAGTGCTGAGGATAAATCCCTCTGCTGTGCCCTCCTGGCTCTCCCTCCAATCCCTCTGAGCGCGGCAGGAGCGTGCTGAGCCGGCCACAAACCCTGAAACCCCGTGGTGTGCCTGTTTTGTGGCACAGCACGGTGAGATCCCCGCTCCTGAGGCTCCAGAGGGACACAGCCCCTTCCTCACCTGCGGATGTTCATGGGGGCCACGCTCTCCCAGGTGTTGGATTTGGGGTTGTAGCGCTCCACGGAGTTAAGGCAGCTGGTGCCATCATTGCCCCCGGCCACGTAGAGCATCCCCTCGAGCACGGCCACGCCCGCGCTGCTCCTGCGGCTCAGCATGTTGGCAATGGGGCTCCAGGTGTTCACCTGGGCACAGGGAACCCATTAGCCACCCCACACACCCCTGCCAGGTCAGCAATGGGCTCCAGGTGTTCACCTGGGCACAGGGAACCCATCAGCCACCCCACACACCCCTGCCAGGTCAGCAATGGGCTCCAGGTGTTCACCTGGGCACAGGGAACCCATCAGCCACCCCACACACCCCTGCCAGGTCAGCAATGGGCTCCAGGTGTTCACCTGGGCACAGGGAACCCATCAGCCACC
>JAWMQZ010000078.1:6583839-6605126 GCA_035584835.1 Tangara arthus
TGGGAGAGCTCGGCCTGGGAGAGCCAGGGCTGGGAGAGCTCGGCCTGGGAGAGCCAGGCCTGGGAGAGCCAGGCCTGGGAGAGCTCAGTCTGGGAGAGCCAGGCCTGGGAGAGCCAGGCCTGGGAGAGCTCGGCCTGGGAGAGCCAGGCCTGGTAGAGCTCAGCCTGGGAGAGCCAGGGCTGGCAAGGAGCACAGGGAGGGAGCTGCTGTGGCAGCAAGGGGATGCTCTGAGCTGCTCTGAGCTGCTGCAGATCCTCACTGCTCCCCAGGGCACAGTTTTGCACCTGTGCAGAGGCCAGGGCTGAGATTTTGGATGGAAGTGGCAGCAAGGGAGCTGTCCCTCCTGGAACCAGCCCTGCCTTTGGGAGGGAGCAGGAACTGGGGAGCTGGCAGTGCCAGGGAAGCTGGAAGCCCTCGGTGGGGACAGGAGAACACACAAATGGGGTGAGCAGCAGCAGGGACAAGGAGCACAGCCCGGCCCTAAAAGCCCCTCCAAGCCTCCTCTCCTGCATCCCCTGCTGCTCCTGCAGCTCCCTGGCATGGATGTGCTGCCTCAAGGCAGGGCAGGGCAGCACAGACAGCGCTGAGTCTGCAGGACTGAGAACCCCCAGCTCCCAGGAGGGCTGGGGCTTTTTTATTTTACTTTTTTTTTTTTTTAATGAATTAGGCATAACTGACACGCACTGAATCCTCCTGTCTAGACATCTGCAGAGAAGTGACAAGCTGCCAGGGAGGATGTGGAGCCTCAGCAAGGGGGTGGGGAGGACAGGGAAAAGCTGCACTCAGCTGCCAGCTCCAGGCACAGAGACACTGCTGGCTCCAGGCAAGAGGGGCTCTCAGCACACTGACCTGGGCACGGCCTCTCAGCCCCTCCCTGAGCCCTGGCGCAATCACCAGTCTCTCCTAATTAAAGCCCAGCTCCTCGTTATTCCCTGGGGAGTTTTGTTTGGAAGCTCCAAGCTGCTCTCAGTCACCCCAAAAAGTGACAGGAGGGAGCAGGAGGCAGAGGCTCGATGCCCTGGGACATTCTCACATATCAGAGGGGTGAAGGGCATCCTCACCATCCTCATCTCAGTGCCCACAACCTTGTCCTGACCTCCCCCAGGCAGCAGCTCTTCCTTCAGCCACCTCCAAACTCAGCTTTTGTCTTGCAGCTCCAAGCAAGGCTCCATGCTTGAGGGATTCCAAGGCATCTGCGCCAATATTTGGGTCATTTTCAAGTAATTGGTGGTGAGGGTCAGGACTGGAGGAGGTTTGGGACTGCTGAACTCCCGGGTTGGGGAGGAACAAGGAATGGAAATGGATTCTTGCCGAAAGGTGCAGGTCCCCAGCTGCACTGGGTTAGACTGCAGCTGCCACAGCCCAGCACAAAGCACACCAAAAGCTGAGCAGAAGGAGCCCTGTGGCTCTGAGAGGAGCTGGAAATGTGGGTCACGTCCTGATTCCCCTGCCCAGTGTCCCCAGCAGCAGAGCAGCCTGTGTCTCATGCCCTGCTGGCTTGTGGCACAGGCAGTGCCAACCTGGGCACACACAGCAGGAGCCCTGCCCAGGCAGCAGGGCCAGGCCCAGCTGGGTGCACTGGGACACAATCTCTGTCCCCAGCTGATTTCCAGGCAGGTAAACACGAGGGGAGAGCGCTCAGGGAGCCTGAGCTGGGCACAGCCACACTCCCTGCCCTGGATCCCCCTCTCTGCAGCCTGCAGGGACTGTGCCCTCTGCTGTGCCAGCTGCTGCTGGCTCCAGGTGACAGTGGGCCGGCTCAGAGCGGGTCACCAGCACCGCCCAGCAGTGCCCTGGTGGCACAGGACAGGGATGAATTTGGGGAGGCTCAGCAGGAGACACCACTTGGCCTCTAAAGGGAAGGATAACTCCATGGCATGAGGCAGCAGCAGGGAAAGCAGGAAAAAGCACTCGGATCTGCTGGCTGCAAACGGGCAGGGAGATCTTTTACAGAATGAAATCATTCTGAATTTTAAAGACATGAAATAATTCTGACTTTACAGATATGAAATAATTCTGAACTTTACAGACATGAAATAATCCTGCTGCCTCTCCAAACCAGGAGGTCACCAGTGGGCATTGCTGGCTCAGCCCTCTCACACCACAGGCAGGGATGGTTCCCAAAGCCTCCTCCAGCCCCTCTCTGCCAACACAGACCAGCCCAGCTCTGCACCTCCTGCTCTGAACCAGCTCTGAGCTTCTGTGGAGCAGTGGGAAAGTCTTTCCAAGCCAGGAAACAAAAGGATTCCCTCCCATCTCCTGGCCAGCAGCAGCAAAGGCCACATCCCCAAACACGGAGCTATGTGACACCGTGGCCTTGAGCTCACTGGCACAACGAGAGCCTGCCAAGGCCAGCAGGTCCCAGCCCCTGGGAACTGCAGCTGGAGGAGCTCAAATTCCTGTCCCTGAGGAGCCACATCCTTCAAGGATGGTTGCAGCAGCCCAGGCAGAGCAGATGGAGCCTCTCAGGCCTCCCAAACCCAGGCTGTGCCCAGATCCAGGAGGCAGCACTGGGGCTTCAGTGGGGCTGCTCGAGTTCTGGAGCTGCTGAGCCTGAAATGGAGCAAAGAATGGGCCCAGAGCAGCTCCCCAGCAGCTCTGCACATGGCTGTTCATGAAATACAGCAAAGAATGGGCCCAGAGCAGCTCCACAGCAGCTCTGCAGCCTTCAGAGGACGCCTGCTCTGATTTCCACGCCGTCTCCAGCCAGCCAGGCTGGCACAAGGGAGCAGGGCAGATGGTCACTGTCTGTGCTGGCAGAACAAAGCCCTCCCAGTGCCACCCCCAGCGAGCTGCCCTGGGCTGGCAGCAGGCACAGGGAGCACCCCAGCCCCCCGAGATGCTGGGGAGCTGCTCCCTTTGGATGCTGGGCTCCCAAGCCAAGGGAGCAGGTGCCTGATCCGCCTGCCAGCTCCTGGTGTGCTCTGAATTAGCTGCTCTCTGCTGTGATTCATTAATCACTCAGTGCTCAGGAAGGAAACTCGGATCTCTACACCAAACATCTCCCTGGGTCTTACTCACTGCTCTGCTGAATAAAGGATTTCCAGCAGATGTTCACGGGCCGGGGAAGAAACTCGGGGTGCAGAGGGAACGGGGTCTGCTTTGGCTGCAGGGATGGAAACCAAAAGGTTTTCATCCCTGAGGGGTCAGTGAGCCCCAAAACACCAGAGCTGTAACAAACCAGCACCAGTGAACCCCAAAACACCAAACCTGTAACAAAACCAGCACCAGTGAGCCCCAGAACACCAAACCTGAAACAAACCAGCACCAGTGAGCCCCAAAACACCAAACCTGTAACAAATCAGCACCAGTGAACCCCAGAACACCAAACCTGTAACAAACCAGCACCAGTGAGCCCCAGAACACCAAACCTGAAACAAAACCAGCACCAGTGAACCCCAAAACACCAAACCTGAAACAAACCAGCACCAAACACTAAAGGCACCCAGAGACATCCACGTGTTGCTGAATCACCCCAGAATCACCTCCAGCAATGCAGAGCCCCCCGGAATAATGCTGTGGGACAGGAGGAAGTGACAGCAGAGCTGGCACCCTGCACAGAGAGCCACCAAAGCAAGGCCACAGCTCCTGCGGGCTGGCACAGCGCAGGGACAGCACAGGGACAGCCAGGGACAGCCAGGGACAGCCAGGGACAGCCACCCTCTCCTTCCTTGCCGAGGTGCAGGGTTTTGCTCCCCGGAGAGGGAGGTTTTGCTCAGCCAGCAGAACCAGCCCAGCTGCCAGCCTGGCCTGAGCTGCAGGACCAGCTCCAGCTCCAGCTCCAGCTCCAGCTCCAGCTCCAGCAGCACAGAGATGCTGAGGCTCAAGGAGAGCCCTCTGCCCTGGCAGCCACTGCAGAGGCCACCAAAAAGCTGCGTCCCACAAGTTTCCAGGAAGGAAAACGCCTCTCCCCGTGCCCTTCAGCTGCCAGCCCCGAGACCCTGAGGGCAGGGCCAGCCCCGGAGCTGCGGCTTTTCCCATTTCCAACGGGATCCGGCAGCACTTGGCAGAGGACAGGGAAGGAGGGCACAGGGATGCTGCCGGCCCCGGGGGTGATGCCGCGGCGCAGAGACAGCGGTCACACGGGCTGGGGAGGGCATCGGCCGCTCCAAACCCCTGCAGATATTTGGGAACCACACCGGTTGTGCCAAAACCTTTGGAAGGTGCGGCGGGGTACCCCGCAAGCAAACTTGCGCATGGGCAGCGCCGGCAGTGATGGAGCGGGGGCTCCTCCGGGGGTCCCCCCAACATCCCCGGTGACCCCTCCGGTGTGCCCCATCCCCGGTGACTGCTCTGGTGTGCCCCATCATTCCCGGTGACCCCTCCAGTGTGCCCCATCCCGTTATCTCTCCGGTGCGCCCCATCCCGTTACCCCTCCGGTGTTCCCCCATCCCGTTACCCCTCCGGTGTGCCCCATCCCGTTACCGCTCCGCTCCCCGCGGGTCCGAGCGGCCCGGCCCTGCGGGAACAGGGACAGCGGGAGAGAGAGAGCGAGGAGGAAGAAGAGGGAGAGGAAGAGGCAGACGGAGAGGAAGAGAAGAGGAGGTGCGGGCGGCAGGGCCGTGCCCCGGCGGTACTCACGGCTCCGGGGCGGCCACGGCCCAAGCCGGGGGATGCTGCGGGTCCCGCTACACCCGCAGCGGCCCCGCGCCGGGGATTCGGGGCGGGCCGGGGGCGGGCAGGTGCGGCGGCGGCTCCGGGGCTGCGGCTTCCTCCGTCACCCGGAATAACCCCGCGGCGGCCCGGCCCCGCACGTGTGTCCGCGTGTCCGTGCGCGGGCCCAGCGCTCCGAACCGAGCGGCACCGGCCCCGCTGCGGGCCCGGCACCGGCACCGGCACCGGGGGGCGGGGCCAGCGGGAGGGGCGGGGCCAATCGGGAGAATGAGGCGGGGCGATGAGGCGAGGCCACGCCCCCGCTGCCGAGCGCCGCACAAAGGGTGAGGGGGCGGGGTTAGTGAGGGGGCGGGGTTAGTGCTGGTGGGCGTGGCCTGAGGGGGTGTCCCGAAATAATTTATGCAGGGAAAGAGTTTTGGGGTCATGGAGGCCAACCAAAATAATTTATGCAGGGAAAGAGTTTTGGGTCATGGGCCCATCAGCATCTTGTCACCGCCCAAAGTACTGAGTGACCTCTCCAGGAGCTCCTGGGACACCTCCAGGGATGGGGACTCCAACGCCTCGCTGTGCAGACCCTGCCAAGGCGTGGTCAGCCCTTTCCACGGAGATATTCCTCCTGGTGTCCGACCTCAAACCAGCCCTGGTGCAGCTTAAAACTCCGTTCTTGTGTCCTGTCACTTGTTACGTGGACAAAGAGAGTGACCACCATCCTCTTACATGGGAGAAGAGAGTGACCACTGTGTGGCTACAGCCTTCTGTCAGGTTGGTGTGGAGGGTGAGAAGGTCGCCCCTGTGTCTCCTTTTCTCCAGGCTCAGCTCCTTCATAGAATGTGTGGTGCACACCCTTCCCCAGCTCCATTCCCTTTCCTCGGACACACTGTAGCCCCTCAGTGTCCTTCCAGTGGACACACAGCACCCTGATACCGTTCCAGTGGACAGACTGCACTCCAATACCCTTCCAGTGGACACACTGCAGCACCCCCAGTGTTCTCCCCGAACTGAGGGGCCCAGAACTGGTCAGGACACTCGGGGCATGGGCTCTGCAGTGCGGAGAAGGGACACAATCCCACCCCTTCCCTTCCCTTCCCTCGCTGGCCCCGATCCTGCCCGGGAATGCCCGGGACAGAGGGATCGGCAGGAGGGGCGGGGCCAACGCGGCGGGGCGGAGCCAGTGTTGTTATGGGGCGTGGCTAAACATGAAATAAGATAAATTTACATATTTGTGGGCGTGGTCTGACCGCCCCGCCCTGGCCGCACTACACGCCGGGACCGGAAGCGGCGGCCGCGTGGCAGAGGCAACATGGCGGCCCCCGGGAGGAGGTGAGCGCCGCACCGGAGTGGGGACAGGAGCGTCCCGGAGCGGGGACAGGAGCGTCCCGGAGGGGATCCAGGAGGGTCCCGGAGGATCCCGGACACGCCGCGATGAGCCTTCCCCTCACACGCTCCTTTTCCCTCTCGCACGCTCTCCTTTCCCCCCTCACGCGCTCCTTTCCCCCCGCAGAAAACTGGAGGAGCTGAGCCTGGACGAGTTCCTCGCTGCTGGCTCGGACTCGGAGCATGACGGCGGCTTGGAGGAGGAGGAGGAGGAAGGCGGCCAGGCCCTTAACGGCGCTGCGAGGCAGAGACGGCCGAGCGGGAAGGCGGCCCAGGGGCTGCAGGCACGGCCGGGCAGGTGAGAGGAGCTCAGCCTGGAGAAAAGGAGATTTTTTTTTTTGCTTTCCACAAGTCCCTGACAGGAGGGGACAGCCCCAGGTGGGGCTCTGCTCCCAGGGAACGGTCTCAGTGTCACCACACAGGCTCAGGGTGGGCATCAGGAGGAATTTCTCCATGGAAAGGGTGGTCAGGCCTTGACAGGGGCTGCCCAGGGAAATTATGTGGTGCCCATCTCTGCAGCTATTCTGAGGAACCGAGAAACAGATTTGTGATGGTTTTTCCATGTGTTTCCATCGATCCCAGTGCAGTCTGGTATCTTGCTGTCAAAATTCCTTAACGAAATGTTTTTGTCACAGCCTCAGCAGAGCTCTGAGCGGTGAATGAACAATTCATTCTGTCCCAGCAGGAAGAAGGGAAAGGCATCGGAGCACAAAGATCAGCTCTCCAGGCTGAAGGACAGAGACCCCGAGTTTTACAAGTTCCTGCAGGAGAACGATCGCAAGCTGCTGGATTTTGATGCCTCAGACAGCTCAGAGGAGGAGGAGGCTCTGCACAGACCCCCTGACACCCTGGAGGTACCTGCTGGCATCACACACCTCAGTTCCATGGGCAGTGTTTGTGTTCCAGCACCAGCCCCGAGTGATTTGGGTTGGAAAGGGACTTGAAAATCATCCAGCTCCAACCCCAGGCTGCTCCAAGCCCTGTCCAGCCTGGCCTTGGGCACCTCCAGGGGTGGAGCAGCCCCAGCTGCCCTGTGCCAGCCTCACAGGGAGGATTTATTCCCCATGTCCTGGGTTGTCACTCCATCAGGTGTTTATTCCCATCTGAACCATTCCTGCTTTGCACAGAGTGCTGGGAGCAGCACTCACAAGCCAGCCCTGCCTGCCTCCCTCCTCTCCAGTGCTCAGTAAAAGAGCTGGGGCCAGCCAGGGGTTGTAGAAACCTCTCCTCAGTCCCTCCTGCTGGTCTCTCTAGGAAGCCAGTGATGAGGATGAAGATGATGAAGACGAAGAGCAAGAAAAAGTCAAAAGGAAGAAAGTTTCCCTCATCCACGTGAGCTTGAAGATGGTGGAGGAGTGGAAGAAAGCTGCCCAGGTGAGCAGGGAGTTGGGGCACCCAGCACTGGAGGGTTCTCCTCCCTGCCTGTAAAAGGGCCAGCTTGGGGTTTGTTCACGTGGCACAAAGTTTATGTATTTGTTTGTTCATCTGGCACCAAAATTATTTATTTATTTGTTCATCCAGTACAAAACATTATTTATTTATTTATTTGTTGGTTCATCTGGCACAAACTTTATTTATTTATTTATTTATTTATTTATTTATTTATTTATTTATTTATTTATTTATTGGTTCATCTGGCACAAACAATATTTATTTGTTTGTTTGTTTGTTTATTTTTTCATCCAGTACAAAATTAATTAATTAATTAATTAATTTATTTATTTATTTATTGGTTCACCTGGAACAAAATTTGTTTGTTTGTTTATTTATTTATTTATTTATTGGTTCACCTGGCACAAAATTTGTTTGTTTGTTTATTTATTTATTTATTTATTTATTTATTTATTGGTTCACCTGGCACACAATTTATTTATTTATTTGTTTGTTCATCTGGCACAAACTTTATTTATTTATTTATTTGTTTGTTTGTTCATCTGGCACAAAATTTATTTATTTATTTGTTCATCAGGCACAAAATCTATTAATTTATTTATTTGTCCATCTGGCATAAAATTTATTTGTTTGTTTGTTTGTTTGTTTATCTGGGACAAAAATTATTTATTTATTTATTTGTTCATCTGGTACAAAATTTATGTCTCAAGCCCTCAAAGCTCTTGGCCTTCAGCTTGACTTTGGGCTGTAAAATTCAAGTACTGCCATCCCATATGAGGGGGAGGCTGCAGAAATGTGGCTCAGACGAGGCCAGAATGATCAGATTTGGGGTTTTTACCCTCAGGCAGCTCCAGGAGCTTTCTTAGTCCCATATTTAGCAGTGATGGAATGGCTGAGGGGAATGAAGCTCAAACTGGAAGCTGCTTGCAGCTGATTAATTCCTTCACCAGCCTCAGCAATTAAAAGCCAATTTCAGGGGAGGTCACTGAGTTTGTTAACCCTGCCCTGATGCCTGAGGATGGAGCTCTTTTTCCCATCAAATTCCCAGTGAATTCCAGTCCCCCTGTCCCAGTCAGGAGCTCCAGGAGATCCCTTACTTCCCTCAATAACCCCTTTTCTTCTTTCCCCAGAGGAATCTCACCCCAAAACTCTTCCATGAGATCACCCAAGCCTACAAGGCAGCTGTGGCCACCACCAAAGGGGACAGTGGTGGTGACCCCAGCAAGTTCCAGGTGACTGACACTGCAGGTGAGGGAAGGGAAATCATCTGGAGAGGGTTTGAGCTGTGGGAGAGGGGGGGATGAGCCTTGGCAGGAGTTAATTCACCCTTTAACTGCATTGAGGAGCTTGTCTTTCAAGGGTGGGGTTTGGTGCTGTTTCCTCGGGGAGGTGGCCCCTGTGCCTTCTGATCTTTGATAAAAAACTGAATATGAGGCAGACTGGGGGTTTCTAGAAGGAAATGCAGGGGTTCTGCCGTGGAAATCACTGGCTTCAGTTCCTCAGGGACCCCTTTTCCCATGAGGAAAACCAGGAATTCATGGAAAATCACTTAAAATGCTTTCCTGCCTTGTTTCACCCAGTGTTCAATGCCCTGGTGTCCTTCTGTATCCGGGACCTGTTCCACCACCTGCACAAGCTGCTGCTCCCCAAAGCCCCCAAGAACAAGCTCAAGTAAGTCTGGGGGGCTTGGGATGTTCAGGAAAGCTGGGGGGATTTCCAGAGCTGCCTTTGGACCTGGAGAGGGCTGCCAGCTCTTCCCAAACACTGAGTGCCTGCTGGTGCTCACAGGACTCTCCTTTTCTTCCCCCCAAGGAAGAAGGAAGCAAGGAATTGATCTCACTGCTCGTTTTGCTGCTGAAATCTGATTTATTTGGGATTTTTTTTAAAACTAAACCCAACTCTTGCTCCTTTCCAGAATGGTTCTCCCTTCCACCAGCCCCCTCTGGGGAAAGCTACGACTGGACATCAAAGTTTATCTTGGCTGTACCATACAAGTAAGAAACATCATCATTTTCTGTTGGTGGGGTCACTCTGTGCCTTGCTGGGCTATTTTGGGGTGAGGCAGGTGGGGTTTGCCCCTCTGAGATTTGTGTTCATTGTTTCCCTGCGTTGTTTTGGGATTATTTGGTCCAATTAACAATTTGGAGCTTCAGAGGATGCTTGGGTCAGAATAGGTAAGGCAGTAAAGAAGGGTTGAATTAACATTCTGGCAGCTCTCTGTTTTAATTTGTCTGGCTAATTAATATTTAATAGGCTTTAAAGGAGTTTGCAGTCTGTGTTCCTGCATTCTGCATCATTAATTCAGTTTTTGGAGCTGTGATCTCTGCACTGAGATGTTCTCTTGGTGACCTCACATGAGGCATCTCTGACTATGGTAATGTTCCATCCCACCCTTGCAAAATTTCTGGTGTTTCAGAGATGATTTATGAATTATTTCTGAAGGAAACTCCTGCCCCCACCTTTTTTTTTTTTTTTTTGAGATTGCTTTGTTAGCATCCCCAAATTGGAATATTAAAACCAAACCAACCCTGATTCTTCAGCAGCTGAGGGAAGGGATGCCAGCAGTGACAACCAGGAGCTGCTGTGCCTCAGCTGGGAGCTGGCACAATGACTTAGCAGAAAGAGCAATTGGATCAGGAGAGCTTTTTTCTTTTCTTTTTTTTTTTCCCTCAAGCTGTGGTGCCTCTCTCCAGCAGCAGAGCATTGCAGACAAGGAAAAGCTGGGAATGCAGTCCCTGGGAGCAGTGGGAATGCAGTCCCTGGGAGTAGTGGGAATGCAGTCCCTGGGAATGCAGTCCCTGGGAGCAATCCCTGCTCCTGGGCTGCCTCCTGAGAGCCCTCAGCCCCAGCTTTCACCACTGTGGGTTTTCTGGCACCGTTTCTGAACAAAATCTTCTCCTTTTGGTGTCCTTGGCCAAGTCTGCTCAGTCCAGAATCCTTGCAGAGCAAGGAGGAGGGTGAGGAGGCAAATTAAATGTGGACAAAATGCCTGTGCTGCTTCCAGCAGCTGGGACTGCATCAGGCAGAGCCTCTCAGAGTCACCTGGAGCTCACCTTGACTTCAGATTGGAATCTGGGTTTGTCTGCAGTGAGCTGAGCTGGACAAGCTGCACACACAGAGATTTGGTTCCTCACATTTTGTCAAAGCCTTTCCTTGAGGGAGACTTGACCCAAATACCCAAAGAATTGCAGCTTCCCACCCAGAAATCCTGGAGAAATGCAGCGTGCTGTCAGGCAGCTCGGGTGATGTTTCCTTGTGCAGACTGAGGGGGAGTTGGGCCATTTTGGTGTCCTGCACTGCAGATAAGCTGGGATTTTGCAGTGTCCACAAGGGAGGTGCTGTGTGATGAACTCAGGGGCCGTGAACCATGCAGGGACAGCACCTTGAACTCCCATTCCCAGGCTGGGGGACCTGCAGGGCAGCTCTTTACCCTCTGCTCCTGCCCTGATCCAGCTGTTTGGTTTGTGTGAGCTCCTTCCTGGCTGAGCAGTGTTGGGAACCAGTGAAAAGCAGCTGGCACAGGGAGGGTGACAGCCCTGCCTGCCAGCTGGGGTGTTTTTCTCTCCTCCACAGCTGCTGTCCTGCCTGACAGAGGCCTCAGTGGGTGCAGCAGTCCTGCAGCACGTGAACTCCACAGTCCCGTATTACCTGTCCTTCCCCAAGCAGTGCCGGGCCCTGCTCAAGGTAAGGGGACAGCTGGGAAGTGCCATTGGCATCTGAGGTGCTTTTCCCCCCTTTCAGCTGAGCATTTGTGGTGTTTGGGCTGCCTCCCCTGGCAGGCAGTCCCTTGTAGTGTTCCCTTGCTTTGCTGCTGTTCCTGGAGAGGATTCCTGCCTCTCTCCAGGTGCCACGAGGTGATGCCAGGCTGAGGTGAGTGTGGGGGTGGCTCTGTTTGTAGCTGCTGCTCCCCAGGGAGGTGTTTTGGGAAGCTGCTTCCTCCTCCCAGATGGAGGAATTGCTGCCAGGCCCTGGGAATGTCTGTGCTGCCTCTCCACTCGGGGAGCTGGGGGTGGAATATTTCTGTGGCAGCTCAGTCTCAACTGCTGAGCGTGAGCAGCAACACAGGAGGTGTGGGGAGACACCCAGGGCAGCAGAGTGGCATCTGACTGCAAACTGCAGCTCTGCAAGGAGCCAGGGAAGCCTTTGGTGGTGGAGATGGCTGGAGTCATGCAGGGCTGGAGGCTGGCACAGCTCACAGCTGCTGCAGGCATTTCTGAGAGGGCTTTTCCAGCCCTGCACTGAGCCCCCTCTCTGTGCTGTGCTCTTCACTGGTGCAGCTGAGCTGACTGGTTGTGGAGGGCACCAGGTGCTCCTGGGGGAGATGGAGTCACTCAGGAGAGTTCAAATGTGTGTTTAACCACACAAATAAAAGTTGTATATTTTTTAGAGGTGCTGGTTTTGGACAGGTTCCTGTATTGATCATGGAAACATCAGCCTGGGCTGTCGTGTGGTGTCCCAGCGAGAGTGTGAGGACAGAAGGGCTGCCAGTGACTGACTGACAGCACATTGTGTCACCTCTGTGTCACCTCTGCTGGGAAGGAGGGAGGTTCAGGCCTGTGTGTGGCCAGCCAGGAGCTCTTTGTGCCTTCACTCACCTGTCTCTGTGTTTTGTCCCAGCAAACCGTCACTCTGTGGAGCACAGGGGAGGAGACAGTCAGGGTCCTGGCCTTCCTGGTGCTGAACAAGATCTGCAGGTACAAGAAGGAGGTTTACCTCAGCCCCCTGCTCAAGGTAAGCCTGGCTTTGCTGAGATCTGCACCTTTTCTTCCTCGGGTTGTGTGCAAATACCTCAGAACCTTGAGCTGCAGCTGAGCAGGTGCAGGAGGTGATGCTGGCAGCCTCCAGAAGACCAAACAGGGCAGAAATTCTGTGAGCTCAGGGTGATTCCTGCTTCCCACTGCTGCCCTTGCTGCTGGGGGCACAGAGATGAATCTTCATCCCCCAGATTCCTGGGTGCTGCCATCCTCCTGAGCTGCTCTGACCTTTCAGCTGAGTGCCCAGGTGTATTTTCCTGCCTCCCACAGTGGCACCTGAGCAGGAGAGCTGTGCCCAGCCATCCCCACGTGTTCAGCCCCTCCTGCAGCCTTGTCCCCTTGCTGCCAAGCAGTGCTGGGCACATGACCAAGCCAAACACACTCCTGTCTCCCCTGGAGAAGGGGCAGGCTGGGTTATTCCTTTCTGTCATCAGAGCAACACTTCAGCCCTGGTTTGGTGTTAAATATAAGCAGAACCTTACAGAAGAAAGACCTTGTAAAACATAGTTTAGGCCTTACTAAGAGAGTATGAGTATTTTGATGGGAACTTACCTAGCTAAGCTAGCCTGACGAGTTGCAATAAGAATAAAATCCTATAACAGTGAAAATCTGCTTATTCTCCTGAGAAAGAATTCCAAGGCAGTAACTGTTGACAGCACCTGTAAAAACTATCCTGAATCATTAAAAGAAAAATGCAAACAATATCTAGAAAGAGACACAAGCATGCAACCACCTCTAGTGAAGTAAGCAATCAGACAAGGTAACAATTAGTTACCAACCAATTAGAATTAGGAACAATACTTGTAGAAAAGTCTGTAAATTCAGGCTATGATTAATTCACTGCTTTGTGTTTATTATTTATATTAAATAATAATATAGATGTTATTTATATTAATACATTAAATATTTATAATTAATTTACTTCTTAATTTATAATTAGTTCACTTCTTTCACTGCTTGAAGAAGAGTGTGCCTCATTAATTTCTAACCTGAGCTCACAGTGACAGTTTGGTCACACTGGGAGGGGCAGAGGAGTCCCAGAATGCTTTTTACTCTTATTTTACACGCTCCTTTCTCATCCTCTTCTCCTCCTAGCAAATGTACATTGCCTTTGTGAAGAACTCCAGGTTCACCTCTCCCAACGTGCTGCCCATGATCAACTTCATGCAGAGAACCCTGACGGAGATGCTGGCCCTGGACAGCCCCACCTCCTACCAGCACAGCTTCATCTACATCCGCCAGCTGGCCATCCACCTGCGCAGCGCCATGACCCTCAGGAAGAAGGTGGGCACCCTCCTCATCCTCCTGGGGCTCCCTGCAGTGGGGCTGGGCACAGTTACAGGCATAAAGAGGGCATTTATTACATGGCCTTGGCACGATACACCACGGGCAGGACAGGAGCCTGAGGGAGGCTCTGTTCGTGTGGAGGAAGAAATGGCACACATTGAGCAGGATGTATCACAGTGTGTACCAGCCTCTGGTGTGAAACAAGCAGGTAAAGCACCTGTGGTCAGGGTTCTGAAAACCACAAAGCCCAGAGCTCCAGGCACACTGCAGCTGTGAAGGGCATCCCACAAGGGGAGCACAAAACTGCCACAACATGGCTACCACTGTGGCTTTTTCCTTGGAACCAGCCCTAACCCTAGGCTGATTTACCTGTCTAGGGTTAGGGTTATGATTTTGAAAACTACAATGCCCAGGGCCCCAAGAACACTTCAGCTGCAAAAGTCCTACCAGGGGAAACACAAAAGTACCACAATGTGTCTTCCTCCCCTGCATTTTTCTTGGAAGCAGCCTTAGCCCTAGGCTGGTTTTACTGCTCTTCCTAGGCCACCCTGGGGTGTTGCACCTCCCCAGCAAATTCTGGGGCATTTAATGGACTTTACAAAGCAGCTCAGAGCTTAGGGAACAGCCCTGGTTTCAGCCACCTCCAGTGTGACCTGGGAAATCTGAGTCAGATTGCTAATCCTGGATTTTGTCCTGTTTAGCAAAACAGACCCCACAGATTAATTGTTGAGCTGCCCCCAAACAGGGCAGGCTTGGTGCCCAGCTAAATCTCCTGGCCTGTCGGACATGGGGATAAATAAGCAGAGATAAATGAAGTCTGGGCTGCAGATCCCCTAATTGGATTGCACTGGCTCCTTACACCCTCAGTTGTGGCCCAGACAAGGAGTAAATCCACTTGATTTCACAGCTGGGGGGGCTCGTGGCCCTTCAGATGGGCATGGCACCACCAAAATGCAAGCACTAAGCCTGTCTGAATGGGCAGGGGATGGTGCTGGAAGGTGATTACCAGAGCAGATTGCTCGTCTGCTCTGTGCAGGAGAAGCTGAGAAAATCTTTCTGGTGCATCTCAGTGACCTGGGGAGAGCTGGCACAGCCCTGCCACGTCCAGCTGTGCCTTGGCTCAGGGCCCTGCTGCAAGGTTTGGCCCTGTGGCTGCAGTTAAACATTCTGTGCCTGTCTCAGGACTTGTGCATCATCCTGCTGCTCCATGCAGGAGAGATGAGCTGGGCCTTGGAAATCTGGAAAAAAACACAAGTGGGGGCTGAGGCACCTTGTGGGTGCAGTCTGCTGTGGTTTTGGGCAATACCTGCGGAGCTGCAGGGCTGTGGGAATGGTTTCCTTCAGGCACTCCTGCTCCAGCTGGGCTTTTATATTTTTATTATTTTATTATTATGTAGTGTGGCACTAAGAACTGCTGCAGCACCTGCCTAGAGTCTTGAAAACCATCTCCTGGCTTTGGGCCACTCCTGACTGTGCTGCTGAGCCAGGCTGGGTCACTGTCCCTGCTGTCACTGTGTCACTGCTGGCCTGCTGCAGTGGTTCTGCTGCTAACCAAGCTGCAGGTTGGCTCTCTGCTCTGCTACCTGGCACTTCCACCCTGCAGTTACAAAAAATGAAGCTGTCCTTCCCCAAAAGTGCTGGGCTGATCCTTTCTCGAGTGCTCAGCTCAGGATTCCCTGTCCCTGGCCACATCCCAGTCCCTGCTGTGAGGCTGGGAACTTTTCCTTCTCAAAGCAGCCCCCCTTGAGCACAACAGCCTGGTTTTATTCACTTTATTTCCTCCAGGCACTGGTCCCAGTGAACTTGCTGCCCTGGGAATGGCAGCTCCAGTGTTGTTTTTCCTCCCTGGGCATTGCAGTGTCCTTTTTAAAATGAGCAGGGAGCAGAGTGAGCACCTATCAAACGCCACATTTTCACATTTCTGCCTGTATTTTTCCCCCCTTTCCTGCAGGAGAACTTCCAGTCAGTCTATAACTGGCAGTACATCCACTGCCTGTACTTCTGGTGTCGAGTTCTCAGCACCATCCACCCCAGTGAGGTCATGGAGCCCCTCATCTACCCCTTGACACAGGTCATCATTGGCTGCATCAAGTGAGTGGAGTTCCTTATTCTTTTTGCTCTGCTTTGGTGTGTTGTTTTACAGTTCTGTGATTTGGATTTAACCATGAATGGTCTCAAAACTGCTTTTAATTGAAATTTTCCAGCCCAAGATGTGTGTGAACAGCTGTTTAGGGGGTGACAGAGTTGTGGTGTGGGTTATTCTTTCTTCTTTACACAAGAAAAGTCTCAGGCTGAATAACCTGGGCAGATTATCCTTGTAACTGCAAGGAAAATGGTCTGCCTTGCTTCAGAAAATCCTCATCTGCAGCTCTGTAAATGCATTTAGAAGCTGCATTTTTGGTGCCTGTTTGCTGGGACTGGAAGAAGTGGGCCACGGTTGTTATTTTCAGGATGTCTGCTGAGAACTCCCTCCTCACATCAGCTCAGATGGATGAAATGTTTGTGCTCTGAGGTGCCTGTGAACATTAGCATTGAGGGAATTTGGGGATCTCTGGTGATCTCCCAAATCCTGTTAGCTCTGCTAACCAGATTCTCAGCTTTAAACCCAGCTCTGGAGGAGCTCCCCACGGTGCTGGAGATAAGCAGATTTAAACGATCAGATAAGAGGATGCAAACATCCCCCTGGCACCCCCCTGCTCTGGGATGGATCCAGGCACCTTCCTCCCTGTCCAGCAGCTCAGTCAGGGGCTGGGGCTGGGGACAGGGAATGGGGTGAGGCCCAGCAGGGTTTGAGCAGCTTGGCATGAGCTGCAGGAACTGCCTGGCGAGGCTTTGGGGGTTTGGGAACCCCCCAGGTGGGTTTGGGGTGACCTCACTGTGCCCTTCCAGGAGCTGAAGGAGCTACAAGGAAGATGGAGAGAGGATTTCCAAAGGATGGAGGGACAGGACACGGGGAATGGCTCCAAACTGAGAGAGGGGGCTTCAGATGAGATAGCAGGAGAAAATTCCTCCTCCTAAGGGCGGGCAGGCCCTGGAATGGATGTCCCAGAGCAGCTGTGGCTGTCCCAGCCCTGGAAGTGTCCAAGGCCAGGCTGGACAGGGCTTGGAGCAGCCTGGGACAGTGCAAGGTGTCCCTGCCCATGGCACTGGATGAGCTTTAAGTCCCTTCCAACCCAAACCATTCCATGATTCTGTGATTCCAGCGTTGGGAAGCAGAGTCAGATCCCACCTGGATCCCCTCTGAGCCAGGCTGGGCTGTGAAGGAGGCAGAGTGGCAGCTCTGGGGGGCTGTGGCTCCATGGGACAGGCACTGTGTTTTCATTTAATACTTTTAGTATTTTTATGTTAATTTATTTTTATTTAATATATTTAATATTATTTCTTTTTATTTAATATTTTTATTTAATATTTCATATAGTTTTGTTCAGCATATTTATCTTTCTTTTTATTTAATTTTTTTATTATTTTTAGTTTTGTTTAATATATTTATTTTTATTTCTTTTATTTGATATTTTAAAATTTCTTTTCATTAAATATTTTTATTATTTTTTTTGTTTAATATATTTATTTTAATTTCTTTTATTTAATATTTTAAAATCTATTTTCATTTAATATTTTTATTATTTTTATTTTTAATACATTCATTTTTCTTTTATTTCATATATTTATTTTTATTTAATTTTATTTATTTTTATTTAATTTTATTTATTTTTATTTAAATTTATTTATTTTTATTTAATATTTTTATTTATTTTTATGTCATATATTTATTTTTATTTATTTAATATGTTAAAATTTATTCTTATTCAATACTTTAATTATTTTAGTTTTTATTTACGATTTTTTAATTTTTATTTCTTTTTATTGATCTGTTTTCCCTGCCCAGGCTGGTGCCAACGTCTCGGTTCTACCCGCTGCGCATGCACTGCGTCCGCGCCCTCACGCTGCTGTCCCAGAGCACCAGGACCTTCATCCCCGTGCTGCCCTTCATCCTGGAGGTGGGCTGGTCCCTGCTCCACGCCCTCACCAGCAGCTCCTGGGGTCCCGCTGTGCTCCCTCCCTCAGACCCCTGGCAGGCAGCGCCAGAATTGCTGAGAAAACAGAAAACAGAAACTGGAATTCGGCTTTTGTTGTGTGGGAGCTGTGCCTGGAGCAGCTGGGTGCAGCATGCCCTGCCAGGGGGCTGAGCTGGAGCAGGCACAGGGGGAATTCAGAGCTGCAGGAATTCCCCAGCCCCGTCCTGCTGCTGTGGTCATCTCTTGGTGAAGGCACAGTGGTTTCTGACTGCAGACAGCCAGAAATGGAAGAAAAAAAACACTTCAAGAATGAAAAAAATTTACACATATCTCCCTGAAGGAGGCCTGGGAGCTGAGAAAATGGAATTGCTGCATCCCAGCTCCCTGCCCACTCCCCACGTGGCAGCTGGGAGCTTGGGAGTGCCAGAAATCCCCAAATCCCTCTCCTTCCTGCCTGTCCTCCCCTCCGTCTGCCAGTGGTTTTCCTGGGGAGGTTTGTGACCCCCTGGTCCCTCATTATCCCCTCCCAGGCTGCCCCAAGGGTTCCTGGACATCAGTGAGGCCGTGCCCAGCCTGGCTGCCAGCCCTCAGCATGGGAGCCACGCTTCCTCCCTGCCCTGCCACCTCCTGGAGCCCCTGGCTGCCCTTCCCTGCCTGCCTGCAGGCCTGGGAGGGTGCCAGGGAGCCCCAGAGTCTGACCTGGGCGATCAATGGCTGTGTTTGGGCCGCAGAAATAACTGTGCATAACGAGGTTTGTGGCATCGATCCCCCAGGCAGGGGCTCTTTGTTTGCACTCTTGTCCCTCCCTGCCAAAGAACCTGGATTGACAAATGAAATGTCAGAAATCAATAGCAGCCTCCTGCTCCTGTGGCCTGGGGGCACTGCTGTGACCTGAGCAGCCTCTCCCTCCTCTCAGCCTCCCCTGTGCTGCATCCCCAGCACGGGGGCTGCTGATGGATGTGCTGCTGCTGCTCACGGGGAAGAGAAATGATTTCCTGCTCTGGGGGGCAATCCCAGAGTGTTTGGGCACTGGAGAGAGGAGCTGGGGCTGCTGCAGAGTGTGGGTGAGCAGGAGGTGCTCCTCACCCCTCTCTGGGTGCCATCAGATGTGCAGATGTCATCAATTGGTGGCTTTGTTTATGTTTAAATGGGATGGGAGCCTCCCTTGATGGCCACGTGGGACCTGCCTCAGACCCAGGGGTTGGAGCAGGAGTCCTGGGACAGTGATTTCAGTGACAATAGTGAATTTGGTGTGAGCATCACTTAGTGTTGCTTTGGAACTCTCCTCACCTTCAGGGACAGCTCCAAGCCCCACTCCAGCTCTGGGGTACAGCCTGTGACCACGAGAAAGCTGGGGCTGAGGAACAAACCTCAGCTTCTTGTGCCCTTGCTCGTGTTGGTTTCCTCTTCACACCAGAGCACCTTGCACACCCAGGGCTCCACAGCCTCAGGTGGGGTTTTGTTTGCTCCCTCCCTGTCCCTGCCTGGGATATGTGGGAAAGCTGTGGGGCAGTGATCAGGAATTGGGGTTCCTGTGTTGTTTTCTTGGCTCTGCCACCACCTGCCTGCCCTTGGCTGTGTTGTGTGCTGGTTGATTTGTGCTGTGATCACCTTTAAACTCTTTTTTTTTCTTCCAGGTTTTCCAACAAGTGGATTTCAACAAGAAGCCAGGACGGATGAGTTCCAAGCCCATCAACTTTGCTGTGATCCTGAAACTCTCCAATGCCAACCTGCAGGAAAAGGCCTTCAGGGTGAGTGGGACCTGGGCTCCCTGTGACAAGGAATGTGCCCCATGTCCCCAGAGGAATGTGCCCCATGTCCCTGTCCCCAAAGGCTGGACACACCTTTCCCACTCTGGGTTTGGGTGCTGTAGGAAATCTGTGGGGTTCAGGCCGTACCCAGTCCCTTGGTTTGTGTTTCTCCTGCTCAGGATGGGCTCATTGACCAGCTCTATGACCTGCTGCTGGAATATCTCCATGGCCAAGCCCACAGCATTGGCTTCCCAGAGCTGGTTCTGCCCACTGTCATCCAGGTAAGGGGGCAGGCACTTCTGGGGGTGCCATGAATGTGCACAGGGTGGGATAAAGTGATTTAAACCAACAGTGACCTCAGGATGGCCCTCAGAATGAGGGGAGAGCCATTTACCTCTGCTTAATTTTAATTTTTATTTGTGTTTTGGGGAGGAACAGAGGCATCACATCCAATTAGGCTGGAGGCAGGGGAAGGTGCTCTGGAGTTTGCCATCTGTTGGGAGCCAAAGTGCAGCAGAGGCTGCAGAGATGGGGCTGGGATGGTGATCTCAGCTGAGTTCTTGGGCATTCAGAGCTGTTGCTGTGAGGTCTTGGAGCAGAACGTGTGCTCTGAGCCCCAGCTTTTCCTTGTCCTCAGCCTCCCCGAGGTGCTCTCCACAAGATGGCAATCTTCCCTGCCAGTCTGGCCTTCCCAATCTTCCCTTCCCAATCTTCCCTTCCCAATCTTCCCTTCCCCAGTCTTCCCTCCCTTGTCAGGCTCCATCCCCTGGAGCTGCAGACAGCCCAGCTCAGTGTGCCACTGTTGGAATGTGTTCCCTCATTCCCTCTGCTTTTAACTCAGGACTGGCTGCTGTCACATCCTCTGTGGGGACACGAACCTCTGCTTGTCCTGCTGTGTGCCACCAGCCCCTGCACACCTTGGGGTGTCCCTGGGGGCTGGGGGAGCCCTGGCTGTGCCCCACAGGCTGTTTGGGAAGCAGAACTCTGTATCCCTGCTGAGGGCTGGCATCTGTCAGGGGCTGGCATCTGCCAGGCTCTTGGCTGTGTGCCCCGGGCTGGCACAGGGGCTGCCTTGGCTGCTGGGAGCTGGCAGCCCCTGTGTGAGCAGCCAGAGCAGCTCCTGAGCCTGTGGCTGTCCCTGTCCCCCCTGTTGGCAGCCCTGTGCTGCAGCCAGCAGCTCTGGGAGCTCTGGGAGCTGTGGGAGCTGAGTTTGGCTGCAGCAGGAGCTGTGCAGAGCATTGCTGCATTCCTGCATTGCTGCATTCCTGCATTGCTGCATTCCTGCCTGCAGCCTCCTGAGCTGTGCAGGGCATTGCTGCATTCCTGCATTGCTTCATTCCTGCATTCCTGCCTGCAGCCTCCTGAGCTGTGCAGAGCATTGCTGCATTCCTGCATTGCTGCATTGCTGCCTGGCTGCTCTGCCCACAGCCTCGAGGCGTCTGCCGGGCTGGGGCTGCCCTTGGCTTCCCAAAAGCTGCGTGGGGAGAGGATTTTCTCCTGGAGAGCTTCCAGCCCTGCCCTGCTTCCATCCATGTGTGCCCAGCCTCCCTCCCTCCCTGCTGGGCTGCTCCAGCTGGCAGGGGCTGTGTCCCTCCTCCTCCTCCTCTTCCTCCTCCTCGTGCTCTGGGGGAAGCTGGGCTGAGCTTCCCAGCCTCAGCTTCCCAAATTCCCTGCCTGCAAGGCAGGAAGCACTGGCAGATGAAAGGAGAGCCAGTGGGGATGGCAGGCACTTCAAAGCTGCTGCTGCTGCTGCTGCCCCAGGGCTGACCCGTGGGGGTCTCTGCCTGCAGGGGCTGGGGGGGAAGAGCCCCTTCCCTCCCCCAGAGCCCTGGCAGGCAGCACAGGGCAGGGCTGGGAGCATGGAGGGGAAGAGCTGGCACTGAGGCAGGAGCTGGCAGGAGCCAGAAGGGCAGGAGGTGCTGGCAGGAGCCAGGATGGGCAGGAGGTCCTTCTCTTCCCTTCCCTTCCCAAACCTTCCCAAACCTTCCCAAACCTTCCCAAACCTTCCCTTCCCAAACCTTCCCTTCCCAAACCTTCCCTTCCCAAACCTTCCCTTCCCAAACCTTCCCTTCCCAAACCTTCCCTTCCCAAACCTTCCC
>JAWMQZ010000078.1:6605131-6633861 GCA_035584835.1 Tangara arthus
CAGGGCTGTGTACTGCTTGTCTCAGGCCAACAGTTTCCCTGAAGTTTTGGAAGTGATCCAACAGCAGCATCCAACAGTAGCACAGAGGAACCCCTTCCCTTCCCTTCCCTTCCCTTCCCTTCCCAAACCTTCCCTTCCCAAACCTTCCCTTCCCAAACCTTCCCTTCCCAAACCTTCCCAAACCTTCCCTGTCCTGCCCTGCCCTGCCAGCCGCTCTCCTGCTGCTCCCCTGTCCCCAGGGAAATGTCCCTGCTGTGAGCAGGGAGCTGGGCAGGGTTTGGCTCCCCTGCAGCACTTCCAGTAAGAGCAGCTGGGGTTTTGCTCTGTGGTGTTTCAGGCTGGCAGTGGGACAGAAGCAGCCCCAGTAATGACAGGGCTGGGCTGGGAGCCCTCACTGCCATTCCACAGACACACGTTGGTGTGCTGGGTGCTTTCACTCTGCTAAGATCCCATTGTTCATTTGGCAGAGCAGGGAAAAGCACACACAGACCCTGACTTTCCTCTCTCTGTCCTTTATCCTCTTTTACTGCCCTGGTTGTGTCCCTGCCTCTCCAGCCAGGGCTGAGATCTCATTAGGTCTCATTAATTTCTGTGGCAGCCAGGGCTGGGGCTGTGAGGGGAGCAGGAATGGAGCAGGGGCTGTGTGAGGGAGCACACAGCTCCAGACTGCACTGCCAGAGCCCAGGATGCTGCAGGATTTCTGGTGACACTTGTGCAAGGGAAGAAAAATGATAATGGATGTGGCAGCGGATGGAATGGATCTGGGGCTGCAGCTGGGGGATCAAGTGAGATAAATCCAATGACAAATGCATCTCTCAGTGGAGATAAATATGCAGCACCTATAAAAAATAAATATTTTAGGAAGGGGGGGTGAGGGCAGGACAGGCTTCAGCAGCAGAGGGATTGTTGTGCTGATGGTTTCTTTGTGCTTTGGGGGAGGCAGGGAAGCTCTGGGTCTGAATTCCCATTTTCTGAGCTGGTGCTGTGATGGCAGCTGGGATGTGCTGGAGGGAGAGGGACAAGGCTCCCTGCCATGGCTTCTGTTCTTCCTCTCCCTCTCCTCCTGCAGCTGAAATCCTTCCTGAAGGAGTGCAAGGTGGCCAACTACTGCAGGCCCATGAGGCAGCTGCTGGAGAAGCTGCAGGAGAACTCAGCCCACATCTGCAGCAGGAGGCAGAGGGTGACCTTTGGAGTGGCCAGCACGGCTGCTGTGGTGAGCCTGGGGACACGGGGACAGCCTGGGGACATGGGACAGACATGGGGACAGCCTGGGGATGGCCTGGGGACGTGGGACAGACATGGACAGACATGGGGACAGCCTGGGGACATGGGGACAGCCTGGGGATGGCCTGGGGACATGGGACACACATGGACAGACATGGGGACAGCCTGGGGACATGGGGACAGCCTGGGGATGGCCTGGGGACATGGGACAGACATGGGGACATGGGGACAGGGACAGCCTGGGGACAGTATGGGGATGTGGGGACACAGGGGAAGCCTGGGGATGGCCTGGGGACATGGGATAGACATGGGGACATGGGACAGACATGGACAGACATGGGGACAGCCTGGGGACATGGGGACAAGGGACAGACACTTTTCCACTTCAGCTTTTGGCTCCCTGTGTGTTCCCTGCAGTCCCAGGCCTGGGGACAGTTCTCAGTGCCCCCACTGCTGACTCAGCAGCTGCCTCAGTAGCTGAGGCTGAATTCACAAATCCACCGAGTCCTGCTGGCCCCCAAATTGCCCAGGAGCTGGGAAAGGGGCTTTGGGAAAGGGTCCTCACCTTGTGCCCTTGGCTGCCTGTGCTGGCTGGAAACTGCCTGGGAAACCTTGGGATGTGTGTGTGTGTGTCCCTTTGTCCACAGGAGCAGTGGGAGAAGCAGGTGAAGGAGGAGGGGACGCCCCTGAGCAGGTACTACAGCCAGTGGAAGAAGCTGAGGGAGAAGGAGATCCAGCTGGAGATCAGTGGCAAGGAAAGGGTGAGCAGCAAAGCCTGGGTGTGAGCCCTGGGGACAGCAGAGCCACGGCCTGGTGACAGCCAGGAGGGGCTGGGGGACAGGGGGACAGCCTGGGAATGGGGACAGGGGGACAGCCAGGGGCTGAGGGACAGGGGGACAGCCAGGGAATGGGGACAGGGACAGCCCAGAGTGGGGCCAATCTCCTGCCCCAGACTGGCCCTGCTGCTGTGGTGGGACACTGCCCTGCTGCTGGAGCAGCTCTCTGCAGAGAGGGGCAGATTTGGGGTTTTTTTTTCTGTTCAGAAGGGCAAATTTAGGGGTTTTTTCTGTACAGAAAGGGGCAGATTTGGGGTTTGCTCTGTTCAGAGGGGCAGATTTGGGGTTTGCTCTGCAGAGAGGCAGATTTGGAGTTTGCTCTGTTCAGAGAGGCAGATTTGGGGTTTGCTGTGTTCAGACAGAGGCAGATTTGGGGTTTGCTCTCAGCACAGAGGCAGATTTGGGGTTTGCTGTGTTCAGACAGAGGCAGATTTGGGGTTTGCTGTCCTGGAGGCTGCCCTGCAGCCCTGCTGGTGAATGGGGCTGTTGTGTGGCTCGGTGGGGACTGGTGGCTTAATGATGCAGCTTTGTGAGCCCCAGCAGGAGAGGGAACACCATGAGGCCCATTAGGGCTGGGAAAATCCATGTCCCATTAGCAGCCATTGGGGGGAAAAAAAGGTAATAACAGGGAAAAAAGAAAGCCAGCCTGGCTGGGAGCTGCAGCCTGCCTTAGACAGCAGCTCTGACCCTTCCTGCCCATTCCATTTGCTTTTCCCAATGGTTTTTAATGGGATGGGGACTAATCAGCTTGGTGAGACCCTGCAGATAGGAGCCCTCTAGCTGGGGATTAAAAGGCTGGCCCCCAAATTAGCTAATTAGTGCTTGTGTGTGATGAGCACAGGGGCTGTGGGCTGTGCCTGTGCAAATCTCAGTCCTTTGGGGCCACTCCACAGCACGCTGGGGTTTGAGGTGCCCATCCTGAGGGGTCTCAGAAGGGGGGAGGTGGCACAGCTCACCCAGCACCAGGTCCTGGTTGATGTGCTCAGGTTGTGTTGATGTCACCCAGAGCTGCCTTTGGAAATGGGGATTTTTCCCTGTGGGAATGTGGAGCCCCAGCTACCAAACCCCTGCTGCCTTGTGCCCCAGAAATGGTGGGAATGATGGAAATTATGGGAATGGGAATTGTGGAAAATGCTTTCACCCCGTGGTGGGGCTGGAGCAGAACCAGGCTGGGGCTGCCCCATCCCTGGAAGTGTCCAGGGCCAGGCTGGAGGAGGCTCTGAGCAGTGGAAGGGGTCCCTGCCCATGGACCTGGAGGAGATTCGGGGTCCTTTCCTACCCAGACCATGCTGGGACCCTCTGAGCAGCCATGGATCAGCTGAGGGCAGCAGCTCAGCAGTGCCTCTGTCTGTTTTGCTTCCCAAATCTCTTCCCTGGCACCCTGAGCTGCTCCCCAGCACAGCCAGGGAGGAGCAGAGGCCTCTCCCCTGTGGCAGGAAGAGCAGTGGGAAGATGATGATGATGATGATTTCAAATGAGGCCCCTGAAATGGTGGAAGGTGATTTGTCCCCCTCTCTGCCCTTCCCTGCCCATCCCTGCTGGGCAGTGCTCAGCCCCAGGATCAATATGGCCCAGCTGGGGACCATAACCCCGGCACAGGCTGGGGGAAATCGCTGGAATTGGCTGCAGGAGCAAAGCCACAGCTCCATCTCCTGCTCCCCAGCCCCATCCTGCCTCTGTGTCTCTGCTTTCCCCCTCAGGCTGTTCTGGCTGCCGGGAGGGTGGCTGTGCTCAGGCTGGAGAGGCCTTTGGGGTGCTCTGAGGGGCAGCAGATGAGTGCTGAGCGTTTCCAAGCAAGCCCTCCCGTGTGCTAATGCCCGAGTGCCTCCCAGGAGGGGTGAGCAGCCAGGCAGGGCAGGGCAGCTGAGCTCAGAGAGCACTCGGGATTTCATTTGCATTCTGATTATCTTTGCCCTGCTGGCCTGAGCCCTTGCAAGTAAATCCTCCCCCTAATCCCCCTCCGGAGAGGTGTAAAGAGCACTGAGGTGGTGTCAATTGAGGGGACTTTAATGGCATTGATATTGGCTGCCTGCTCCAGGGGCTCTTGGCCCATTGATCTCCATCAGGGCAGGGGATGGATGCAGCCCCTGAGCATCCTCAGCGCCTGAAACCCTGAAATCTGCACCCAAAACCAGGGAGTGGCTCAGGATCTGCTGCTCCAGAGGTGCCCAGCCCAGCTGCAGAGCTCCCCCGTGGGTATCCTCATCCTCATCCTCATCCTCATCCCTGCTGGGCTGCCAGCCCTGCATGTTCCATGAGCAAAAGCCGTTTACATGGGCAAGATCAATGCAGCAGCAGAGCCCTGTGAGCCTCCCTCACCCCTGGGACCCCTGACAAATCTGTGGCTGGCAGCAGACAGCCCCAGCTGCTCTGGGCAGGCTGGGCAAAGCCAAGTTCCTGCCTTTAAACACAGCCTTTGACATTCAAAAGCACAAATGAGGGCTGCTCTTACTCTGGGGTTTGTTTTCTTTCCAGCTTGAAGACTTGAACTTCCCAGAAATCAAACGCAGGAGGCCAGATGAGAGGAAGGAGGAGGATAAGAAGGAATTCAAGGATCTCTTTGAGCTGGACAGTGACTCTGAGGAGGAGAATGGTGGATTCTCTGTGAAAGGTACAGGGCTGGGGCTGGGCTTGCCTTCTCCTTGTCCACAGCCCCAGGTTCCCTGTCCACAATCCCATTTTCCTTGTCCACAATTCTGTTTTCCCTGTCCACAGTCCCCTTTTCCTTATCCACAGTCCCCTTTTCCTTGTCCACATTCCCTGAGCAGGTTCTGTCCATGGCAGGAGCTCCCACCAGCACAGGGACCTTTGATCCTGTCCTTGCTGCACTTCTGATTTCTTTTATTTTATTTTATTACTCATTTTGTCCTGCCTGATGTTCCCAAGGAGCCCAGAAATCCCGGAGAGCAGGGGCTGATGTCACCTGGGCTGTGACCACGAGAGGGCCACAGTAAATTGTGCAGCCTGCCTGGGAAGTTCAGCAGAGTTTGGGATAAATGTGGGAGTTCCTCTGGGATTTGGGATGTTTGGGATGTCCTGGGTGTGTGCAGCAGGAAGGGAGGGAGGGGAATCTGCAGCCCTTCCTTGGTGCTGTGGGTCCAGGGGAGATTCCTGCTCCTGGGGCAGCAATTCCAGCAGGATCACACCCCCAGAATCCCCCCAGGGATTCACAGGAAAGGTGCTGGATGCTGGGAATTCCATCAGATCAGGGTGAGCTTTCCCCTGGAATGGGAAATGTTTGTCAGGCAGGGAAGGATCCCGGGCTGGGGTCTCTGCAAGGGCTGAAGAGGGGAGAGAATCCAGTCTGGGAATCTCTGGGCAGGAAAGAACCAGGAGCTGGGGAGGCTCCTGCTCTCCTGGAACCTCTCCTGTTTTCCAGCTGGATTTCTGGGCAGAAAGGGAAAGCTGGGAATTGGGAATGGCTCAGGAAGAGGTGCTGGGCCCCTGCAGCAAAGGGAAGTGGCTTTGGGGGGATAGCAGTGAGAAACGAGGAGAAATCTCCCCTTGGGTGAGTCTGGCACTCCTGAGCTCCCTCCCCTCACGTGTGCTGCTGCTCCTGTTCCACTCACACCCTGAAACCCCTCCAGGGAAGGGCAGAGCCTCAGATGACAGCTCAGAAGCCAGCAGCAAGGAGTTTGGGGAGGAGGATGATGATGAAGAAGGAAATTACGAAGTGGAGGAGGACGAGGAGGAAGAGCTGGAAGAGGACAGCGAGTCAGAGGGTGAGCGGGGAATTCCTGACAGCACCAGGGCTTCTTGTCCTGCCAGGGTGCCAGGAGGGGCTCCACAGACCCTGAGCTGCAGAGAGCAAAGGGTTAAAGTGTTCCCAGCTCTCACAGCCCCCCAGCCCCTTGCATCTCTTCTCTGGGCCGTCCTGCAGGAGGCTCAGCCCAGCCAGGGGCACACAGACCCTGCAGGTGCCACTCTCAGGCTGCCCTCACCCTTCACCTGGGGCACAGGGGCACGGGGTAACCCTCTCCTTGCTGCAGAGCTCCCAAGCCCTGCCTGCTCTGGGGTCTCACATGTGCCTGTTCCTGTCCCAGTGGGGCACTTGGGGCTCCTGTTCCACTTTGGGCTCCTGTTCCAGCCCCAGTGGGGCACTTTGGGCTCCTGTTCCAGCCCCAGTGGGGCACTTTGGGCTCCTGTTCCTGGGGCACTTTGGGCTCCTGTGCCCCCCCAGGCACGGCTGCTGTGCCCAGCCCTGCAGGGCTCTCCAGGATGAATTAATGAGTGCCTGGCATGAATTAGTGACTGCCCTGGCAGGCAGGATTGCTGACCCTGTCCCTCTCCCCAGCAGAGGAAGGCAGGGAAGGAGCCCAGCAGAGGAGGAGCTGCCCCCGGGGCCTGTCCCGCTCCGACCTGCAGCAGCTGGCACAGGGAGGGGACGACCTCGTGCAGGACCTGGAGTTTTCTGATGAGGACTGAGCACCCCAGCCCTGTCCAGCCTGAGCCCTGCAGCACCTGGGGCTGCTGGCAGAGCCAGGAGCACAGCTGGGACCAACCCCAGATCCACAATGCACAGCTTGGACTTTTCAACTCAACTTGGACTTCTCCAGCTTTTTCTACCAGTTCTGCTTTTGGTACCAATAAAACCCGAGGCCGAGTGGAGGCCAGTACAAACTGCTCAGGAGAGGGAATAAAAACCCATTAAAATCTGCTTTCAATAGCACAGGGTTCCCTTCCAGCTGCTGCTGAGTGAGCTGAGCAAGGGCAGGCTGAGGGTTTTGTCCAAGGTTCCTCCTCTCTGCCCCAGCAGCCATCCCAGATTTAGCCCTGGGGCCCTCACCAAACCCTCCTGTGCCCAGAAGAACTGAGGGACTGCAGAGACTCTGCCAGAGCTTTGCAGCTTCCCTGGAAGCCTTGATCAGTTCAAGTTGCCCCAAGTGTGTTGCAGAAGTAAACTTTAATTTAAAGTTTCTTGGGTTGGGGACGTGCAGGCATGAAGGAATAAGGAAAGGCAAAATTGGTAATGTAGGAAACACTGCCCAGGTGAGAACTGCACCACTTAAACTGTAAAGAAAAGATTTTCACTTTGGAAAAGATTTTAACTTACCTGTTCTTCCCAAAGAGAAAGGAATTCCCTTTTTCTCCTGGCTCTAACTTGGCTGGGCAAGGTGCTGGCTGCCTTCTGCCAGCTGGGAGCCAACCCTGGATGGGATTCCAGGCAGGAATGTGGCAGCTCTGCTGCACCTGTGGGGAGGCACCTGGCCCAGGTGGGCACCCGGGGAAAAGGAAAGACAGAGACTGCTTGGGTAAAGCCAGGTACCATCTGTAAATTGTTTTTCTTTTTTATTTAAATTGATTGCTGGAAAGCATTTTTATCGTGATGTGATGGATAATGAATTTTTTTTTCCTTTTTTTACAATATAAAGAAGCTAAAGTACCACCAAAGCTATTCTGTAAGAAAAACGGCAGCACGTGCAACGTTTAAACAAAAAACAAACCCAAAAATAAAAAGGGGATGGGGGGGGAAGGAGAGAGAAAAGTACCACATGTGATTGTTGCTCACAACTGTACAAGTCACAGGAGGTCACCCCCAGGAGTTCCCACCTCATTCACAGTAGTAAAAACTCTGCCCATTGCTTCAGCCTGGCCCCCTCCCCTGCAGCCAGGGCTGGGGGGGCCCAGGGCTCTGTCTGGTGGTGCACAGCAGCCAGAGGTGCACTCATCCAGCTCTGGAGCAAGCAGCCAGATGTGCACTCATCCAGCTCTGGAGCAAGGCTGCAAACAAACCCCCCGAGCTGCAGGAGGAGCCTGGGGCAGCCGGGCCGGGAGCCTCCTCCCCCAGAGCACCGGCTGCTCTCGGAACCAAACATCCCACGGGGGAATCAATCCAGCCCTGCAGGGCTGGGGCACGGGCACAGTCCCCTCTCTGGGCACTGCCAGGCCCTGTGCCAGGGCAGGGTGGCTCTGTACCATCCGCACGAAGTAAACATGGACGGGAACTTGCCTTTTGTCTTTTTTTTTTTGTCCTTTTTTTTTTTTGTCTTTTTATCCTTTTTGTCTGTCTTTGGTATTGTTTTCAAAGTTGCTAGAGATGCATAGAACACCTGAATGAGGAAGTGAGCCCAGGTTGCAGGGAGGAGGAGAGCTTGGCTGGGGTGGCTGTGGATGGGATTTTTTGCTCGAGGTACCGGCGGGAGCAGCAGAGCCCCTTCCCCTCCCTGCGGAGGCACAGCCCGGAGGTCCTGAAGGCAAAGAGCAGCCTGTCCATGCTTCCTGTGCAGGGCTCTCCAGCTCCACTGAGCAGTGTGGAAGGGAACAGGAATGCTGCCTCCATCCTCCAGCATCCTTCTCTTCACTTGGCGTCGTCCCACGACAACATCTTTGGATCATTTTCCTTCCTTCCCTTTCAATCTTTTTTTTTCTTTTGACAGTTCAGAAATCTCCGTGGTTCTTCTTTTATTTTCCCCAAACAAATAAAAAAAAAGCAAACGCATCCAAAAAAAAAAAAAAAAAAAACCAACCCAAAAAAGAGAACCTTCCTGCGGTGCGGGGCACTGAGCTGTTTCCCTGGCGCCGTTAGGACGGGGGTTTGGTGGTGTCGCTGAGCAGGGCAGGGTTCCCGTTCTCCTGCTTCGGGGAGCCCCGGCTGGGCGGGACGGCGGCGCCGAAGGGCGAGGCCACGCTGCCGGTGGAGGCCGGGCGGAGCTCGCCCGCGGCCGCCTCCCGCTCGGGGGGCCGCAGCCCCGGCGGCTGCAGCGGCAGCGCCAGCGGGAAGCCGGCCATGTACAGCACCCGGCCCAGCCGCTTGGCCACCTGCGGGAAAAACGGGAAAAAAACACAGCTGAGGGATGGGTGAGGGCAGGAGGGGGGAATGGGAGCGAGGGATCACCCAGGGGTTGTGCAGAATGCCAGGGCTGGGCTCAATCCCAAGGGCTGCTGACAGAAGAGCTCTCCCATCCCTGGATGTGTTCAAAGCCAGCCTGGACAGGGCTTGGAGCACCCTGGGACAGTGCAAAGTGTCCCTGCCATGGCAGGGCTGGCACTGGATGGGACTGATGTTCCATGGAACATCACTGGAATGGAGCAATCCCATTCCCAGTGCACCTGAAAACCAGAGCAGGGAAGGTTTCCTCCTCTCCTTTCCCCAAAGATTTCGTGCTGCAGTCCTGCTCCTGTTCCTGGGCACCGCTGGAGCCCCAGGTCTGCCCTGGCTCCCCCTGTCCCAGCTCCGGGTGTGCTGGGACAGCCCAGCTGAGGGGCCCTGGCTCATTCCTGCCCTCTCACCCATGGACACTTCAGCAGGGCCCTGCTCTCCCTCTGCCGAGGGCACAGCACTGCAGGAATTGCTCTTCAAAAGGCCGAGGCAGGGAGGGGAAATAAAACTGCTGAACCTCTTCCCTCCTGCAGCAGCTCCTGCCTCCCTCCCAGCACCTCCACAGCTGCTTCCCATTTGAGCTTAAACAAAACCAGAGGCTGCTGCTGGACCCAGACAAGTGGGACATTATTCAGGGAGCAGCATCAGGGCTCTGCTCCCCCCCATCCAACCCCCAGCCCTGCCTGGTTATACAACTTTAAACACTATTGATGAAATTGAAGGAATTTTTCGAGCTCGTATCTCACATTCCCCCTGCCCCAAGCCCCATCTCTGAGCTGTTCAGGGCTCTCTTGTTTTTTAAGGAACATAAGAGTTTTATTTCCTCCTGAATTGACCCACGGGGAACAATTGCCCACAGACCCTTTTTACGAGCCCCCTCATAAACAGGGAGGGCTGCAGGGAAAGCAGTAAAGTCTCTCATTGTTTGTTCCAAGGCAGCACGAGCAGCGTGGGCTTGGGGAGCTGGGCTGGCACTGCCACAGCCCCTGCAGGACACAATCCCAGGGGACACAGCACAACACTGGCAGGAGGGATTTTCCCAGCACTCAGAGGGAAAGGATCCAGCAGAGATGCTCTGGGTTTGAGTCCCACTGAGGGGAGGAGGAATGGAACTGCTGTGGCTGGAACCAGCCCATTTAGAGCTTCCCATTGCATCCCTGTTATTCTCTCACTGCATCCCTGTTATTCCCTGCCACCACTCATCCTGGACTATTTATTTCTGCCCCTGGGCAGGGAATTCTGTCAGTGCTTTCTCCCTGAAACAGCTGTGACAGCTTTCAGGTGAGGCTACGGAACATTTTCAAGGACAAATAAAGTGTTCTTGAAGGAGAATTGCAACTGAATTATTGCTGAATAAATGATATTCCATAAACCACGTTTCTAGACACCCCAGGGACAGCTTCACCTGTTCTGAGAGAGGAGATTTTCCTACCTGTGACCTGATCTTCAGGGCAGGTCCCAGCTTGAGCCCCATGTTGTTCAGTAAGTGCTCTTCTGTCAGGAGGGGCAGGGTCTCCCCATCGATGGCCTGCTCTCGGAATACCTGAGGGGACACACAGGGACACACCTGAGCCACCTGTGCTGCCCTGGCACCGTGGAAATGGTGAACTCAGAAACCCTCAGAGCCTGGATTTACCCCCCAGGGGTGTTTGCAGCCCTGCACCCACGGCCTGGAGCCATCCCTCTGGAGCCAAGGGGATTTTTATTGCAAAGAGCTGCTGCTCCTGGGCCCAGCACAGCTCACTGCACCCACTCCCGTTCCCTTCCCCTCCTCTGCAGGAGCCACAACCCTCCCTGAAACACTCCACAAAAAGCCTGGACTTGGGAAAAGCATCCCCTGGGGTGTCCCCCAGCTCTAGTGCAGAGACAAAGCTGAATCCCAGCCAGGCTGGGGCTACTTTGAGTTGTGCTGGAGTTCCCTGTGATGTGATTCTGGAATTACAGCATTCCTGGGAATTCTGCAGGATTCACCTGGTTCTGGAACCACAGCATTCCAGGGAATTCTGTAGGGTTTTCCTAGTTCTGGAATCACAGCATTCCAGGGAATTCTGTAGGGTTTTCCTGGTTCTGGAATCACAGCATTCTGGGGAATTTTCCAGCATTCTCCTGGCTCTGGATGTGGAGCATTCCAGGGAAGCTCACAGGCCGCATCCCACAGCTTGGCTGGCAGCAAGTTCAGCAATCCACGAGGATAAAACCCAGGAAAGCCCCTCAGGGCTCTGAGATGGAGCTCCCAGGAGGGACGAGCCCAGCTGGGAGGGAACAGGACCCCAGGGAAGGAGGATGCTCCTCCCAGGACCTGCAGGATTTACCTGAGTGTACTCAGTGCAGCCAGACAGGTTGGACACGAAGCTGCAGACGTCCTCCACTGTCCATTTGCTGATGTCCTCCAGCGCTGGGCTCTCCTCCCCATCCAGAAACAGACCTCCCATGGTGCCTGGGTTGTGGGAAGGAGGGGAGGAGAAAGGAACATAAATCATTAAAATCCCACACGGACAACAAGCAGCCTGCAATCTGAATATTTCTCTCTAGCCACACATTCATCTTTAATGACCTGTCAATTAAAGCGCTGGGCAGGGTCAATTCATAGGCCTCTTCCTCCTGGAGGTCCCTGGCTGGGGGAGGGAAGGCAAAATCCCAGCTAATGCATTTCATGTGTTTAATGCTCCTCAGCTGCGGGGGAAGCAGGGGAGGGCAGGGCAGCACGGAGCCTGCAGGAGTTTGTGCACACAGAGCACAGAGCTCTGCCTGCCCCGGGGCTCCTGGGCCAGCCCTGCTCCTGGAACGTGCCAGGAATGACAACAGGATCACTGGGCAGCTCCTGCTCCTCTGGAATGCCACCAGGGATCACTGGGCAGCTCCTGCTCCTCTGGAATGCCACCAGGGATCACTGGGCAGCTCCTGCTCCTTTGGAATGCCACCAGGGATCACTGGGCAGCTCCTGCTCCTCCCCAGAGCTCGAGTTCCACCCTGCCCAGCCCGAGCTGTGCCCCGCCTGGGGCTGTGCTGTCCCTGCCAGCCCTGTCGCTGTCACACAGAGGGTGTGACAGGCTCCCAGGGGCTGGGGCAGCCCCCCGGCCCTGCAGCCTGACAGAACACTCAGAAAAATCCCAAAAGGAGCCAGCGAGAGGCACAGGGGGTGGAAATGGGAACAGGAACACTCAGGAGCTCAGAGCTGCCGTGGGGGAAAGGCAAGGACACAGAACAAACCAAATCCCACAGAATGTCTCTTTAGGGTGGGGAAAGCCAACATCAAGCCCTGGAACTGGCTGCTGGGGGGTGTTTGGACCAGCAGAGCACGAGGACATTTCTAGGGATGAGAACATCCAGGATTCTCAGGCAGGGAAAGAGTTTATGATGAGTATGAGCTGCTCTGCTCAGCACATGGGGAATGGAATTGCCAGGAGAAAAATATTTCTCCCAGGAGCCTGTCATGACAAAATTATCTGTCCTGTGGGCTGGGGGCTTTTCCTTGGTGGATTAGATGGATATAACCCTTGCTCCTGCCCACAGCTGTGGGACAGCACATGGACTGCCAAGGGAAAAATGGAAAAAACAAAACCACGGAGGGGAGCACAGGCCAGGGAGCAGCCAGTTCCCTGGGGAACAGCCCAGGGCTGAGGGAACAGGCAGGGAAAGGAGCAGAGCCGCACACAGGGCCCCACACACTCCCTACAGAGCCTGCAGCACACGCAGGGAAGCGGGAAAAGCTCAGGATCCACAGGGGAAGTTACGGTGCCAGGGAGATGCTTTAAAGCAGCAGAGCCTGCCCAGGGAGCAGGCAGAGCTCTGCAATCATTCCCACACGATTCCCTTCCCCATTTCCTGCTCCCCTGGCTGTCCTGCAGCTGCACCCCTCAGCTGGGCAGGGGACAGCTCTGGCTGCTCACCCACAGCCCCAGCACCCTGTGACCCATGTCACAGCCCCAGCACCCTGTGATCCATGTCACAGCCCCAGCACCCTGTGATCCATGTCACAGCCCCAGCACCCTGTGATCCATGTCACAGCCACAGCAACTCAGGAGGGGCAGCCCTGGAGCCCCTGGAGCTCTCCAAGGCTCCCCACAACCCAGAGGGGGCTCTCAGGAAGAGGTGCTGGACCAGAGGAGCTCCAGTGGTCCCTCCAACCCGACCCCTCCTGGGGCTCTGTGGGGCTCTGCCCGTGCCTCTGGAGCAGGGACAGGGCTGCTCCCCTCTCCTCATCTCTTTGTGTCCCTCCTTGCCAGCGCTTTGTTCCCACCCAGACCCCTCAGGACCCTCACCAGCCCAGTCCCAGTTCCAGCCTGGTTCCCCCAGTCAGGGTCAGTGTCCAGCTGTGCCCCTGCCATCCCTCAGGAATGGCCCTGGAGGGGTTTCTGGAGCTGCTCAGGGTCCCTTGCCCTCAGCAGTGCCCAGCTCTGATCTCCCAGGGGCAGAGGGGCTCCTGCCCTCCCTCCTGTGCCCCCCTGGCAGGACAATGCTCAGCCTGTGTCCCCCCCTCATGCTCTGGCAGCCCAGACAACGAGAACAAATGGGTACCAGGGGCTGCAGGGCCACACCTTCCATCCCAGTAATGACCTGTCAGCTCCCAGGAGCCACCAAGGGCAGCAGCCAGAGCCGGGCCTGCTCTGCCTGGCTGCCTGATCAATGATGCTCTGGGGATGCAACGGACTGGGGAGTGCTCCAGCAGCTGGGGCCTGGCCTGTGGGGCTGGGAGGAATCCATCGTGCCAGGACAGGTGTCCCCAGCACAGCCCAGCCACCCAGGCACAGCCCATCTGTAACCCCCTCCCTCCTCCGGAGCTCCAGCTGCTCCAGAAACAGAAGCCAGGGGCTGGGGGGGCCATGGAGAGCAGAGCTGGGGTGGAACTGCAGCACGGGCAGAGCAGAGCCTGTGCTCCTGGCACCGCAGGGCACCTCTGGGCTCCATCAGCTCTGCTCCCAGCCCCTTCCCCATCCCCTGAGCACCCCCCGTGTCCCCCAGTGAGGGCTGGGGTCAGGAGCAGCACAAGGCTGCGTTAATTGCTCTCCAGACTGCAATCAATAGAAGGATTTTAGCCTCCTGCACACTCCATCCTTCACCTCTTCCAGAGGACAGGGCTGCAGAGGGCCCTGGGAAGAGGAGGAGGAGGAGGAGGAGGAGGCTGCTGAAACCTTGAGGAGATGAGGTCATCGAGCCACAGCCCCAGAAAGCAGCTCTGGGAACGGAGCTGGCACGGCAGGGACAGGGCAGGGACAGACAGAGCAGGGACAGAGCAGCTCCTCCTCCAACTGCCTCAAACTCCTCATCCTTCCCAGCTGGATGCTTCTCTCCTCCCTCCAGCTCTCCCTGCCTTGGCTGGGTGGGTGTTTCACAATTCCAGTCTCCAGGCTAGGGTACAACCTCCCACCCCTCCGGAGGGAGCAGTCCCTGTGCAGAAAGGGGTTCAGGAGTTGTGTGGCACGGGGGCAGAGGTGGGTGCAGCCCTGCCTGCCCGCCCCGGGGTGCTCTGTGCTCCCCCAGAGCCACAGAGCACATTTGTCACTCACCCCAGGATGGCTGCAGCCCTTGGATCAATAGAACCCTCAATATTTCAGCTGCTGAACTCCCACCTCAAGCCCCGGTGCTGCATCCTCCACACCTCCCTGTCCTCCCAAGGCTTTGCAGGTGGGAGGATTTGCTCTGGAGCAGCACAAACCCACAGGGAGAGCAGCCCCACACGGGGTGAAAGCAGCCAGAAGCCAAAGAGCCCTCAGGAAAAGACCCCCAGCCCCGGCACAGGCTGCACAAGCCAGGGGAGCAGAGCAGGGAAACCCAGCCCGGAGCTGTGCCGGTGCCTCAAGATGTGCTGGTGATATAAACCCGAAGTGATGATAATAAATGGGCTATTACAGCATCTCACACACTGCTGGGGGAGGGAGGGAGGGCAGCCAGCCCCAGCCCCGGCTCCCCACAGAGCCAGGAGCGCCACGAGCTGAGCCCAGCCCTCTCTAATGGCCGGGAGGAAAGGCTCCTGCGAGGAAGGCTGGGCAGCCCGAGGCAGCAGGAGTATTTATCATCCTGGCCACCCGCCTGCCGCTGAAAAATCGCTTCCTCCTTGCTGGCTGGGAGGCAGCTCTAATGAGGGATGGGCAGCCTGCTCACAGGCAGCTCCTGGCGTAGGGAACAGCACAGAACGGCACAGCACGGCACGGCACAGCCCCCCTCTCCCTCCTCGTGTGCCCTAACTCCTGCTAATTGCTCTGCCAGGTAATTAGCTGGGGCAGATTTGGGTTCTTGGCTGGGCTGGAGGGGCTCCCTGGGTTTGAGACTCCATTTGTGCCACCCATGCTCTGCAGTGAGAGCAGAGAGCTGGCAGTGACCTCTGTCTGTCTGTCTGTCCCATCCAGCCCAGCTCTCCCAGTGCCTGTGACACAGAAAGGCACCACAAAGAGCCCCTGCCCTGGAAAAGAGCACCTGGGAACCAGGCTGGAAAAGCCTCCAAGGCCATCAAATCCAACCTTTGCCCACCTTGTCCCCAGCTCAAAGCACCACATCCATCCTTCCTTGGCCACCTCCAGGGATGGTGACACCACCACCCCCATGGACAGCCCTTCCAACGCCCGACCACCCTTTCCATGCACAAACTCTTCCTTTAGAGACCAGAGAACCTCATAAGGCAACCGCAACAGCTAGCAGAGGGCAAAGCACCCATTCCAGCCCTGCCGCACGCCACCACCTCCACAGCCTCACCTGCATGGAAGTAGGGGCCCTTGAACACCTCCAGGGATGGTGACACCACCACCACCATGGACAGCCCTTCCAAAGCCCGCCAACCCTTTCCATGCACAAACTCTTCCTTTAGAGAAAGAGAACCTCACAAAGCAACCAGAACCACAAGCAGGAAGCATTCCAGCCCTGCCAAACCCATCCCTGCCCCACGCCACCATCTCCCCAGCCTCACCTGCATGGAAGTAGGGGCCCTTGGCCACCTCCAGGGATGGTGACACCACCACCACCATGGACAGCCCTTCCAATGCCCGACAACCCTTTCCATGCACAAACTCTTCCTTTAAAGCCAAGAGAACCTCACAAAGCCACCATGAGCAAAGGGCAAACCCCCATTCCAGCCCGGCCGAACCCATCCGTGCCCCGCCCCAGCACCTCCCCAGCCTCACCTGCATGGAAATAGGGGCTCATGGTGTAGGGGAAGCCGAAGGGCAGCGGCTGCGGCGCGGGCAGGGAGGTTGGAGGCAGGTATTTCACCTCGGCCTTGCCCATGGCGGGCCCCAGCAGGTGGCTGGGGGACTCCGCGCTGGAGGAGCTGCAGGGCACCGTGCCGGGCGCCGCGCCCGCCTCGCCCGCCTCCTTGGCCCCCTCACACGCCTTGCCCGCAACGCCGTCCTTGCCCTCCTTCGGCTCCGCCGCCGCGCCGCCCTCGCCCTTCAGCGCCTCGGCCTTGTCCTCGCCGTCGCTCTCCGAGTCCTTCATCTCCTCATCGTTACAGTCCTGGGCGCCGTCGCGGCCCGCCCTGGCCTCGCGCGGCTCGCCGGGGCCCTGCGGCTCGGCGCGGGGCTGTGAGGGGCCCTTGCGGCCCGCCCGCCGCGGCTGCTCCTTGGGCGGGGTGGTGGCGGCGCCGCCGGCGCTCAGGGACAGCAGCGGGGCGTTGTTGTGGCGCAGCACCAGCATGGCGTTGCGGCGGGACAGCTCGTCCCGCAGCGCCTGGCCCTCGGGGACATCGTGCACGCTGCGCAGCGCAGGGTGGTCCGGGGGCAGCCCCGGGTGCAGGCTCAGCGGGTCTGCGGCCAGCAGCCTCTGACGGTGAAGGTTCTCCAGCTCCTTCTGGCGGATCAGCTCGGCCGACATCTCCAGCCTGCGTGGGGAGAGCGGATTTTGGTGCGGGGTTGGGGGAATGTGGTCCCAACCCAGCCCTACAGGAGTGAGGTGTGACCTCCACACCTGGCTGACATCTCCAGTCTGTGTGGGGAAAGGGGATTTTGGTGTGGGACTGGGGGAACGTGGTCCCACCAGGTGGGAGCCAGGTGGCAGCTCCACACCTGCCCAACATCTCCAGCATGCATGGGGAGAGTGGATTTTGGTGGGAAGTTGGAGGAATGTGGTCCCACCCAGCCCTGCAGGAGCCAGGTGTCACCTCCACACCTGCACGGGCCTCACTGGGACCCTGCTGTGCCATCTCCACCCAGTTCACCCCACAGCAGGACAAACCCAGCCCTTTCCACTCCTACCTGGCCAGGTTTTGCTTCCGTAGCATCTCCTGCTGCCGTGCAAACATCTCTGCCTGTGCCGGCTGCAGGAACCCGTAACCTGGGCAGGGAGAACACTGCGGGTCACTCCTGTCAGCACTGACCCCTGGCTGCCTCAGGGCCAGCTCCCCACAGGGAAAAAGGACACCTGAGTGCTGCTTTTTATTCCAGAGCCCAGCTATCCCCCTCACTGCCATGGGAGGAACGCAGGGCCAGGAAGAGCAGCCAAGGAATCTGCTCCTCTGGCTGCAGAACCAGGGGGAAGCTGGCACAGCAGCCATGGGGAGACACAGAAATGTGTGTGGGGTGTGTGGCTGCCCCTGTGCCCTGCCCTGGCTGTCACCTGAGCGCTCACCTGGCGTCTGGCACAGTGCTGAAGGCACCCCGAGGAAGGGAGGTCTCAAGTGGGGCCCCAGGGCGATGTGGGGAGCGTTCTGGGGCGACAGCAGAGGCGGAGGGTGGGAGATCTCCCTGCAGGAATCACAAAATAAAGCCCTGTTGGAAACCTGGAGGCTCCGAAGGGCTCAGGAAGAACATCTTGGCTGCAGATGAGCTGCATCCTGCCCCAGAGGCTCTCTCTGCCTCTTCACCCTCATGCAGAGCTTCTAAAGTCGAGAGAAAAAAGCAAAAAGAGCAGAACCAAAAGGGGAACAAAGCAGCCAGGACTCCACAGGTCCCACACATTTCCCACCTTTGCTCCTGTGGCCTTTCAGCCAGGCTGTCCAAAGGATTTGCCCTGGCAGCTCAAATGGGAGGGCTGAGGATGCTCCATCTGCCCCTCCCTCATCACATTTGGGTTTCTACCCCGACTACCTCACACCTGAGAAGGAATTCTGTGCTTGGGGAATAGGTTTGGGAAGATCTGAAAGCATCACTGGCTTGCCTTGCAAAAAAAACCTGTCCTAGCTGGGCTAAGGGAGAGAAAAGCTGAAGTGAGGCAGAGGAAAATACAGACAGGAGAGGGATGTGAGCAGGAAGGGCAATGGGGTCAGGGGGAAGGAATCCTGCTGGAGAAGGGTGGGTGAAGCCAGGCAGAATGGGCAGAGCAGATGCCAGGGGCGGGGGAAACTCAGAGAGACAGGACTGGGTGGTGGGAAGGGGACAATCCTGGAGAAGAGGCAGGGAGCACTTGCAGCAGCAGGGAAGGCAGGGGGAAAAAAAAGGCAGGAAGGGAATAAGAGCCAAGGTCTCTTCCATTAGTCAAATCTGCCCTGGGAGCCTGCAAGCAAATCTGCTTTCCGGCTGCACGTCTCTTAATTCCTTTTGATGGCCACTTACAACATTATTACCTTCAGCAGGGCATCCAGAGGCACAGCCAAGTGCCGGGCCGTTTATTTTCATTTTACAGTATCTCCCTGGAAAAATCTGCTCTGGGAGAGGCTGGAGGCCAAGGCACAGGGAGGCAGAAGGTGCCTGTGACTTTGCAACGAACACAGCACGGGCAGAGGCACTGCTGTGGGGGGATAACAACAGGAGCATCCTGGCCATCCATGGATCAGATCATGGGCATGGATAGTTCATGGGAATGGATCGGGTCATGGGCATGGATCAGACTGTGGGAACGGATCAGATTGTGAGAATGGATCAGGTTGTGAGAATGGATCAGGTTGTGAGAATGGATCAGGTTGTGGGAATGGATCAGATCGTGGAAATGGATCAGGATCATGGGCATGGATCACCTTGTGGAAATGGATCAGGTCATGGAAATGGATCAGGTCATGGAAATGGATCAGGTTATGGGCATGGATTAGCTCGTGGGCATGGATCAGCTCGTGGAAATGGATCAAGCGCATGGAAATTAATCAAGCTCATGGAAATGGATCAGATCATAGAAATGGATCAGCCTATGGGCATGGACAGTTCATGGAAGTGGATAGCTCCTGGGAATAGATCAGATCATGGGCATGGACAGCTCATGGAAATGGATCAGATCATGGGCATGGATCAGCTCGTGGAAAGGGATAGGCCCATGGGCATGGACAGCTCATGGACAGCCAAAGAAGGACTCCTGGGCACGAAGTGGGCGAGGAGAGCCCTTCCCAGCTCCGCTTTACCCCATTCTCTGCATCCACTACACCACACCGACCCGGCTGCACTCCCCCTCCCCAGTCCCTCTATTCCCGGTTCCCTCTCCCCGCCTGCCTGCCGTCCCCGCGGCCTCTCCCGGCTCCGTCCCCTCCTCCCTGGCTCTGCCCTAACCTAATTGCGGCCCCGGCGGTGTCTGGAGGCGCGGCGCGGATCGATCGCGGCTGCTGCAATGTTAATGCCGCCCGCGCGCCGCTGGCAGCTCCAATTAATCTCAGGTAACGCCGCGCTCGACCTTCGCCTCCGAGCCGGGGCAGCAGCCAAGCGATGCTTATGTAATTACACCGTGAAGTGTGTAATCACCTGCCCTAATCCCCGAGGCCTCGCAATTAGCCGGGGCCGCGGTCGCCGGGCTGCCAAGTGCTGCTGCCACCCGGGCCGGCCCCGCGGATGAATGAGGGACAATTAAAGCGGCGTGACGGGGGCTCCGAGGTGTCCGCTCGATCGTAATTAGCTGTAATCACGGCGAGACGAGCCTGGCAGACGTGCTGGTCGTTTTATAAGAAGCAATTTAGGAAATCAAGTCGCTGTTAACCATCGCGTGGCCGTGCCCTCCTTCCCCCGCCTGCCTTGGGGATGTGCAGGATGCTGCGGGACATCCAGGCTGCCCGTGGGAGCTCCAAAAACAAAGGAGCTCCTTGGTTTGTGCCAGTCTGTGCCCAGGAAGCAGAGGGTGGGATGGGATCAGGGCTGGGAGCTGGGAAAGGAGAGGTTCTCCCTTCGCTGGCAGCCCAGTGCTCATCCCAGGTTGTTTTGATGCTTCCATGTTGTGCTACGGGCATGACTTTGATCCCTGAGGAGTTCACATCTGCTCCACACTCTGCACTTCATTCCCTCAGAGCTTCCCTGCCTTCCTGGGCTGGGCAGAGCCCTGGGGAGCCCCACAGCTGTGTGACACGAGGGACAGACCCTCTGTGCCACCCCACAGAGCCAACCAAGGGGAGCAGAACCTGCTGGAGCCTGCCCTGCTCCCTGCCAGCCCCATCCCTGGCACAGGAGGGAGGCAGCAGCATGAGGCTGTGCCCTGGCACCGGGCTGGGCACCCTCCCAGCCAGCTGGGAAAAGAACTGGTAAGCCCAGAGTACAAAGCCCCTGAGACCTCAACAACGGCTGCTGTGCCTTCAGCCAGGTGTGCAGCAAACACTGATCCTGCACCCTCTGCCAGGTACCTGCCAGCCTCGGATCCCCCATCAAATTCCTTCCTCCTCTTCCTCCCCGGCTCAGAGTGAGAACTGCAGTGCCCTGCTCTGAGGAGGTGAATTTAGCCGCTGGCAATTACATCTGATAAGCCTTGTCCTTCCCTGGAAGAGAGCAATTCTGTGCTGCTGCACATTCCTCCCCCTGCCCCCTTTTCCTTTTCCCTCCCTAAAATGCCAGCTGGAGGCTTGTGAGCAGGGTATTAGGGGATTTGCACTGCACGCTGCTAAATTTGATATGTCCTTTAACAGGAGACAAATGGTTCGCAAGGCTTAAAAAGTATCGACTTTTCTTTAACAATAAGCACTAATGGCCTTCAAATAATCAATATTTAAAGTCATTATGGGGTTACACATTATACTGTTAAAGCCAAGCCTTTCACTTTAACCCCATCATACCCTCCCCAGGCTGGAGCAGAGCTCCCCCCTGGCTCGAGCCAGGCTCTGGGGGAAGGCTGGGAGCACAGGCTGTGACTGGAGATGTGAGAGGGTCAGGAAATGCAGATTGAAACCGGCAAGGCATGGAAATAAATTTAGAACGGATGGAAGAAGAGGGAAGGCGGGGAGGGGGGGGAAAGAATGCATGAAAGCTCTGCTTTCTTCTGCTCTGCATTTGATAGGAAGAGACACTTTAAACCCGAGGTAACAGGCAGGAGGCACAGAGCTCCTGGCTGCTCTGCCATCCCCAGACACTGCCAGCAAGGGAGAATAAATAAAATCAAAGGCCTTGCTAGAAATGCTGTTTGGGATTTCCAGGCAGGAAAAGAACATGTGCTGGCACTGGAGAGGGGCTGCTTTGTGCTGCCCCCTCAAAATCCAGAGTGCTGCTGAAACCAGACTGCTTAAACCAGGGCAAGCTCTTTGGCCTTTGCTCTGCAGCACCTTCAGCCAGGGGGAAACCAGGGAGGAGGGATCCTGCCAGGGCAAAAATCAGAACATGAGAGCCTTCAGAGAGGAAGGGGGACACAGGGCTGGGGTGGGTGAGAGCAGGAGAGAGATGGTGCCCACAGAGGGCAGGAGATGGAGCCCACAGAGGGCAGGAGATGGCGCCCAGAGGGGGCAGGAGATGGTGCCCACAGAGGGCAGGAGATGAGCCCAGAGGGGGCAGGAGATGGCGCCCACAGAGGGCAGGAGATGGTGCCCAGAGGGGGCAGGAGATGGTGCCCACAGAGGGCAGGAGATGGTGCCCACAGAGGGCAGGAGATGAGCCCAGAAAGGGCAGGAGCTGAGCCCAAGGAGCCAGCAGGGAAAAGGAAAACCTCCCCAGAGCAGGGGGGAGGAATGAGCCGGTGGAGAACAAACCGTAGCAACAGCAGATGGGAGGAAGGGAATCCAAAAACCCGGGCTGGGTATTTTGGGCACATCTCTGCTGAGAGGAAGCCTCTGGCTGGTGCAGGGTGTCTGTCAGCCCCTGCAGGGGAGGCAGGGGGTGCCTCTCTCAGGCTCCCAGCCCCAGCTCAGTCCTGCCAAGGGGCTGGGCTTCCCAGGACCCTGTGGTGGGGGCGCTGCTGGCACCTCAGCCTGGCACATTCCGTGTTCTTGGCATTCCTGCTGCCTCCCCCGGCTCCTGGGGGATGAGCTGTGCTCCCCCTGCCTGCTCAGAGCCACTCTGCTTGTGCCAACACCTGCCTCAGCACCTGCCTGGCTCTGCCCTGTCCCCTGAGAGGGGCGGGACCCCCAGACCCCACAGCTCACAGTGCAGGCACAAAAACCAACTCCCAGGAAAATGCACCAAACCCAGCCAAGGAGCTTCACAGCAGTGAGCAGAGAGTGCAGCAGCTCACCCAGCCCTGCCCCAGCTCCTTCTAAGCCCAGTGACCACAGAGTCCAGCACAAAAACCCAGCCCTGCCCCAGCTCCTGTCCAGCTCACCCAGCCCTGCCCCAGCTCCTCTCCCAGCCCACTGACCACAGAGTCCAGCAGCTCACCCAGCCCTGCCCCAGCTCCTCTCCAGCTCACCCAGCCCTGCCCCAACTCCTCTCCAACCCCTTCTCCATGCAGGGCATGAGAGATTTTCTCCAAAGAGGGAATTTTCCCCAGGCTCCCCCCAGAGAGAAGCAGGGATGAGCACCTCGGGGAGGAAGACGCCAGGCTGAAGGAGCCCAGCAGAACTTTGCCAACAAATCCTGGAGGCAGCAGCCAAGGAGCAGCATCCCAGCAGCTCTGCAGGGTACAGCCACCTGCCAGCCCTGCAGGAGAGGCAGCAGTGTGCAGATGGAAGAGCTCCAGGCTGGAGTGGTTACAGCGGCACCTTTCAGTTGTACCCTCTCCTCTTCCAAGTCTTTTTATAACACTGAACTCAAGCATCTTCCCAAACAGACCACCAGGCCCTGGCATCCCAGCTGAATCCATCTCCAAGGGATCCAGGAAACCAAAACCACGAAACCAAATGAATTCTCCAGCAGACTGTGCCTTGGGTCTGCTTTTGGCAAGACGTCTCAGTTTCACTGACTCCAGGGAGCAAAGAGATGAAGGGACCAACCACTCTGCCACAACCACGACCTTGGCCCAAGAAAATCCATATCCGTGGGTTTGTGCGCCTCATCCCCACAAAGGCAACCTCACAGCCCCTTTCTGACCAACAAAGATGCAATAATTAATTAATTAATAGCACCCCTGCACCGCCCCAAGCTCAGTTCACCCCTCCTACGAGCAGCACCTTCCCGTGAGCAGCCTCCAATTAATTAATAATTAATTAGTGGAACCCCTGGGTTTGTCTGGACTTCCCCACGAGCAGCACCTCCCCGTGAGCAGCCTCCAATTAATTAATAATTAATTAGTGGAACCCCTGGGTTTGTCTGGACCTCCCCACGAGCAGCGCCTCCCCTGAGCAGCCTCCACCCTCCCGTGGATGCTTCTGCAGGCAGCCCTGGGGCCGGGCTGGCTCCTCTCCAGCCCACACAGCGCTGGGGAAACGTTCCTGAGAGCGGCTGCAGGAGGCTCCTCCGTCCCTGCATTCCTCCCAGGTCTGCTCAGGAGCTGGGATTTATGGGCTGGGTTAGCCAAAGTACACGCTGTGGGAGAGAGAGAGGCTTCCAGGGCTGCCCGGCCCCTCCACAGTGCAAAGGTGTTGCTGGGAGAGCAGGAAAACCAGACAGGATCTCCAAGGCTCTGAATGGGGGGGGAAATTCTGGACTCAGCACATCCATGCACACACTGCAGAGCTGATAGTGCAGCCTGCTCTGCCCCCAGCCCGACACAAAGGCCAAGAGAAGTGGAAATGCCAGAGCCTTTCACTGCTCATCCCATGACATCCACAGCCTCTGCATCCCCAGAGCCCCCTCCTGTCCCTCCATCCCTGTCAGGAACGCACACAGCTTTAATTTAATTTCCCTCTGAAGTTCTTGATTGCAGAGGGAATGGCTCGTGGCACAGAGCAAGATAAATGAGCTAGAATTTCCTGGGGGCGGGGGGATATCAGCTTTCCAGCACTCCCAGCAGTGGGAGAGGCAAGCTGAGGCTCTTTTCCCTAACAAAGAAAACTTCTTCTCTTTCTGCTCCACCTCAGAGCATTTCTCCTCTCTCATTATCTGGGGATGCTACGAAACACACACTTCAACACCTCAACTTGCTTTGTGCCCACAAACAGGTGAGAGTGGCACCTCCAGCACAGGTTTGGGATCATCCCAGCCTGGCAGTCGCTCCCCTGGATGTGGATGCAGATGTGCACAGGCAGAGATTCCCCCCTTCCCACAGAGACCCCCCAGAGTGGGGCAGGAGCATCCCCACCCAGCACCTGCACAACCCCCAGAGGTGACGGTCACACCTGGCCCAGGCAAATCAGCTCTGCCCAGCTCAGAATCACACAATCCCAAAAGCTGGAAAAGCCCCCTAAAATCACCGAGTCCAGCCACCACGGACACCACAGCGGCCACCACCAAACCACGTCCCCAGCGCCACATCCACACCTTTTTTGAACACTTCCAGGGACGGTGACTCCCAAACTGCCCGTCCCATCCCATCCCATCCCGGGCCTGACCCTTCCCACAGCCACCCCAGCCGTGCCAGCCCTCCCGGCCCGGCAAACCCCGCCCCGGGGCCGTGCCCGGTACCTGTCGGGGAAGTGGCTGTCCCTGTGCTGGGGCAGGCCCTGCTTCCTGCGCTGGCTGGACGAGTTGCTGGCCGAGGGGATGTGCGCTTCCATCGCGCCCGGGGTCCGCGCCGCCGCCGCCGCCGCCGCCACCTCCTGCCGCGCCCGGAGCAGATCTGGGGACACAGGGGAGCGGTCAGGAGCTGCTGCTGGAGGAGCTGCTGCTGGAGGAGCTGCTGCTAGCCGGCCCCAAGCCCGCTCCCCCAGCCCCGGCCCCGCTGGACACACAGACACACACACACGGACAGACACACGGACCCGCTGTGCCCCAAGCCCGCTCCCCCAGCCCCGGCCCCGCTGGACACACGGACAGACATACGGACCCGCTGTGAGCCGGGGCCGCTCCCGGCCGCTCCCGCAGCCCCCGGGCCACGGCGGCTCCGCTGTCCCCCCTTCCCCGGGGCCAGCCCGCGGCTCGGGGCGGCTCTCGGGCGCCGGGGCGGCGGCGGAGCCCGGCGGGGAGCGGCGGCCGCGGCTCCGAGCGGCCGAGCGGCTCCGGGCGCGATCCGCCCCCGCCGCCCTGGGAGTTCGGCGGCGGAGGAAATTGTGCAACTACGGCAGGGGGGTGGATTTGCGGCTTAATTGCCTTCCTGCCGGAGGGAGGGAGGCAGGGAAGGAGCGGAAAAAAAGGGAGGGAAGGATGGAAGGAGGGATGGATGGAAGCGAGGGGAGCGGGAGGAGAGCGAGGCATTCCCCGCACTCCCTCTCCCGGCCGGTCCCGAGCGGAGCCGCGCTGGCACCTGCCCCGCTCCCGCCGGGGCTACCGGGGCTCTCTGTGCCCGGCACCCCCGTGGGGCTCTGCAGCGCTGAACCCGCCCAGGACAGGGAAGGGCTGGGCCCCGAGCAGCTGAGGATGGGGTACAGAAGGGGACCCCCCTCCCAGCCCGAGCACGGCACTGCCTGGAGACATCTGCAGGTGAGAAGGAAACGCAGCCCTCGTTCAGCCTGCACTGCCCTGGGACCATGGCAGGACTGTCACATGTGTCACCCTGCCTGTGACACCCTGCCTATGACACCCCTGTCACCCTGCCTGTGACATCTGTGACACCCTGCCTGTGTCACCCTGCTTGGGACACCTGTGACATCCTGCCTGTGACAGCCAGGTCACCCTGCCTGTGTCACCCTGCCTGTGTCACCCTGCCTGTGTCACCCTGCCTGTGAGAACTGTGTCACGCTGTCTGTGACACCTGTGCAGAGACACCTGCACAGCCCCTTGAGGGGTCAGTGCAGGCCACACGGTTCCCTGGGATGGACAGAGCAGGCGAGGCCAGAGGCACACATGCACACGGCCAAGGAGCCCCAGGAAGGGGCAGGTGATGCAGGTACAGCCCACGTGCCTTGCCCTGGCCTCAGGGAACAACAAGTGACATGGACACCTGTGCCAGGCACACTGAGGCTCTCCCAGGGGGCTGCTCTCTGCCAGTGAACCCTCAGGAGTCCCTCAGTGCCAGTATCTGTGTGAAATCCCCCTGCACACAGCTCACATCCCACCCCAGAGCCTCTGCTGCCCTTCACACGGTGCACAGGAAACATCCGCGCAGAGGAAACCTCCCTCACACCATCAGCCTGCCACAGGAAACCGCAGCACAGCTGGGGAGAGCAGCACGGGCAGATTTACCTCCCCGAGCACACCCTGGGCACGATCAGCTCCAGCACTCACCCTAAAGCCCTCGCACCCAGCAGCACACCCACCTCTTCCCACAGCTGCTCTGTACAGCTGTAGGAGCACTGCAAACCCTGGTAATGCCACACTTCCCATCTCTGTGCCTCCCTTTTCCCCACCAGGCTCTTTTCTGCAAATCCCAGCCAGCCCTCCTGGCACCACGGTGTGCCCAGCCCAGCCTGAGCTCCATCAATCACAGCATCCAACACCGTGGTGATGCTCAGGAGCCCCGTGCTGGGCTGAGAACGTCCCCACAGCTGCTGTTTGTGCTGGCAGCAAGGGGGACAGCGGGACAGCAGTGCCCCCATTCCTGCCCTAGACAAGGGGACAGCAGTGCCCCATTCCTGCCCTGGACAGGGGGACAGCAGTGCCCCATTCCTGCCCTGGATAGGGGGACAGCAGTGCCCCCATTTCTGCCCACATTCCTGTCCCGGACAGGGGGACAGCAGTGCCCCAATTTCTGCCCACATTCTTGCCCTGGACAGGGGACAGCAGTGCCCCATTTCTGCCCCGGACAGGGGGACAGCAGTGCCCCATTCCTGCCCTAGACAAGGGGACAGCAGTGCCCCATTCCTGCCCTGGACAGGGGGACAGCAGTGCCCCCATTTCTGCCCACATTCCTGCCCCGGACAGGGGACAGCAGTGCCCCAGTTTCTGCCCACATTCCTGCCCCAGCCGAGGGGACAAACACTGAAACCATTCTGAACCGCACGAGCACGCAAGGAACAGCCAAACACCATCAGATCACAGAAAAAAAAAAAACCCCGAGAATTCGCCGAGCCAGGCAGAGCGTGCAACCTTGCAATGTTTATAAATTAATTATCTGAAAAGCCCAGGTCACTCCTGATTGCCACGGCGGCTGTAATTTAGAGGGCTGGCGTGCAGCCAGCTCCAGGAGCTGCATTGATCCTGAGTGACCGCAACAACCCCCCGCTCACACCCCCTCTCCCCTGCCTTCCCCCCTCCCTGCTGCCCGGGCCCCACCGAGGATCTGTTATTTACAATCCCACTCTGACAGTTGGGAAATCAGATTGATTGACAGAGGGACGCTGGCGGATGGAGGTTCCAGGCACGGAGACAGACTGAATTCACAATGTGGGATGAATGCCACTGGGAGAACGGGGGAGGAGGGGGGGGCTGAAAAGCAATTAAAAAAAAAAAAAGATTTCTAAATTATTAACATTTTTTAAATTATTAATGTTATTGGTGCCTCCGTGTGAGCCCGCAGATAAACTGCGCTTTGTACTGGCACTAATAATTTATAGCCCAACCAGAGCCCTGTGGTGTGGAGACAATCCAAAAATACACCAAGTTTTGTCTTGTCAGTGCTCCCCGAGCCAGTCTGCCTGTGCAGGCTCCTTCTCCCCCCTGCCCACCCCCAAACCCCAGCGTGACCCCCCTGACAAATGCTGATGAGGGAATTTAATCATCACCACAAAAACACGCCGGGCTCTCAAGGTAACGAGCTCCTCTCGTTATTCCAGGGGCCGGGGTGACCCAGCTGTCCCCCAGCACACACTGGAGGGATGGTCCCTGTGGCCAGCAGCCACCCAGGGCCAGTCTGTCCCAGCCCTGGTCACACCCCAGCTCTGTGCTGTGCCCAAGCCCTGCCAGGCTCTGGTCAGGGCTGAATATTCAGTGCCACCCTTTTGTCACCCCCTGTTTGTGTTCCCACGTGCCATCCCGGCCCTGTGGCACACAGCTCTGCCCCTCAGCCACCAGAGCTGAGTGTGCAGGGGCTCTGCAGTGCCTGGCACAGCCCAGCCCCAGCCCCAGCTGCTGCCACCTCCCCACGGGGCCGGGGCAGGTTTGTGTTTGTGCCTTTGCTGATAAGCAAATCCTTCCTCCACAGCAATCCCGTGCTGCCCCTAGAGAAGCCAATCAAATCAAACGGAGTGGAAAAGAAGACAGCCTCTTCATTAACCTAACAAGGAGCCCTGGGGATTCACACTGGGAGCAGAGATCCTCCTGCAGCTCCAGGGATGCTCTGCTGGGGCTGCCGCTGCTCCTGAGGCAGGCAGGACGTGCCAGCCCTGCTCTCTACCTGGGCAGGGATGTTTTACCTGGGCAGGGATGCTCTGTACCTGTGCAGGGATGTTTTACCTGTGCAGGGATGCTCTCTACCTGGGCAGGGATGTTTTACCTGTGCAGGGATGCTCTGTACCCGTGCAGGGATGCTCTCTACCTGTGCAGGGATGTTTTACCTGGGCAGGGATGCTCTGTACCTGTGCAGGGATGCTCTGTACCTGTGCAGGGATGCTCTCTACCTGGGCAGGGATGCTCGTGATCCTGCAACCTCCTGGTGCCCCCTTTAGGCACAGCCCAGGACGTGCTGGATGCAGCCAGCTCCCTCCAAAACATCTCCCACACTCATCCCAAAGGAGTTCAGAGCTCAGGAACATCTCCCAAACCCATCTTGAACAACTCCAGGGCTTGGGGCCATCTCCATCCCAAACAACTCCAGGGCTCAAGAACATCTCCCAAACCCATCCCAAATGAGCCCAGAGCTCAGGAATATCTGCCAGACCCATCCCAAAGGAGTCCAGGGCTCAGGGCCATCTCCATCCCAGACAACTCCAGGGCTCAGGAACCTCTCCCATCTCCATCCCAGACAAC
>JAWMQZ010000078.1:6634384-6654536 GCA_035584835.1 Tangara arthus
CTCCAGGGCTCAGGAACCTCTCCCATCTCCATCCCAGACAACTCCAGGGCTCAGGAACCTCTCCCATCTCCATCCCAGACAACTCCAGGGCTCAGGAACCTCTCCCATCTCCATCCCAAAGGACCGCAGGGCTCGGGGCCGCCCCCATCCCACCCCCCGTGCCAGCAGACCCCTGTGCCATCCCTACCCCCGTGGCTGGGCACTGCCATGCTGTTGGCCAGCTGGAAGAGGCGCTGCTGCTGCTGCTGCTCCTCGAAGGAGCCGTGCTCGTTGAGGGCAGACATCATGCGCCTGTAGTGCTCCTCGGGGGTCATCTGCGCCACCTCCTCCAGCGCCGGTGTCTGCGACGTCTCTGGGGACAGACAGACACACAGACACGCTCAGCCGCGGGGCAACGGAGCAGCTGGGACACGGGGTCTGCCTGCAGGAAAGCTGGGGGTCCACTCATGGACTGGTGTTTGTGGGAAATATCACAGGGGATGTGCTGGGCTGCGCCGAGGGAAATTCGGGCTGGAGGCTGGGAGGAAGTTTTTCACAGAAAGGTGATAAAGTTCTGGAATGAGACCAGGACTCAGGAACATCTCCCAGACCCATCCCAAATGAGTGCAGGGCTCAGGGACATCTCCCAAACCCATCCCAAACAACTCCAGAGCTCAGGAATATCTTCCAGACCCATTCCAAATGAGTCCAGAGCTCAGGAACATCTTCCAAACCCATCCCAAAGGAGTCCAGGATGCCAAGGTTTAGTTGAGGTGTGTGGGCTGGGTTGGACTCCATGGTCTTGAAGGTCTCTTCCAACCTGGGGATTCTGAGAATGTGGGGGAATTCTTCCCTTGTAAGAACTTAGAAGCCTGTTGGTAATTCAGAATTCAGCAGAGCAAGGCCTGACAGTGCTGAGACACACCCCAGGGACAGCGCTGCCACCCACCAAAGGGACAGCGCTGCCACTGCCCACCTGCCCAGCCCTCAGGAGGACACCTCAGAGCAGGCTGTTTCCCCTCTGGACCCTGCCCCAGCACCCTGGGGGCTCCCAAAGCCCCTCCCTGCCCGTGGCGTGCCGGAGGGATCCCAGCCTGGCAGGCAGGCAGGGAAAACCACAGGGGTTTTGTGTTTACTGCAAGCACAGCTCTCAGTAATTACTGCTCTCCGCCTTGGCTGCTCCAACACTACTTTATCTTGGATCTTCCCACAGGCAAAGCCTTTTCATTACTCACAGAGGAACTCCCAGGCACAGGGAAGGGGGGTGGCAGGGCTGGCACTGACAGGAGCACCGAGGGGCTGGGGGTGACAGGGCCACCCTCCCGTGTGCCCCAATTCCTGCTGCAGGGCTCTCGGGGGTGGCACTGGGCACAGCATGGCACTGGAAATGCTGCTGGGGGGCTGGGAGAAGGGCTCCCATCAGGAAAGGGGAGTGTGGGGCAGCCAGAGGCAGCCCAGGACACACAGGGGCTGAGAAACGAGGCAGCTCAGGGACTGGTGCTGCCTTGGTCTGACCCAACCCACGGGGCTCAGCTTTGGGGCTGAAACTTTCCACAGGTTGTAATGAAACCACCACCCCCTCCCCAAAATACGGGAGGGAAACATCATCATCATCATCAATATCATCATCATCATATCATCATCATAATATCATCATCATCATCATATCACCATCATCTCATCATCATCCCAATAATAAATTATAACAACAATAAAACAGAAAAATAAATAACAATGAATAATGAGTAACTATAATAACAATAATAATGATTGTAATTATAGTGATTGAAGAAATAGTAGTAATAATAATAATAATAATAATAATAATAATAATAATAATAATAATAGTGACAATAATAATAATAATCTGAGCTGCACAACATTTCAACACTGCAGGGCTGCATCCCTGGCTGCCAAGAGCAGAAGGGAAATGCCTCCAGCTCAGCTCAGCCCTGCAGCAGGGCCAGGGCTCTCCTCACACAGCACTCTGGCTGCCCTGCAGCCTCAGCCCTGCCCCAGTGACCCCCATCTGCACCCTGCTGCCTCCCTGGGCTGCTCCCGGCCCTGCCCTGGCTCCCCCAGCCCCAACACCCAGACCCCAAGGGCAGGGCAGGGGCTGCTCTGGGAACAGCCCTGATCCCTCAACCCCAGCCCAAACCTGCAGGACACCCCTGGAAGCAGCAGAGGAGGGAGGAGAGGGCAGAATTCCCTTCCAGGTCTCCTTCCCAGCAGGGAGGATTCCCTCCTCGTCCTCCTCCCCCAGGGATGCAGGAGCTCACTGTTTCAGCTCCCTCCTGATGCTCTTACCCAAAGGTCTCAGGAGCAAAGCCACAGACCCGATTTAGAAAAACACTGATTTTTTTTTTTTCTTCTCCCCCCACAGCTGTGTCATTAGAGCAAAAACGAAGGGAGGGGGGAGGGGATTTAATAACGCTTAATTACCATAAACTCCATCGGATCAGCCGCAGAGCAGATTTCAGGTGCAGGGAGGGGAGGGACAATGGGGGTGGCTGAGAGGGGAGGCTAAGAGGAAGGAGGAATCCAGGGAAAGGCTGGATTTCCACGCTTAAAACTTGGGAGATTTCACATGACTCAGCCAGCAGTAATTCCAGCTTTGCTGGAGCTTTGCTGTCTGCTTTTGTCATTACCAGGGGTAATGCTGGAGACTGATCTGCCAAAGCTCCCGCAGCCGCCAGGTGTGAAATGGACTCTGGCACAGCCCTGGGGAGGCAGAGCCAGGCCAGGCATCTGCCGGGCCCTCTGCAGCCCCAGCACATCCCCCTGAGCAGCCCCAGACAAGGCAGGAGCACCCAGCCCGTCCATCCTCCCCTCCTGGCCTACAACAAACCCGGGACAGGCCAAGGTTCCCTTTGCTCAACCCCCAGGACCTGCAGCAAACCCAGCTCAGCCCAGAGCCCAGGGCATTGTCAGCAGCCCCAGGGGTTTTTCCTGCCTGTGCCCAATTCCCCCCACGTTCAGCAGCCCGGCTCTGGGGGCGCTGATGCTGTCAGCAAGAACAGGGCCAAAACCTCATTTCTTCCCCTGGCCTAACTGCAGAGCTGCCAAAGCCACCAGCACGTGGATGTCCCCGCCAAAGGAGAGGGACAGACAGACAGAGGCTGGGTCTGAACTGCTCAGCCGCAGTCCAGCTCTGGTTCTGGGCTCCTCTGTTAAGCAGAGATCTTGTTTTGGTTTAAATGGTCCCCAGCAGCACAGAGAGGAGGATGGCAGCAGCAGCAGCAGCCTGTGAGCTCATCCTCACCCGGGGGGTGAGCCCCAGATCATTCCCTGGGGGTGTTTCCCAGCCCTCCATCCATCCAGCCTGCTCTCCCAGCATCCAGCCTGCTCTCAGCCCTCCATCCAGCCTGCTCTCAGCTCTCCATCCGTCCTGCTCCTGCTCTCAGCCCTCCATCCATCCTGCTCCTGCTCTCCCAGCATCCAGCCTGCTCTCAGCCCTCCATCCATCCTGCTCCTGCTTTCCCAGCCCTCCATCCATCCTGCTCTCCCACCTCCCCGAGGCTCCCACCAGAGGGATTTTCCAGCTGCTCCAGCAGGAACTGAACGCTCTTCCCAATTTTCCCTTCCCCATCCTCCAGTTCCAGCCTCGAAGCACTGGGGAAGGAGCTCTGCAGCCAGGCAGGACAGGTTTCACTGGGGAAGGGGCTCTGCAGCCAGGCAGGAGAGGTTTCACTGGGGAAGGGGCTCTGCAACCAGGCAGGACAGGTTTCACTGGGGAAGGGGCTCTGCAGCCAGGCAGGAGAGGTTTCATTCACTGGGGAACCGTGTCCCCCTGCCCTGCCCTGCCAGCCCTGGCTCCAGAACGTTCTGCTCTGTTTGGCAGGGCCCCGTTTCCCCAGCCAGGGCTCCCTTTTGATCTCCGGAGCGAGCTCTGGGGAGAGGCCAGGGCAGGCATGGAGGCTGCTCCCCCCGGGAGGGTTTCCAGCCCCACAGGTGTTTTCTCACTCAGCAGGGATTGCCTTGGCTGCCTCTGCTCCCCTCGCCGCGCCAGGAGCGGCCACGGCAGCGCCAGCGGAGCCGCGGGCTCACTGCTCCTCCTGCAGAGCTGCTCTTCACAGGCTCCCCTTCCAAAGGCTCCTCTTGCACAGGCTCCCCTTCCAAGGGCTCCTCTCGCACAGGCTCCCCTTCCAAGGGCTCCCCTTGCACAGGCTCCCCTTGCACAGGCTCCCCTTCCAAAGGCTCCCCTTCCAGAGCCTCCCCTTCCAAAGGCTCCCCTTCCACAGGCTCCCCTTCCAAAGGCTCTTCCAGATCCAGCCCAGCTGTGCCTGAGCCAGAGCTGCTCCCAGGGCCAGTGTGGGATGGAGAGGGGCAGGTCCTGCCCTGGATCTCTGGGATGGAGAGGGGCAGGTCCTGCTGGGATCACTGGGATGGAGAGGGGCAGATCCTGCTGGGATCTCTGGGATGGAGAGGGACAGATCCTACTCGGATCACTGGGATGGAGAGGGGCAGATCCTACTCGGATCACTGGGATGGAGAGGGGCAGATCCTACTCGGATCACTGGGATGGAGAGGGCAGATCCTGCTGGGATCACTGGGAGGGAGCGGGCAGATCCTGCTGGGATCACTGGGATGGAGAGGGCAGGTCCTGCCTGGAGCCCATCCCCGCCCCGGGGATGCAGGAGGTGCAGCAGCAGCTCCACGAGGCCCAGGACCCTCAGGCTGCAGGAAAAGGGGTCCCAGGAGATGCTGCAGCCCTGGCTCCTCCAGCAGGACACGTGGGGCTGGTGGGACCCCGAACTCCAGGCAGCCCTGGCCTCCCTTCCCACTCCCAAATCCCCAGCCAGAGCCCCCCAGTGCCCAGCAGCTCCCAAAGCCCAGGGGAGCATCCCTGAGGGCCCATCCCATCTGGGAATGGTTTCCCACACGAGGTGGAGCCTCCTGCTCCCAGGCAGAGCTGGGATTCTGTTTTCCCCATGGCATCCACGGCACAGGGATGCTGCTGGAGCCACAGCAGGATGGGAGCTGCCACTGCTGGGGGCTGGGACACAAAGCCTGGGGGCAGCCCCTCCTGTCACCCCCTTGTCACAGCAGAGAGCAGCCCCAACGCACAGAAACCTCAGCCCCCCACCATTCCAGTGGAATTCCAGCATCAGCACAGCCTGGGCTAAAACTCCTGCACAGCTCTGGGGGCTCCCCAAGGATTTAATAAAAACCAGTGGGAGATCAGCAAAAGCCCCAGCTCTGAATTTCCATTCTGTCTCACCTCAGAGTGGGAGTACAAAACAAAACTTTGCTTTATTCAGGGCCTCCTGGGAACCCCTCTGTTAAAAAGCTGGGGAACCCCTGAAAGTCTGGGAGCCAAGGGGCAGGATTCAGATCCTGAGTGCTTCCTGCAAAGCCAGGGCTCCTCACCCTGCCCTCAGCCCACAAAAATAAAGGTGGGGAGGCCAAAGGAAAGAACAGAATGACATCACCTGACCCCGCGCCAAAAACATCCACCTGTGCCAGCTCAGGCACTTTTTCAGGATGAATCCAAAGCGATCCCTTGGCTTGGGTGAAGTTCAGCCCATTCCCAGCCAGGCCCCACAGGTTCTGTTCCCTGCACTCAGCTCTCAACCACAAACTTGGAATTACGAGGGGCACAACCTCAGCAAAATAGAAATATAATATATAAATATATAATATAAAATATCAAATGTGTGTCCCAGGGGCCTCGTGCCTGACGGAACAAATCTGTTCATGAACCTGTGGAAGCACCACCTGGAACTCCCCTGCACAGCCACCAGAAACATTTCAGGGATAACACAAATAGAGCAAATCGGGAAAAAAATCAAGGAAAACATAAGGAGGAGCAGTTTAAAGGGTTCCCAGCAAAATGTGAGGCATTTCTGCTGCCATGAAAGAGTTAATGGGCAGGAGAAGGTTACAGCAGAGAGGGGATTTAGTATTTTCTAGAGTGAAACCAGCACTCAAGGTCCTCTCAGAGAATTCTGCCTCCAGAGCACCATTTGGGCACGAGGAGGGCAGAGCCAGGAACATTCTGTGCCATCAGGACGCAGGACAGGTCCCCACAAAGGATCTTTGCAAAGCAGAATGTGAAGTGTGAGGCTGAAGGAGGCTCCAGGACAAAGTGCAGCCCTTGGAGATTCCCTGGATGGGTCAGGGGGAGCCCAGCCCTGGCAGAGGCTCAGCTGGGCTGGTCCATGGAGCAGGATCAGCCTCACAGAGCTGCTCCGGGGGCTCAGGCAGAGCAGGTTTAGGCACAGGGATGGAGCTGGGTATTACTGACAGCGAATTAGCCCGATATCAACAACAAAGCCTTTAAGTAAACGGCCTGCAAAACCTCATTGACTCAACCTGGAGACAAACTCATTAACTGCAGGCTCCATTAGCCAGCCCACTTTGCCACTCGTAAAGAAAGTTTAAAAATCCTGTTTATAGGAAAGAACTGCAAGGCAAATCAAGAGATAAAAAAAAAATAAATAAAAAAAAATAAAAAGACAACAAACCAAACCCTAAATAGAGAAACCTTCTGCAGATTCCATCTCTATAGGAACGGTGCCATAAATGCACAAGAGAAAACTCAGCAGCCCCATTCTCCCTGCCAGGCTCCTTTTCTCCCTTTAAAGGAGCAGATGCCAGCACGATAAGCCCGTGTGTACCTCTCACATTAAGCATGTCACCGAGACATTTCTGCCTGAAGAAGCAGGAACACCCCTGAAATCCACCTGCAGCCTGCTTTTTTTTTTTTTTTTTTTTTGATCATCAAGCAATTGCAGTAATTAAGAGGCAATCCCTGTGTCGCCCTGCAAGGCTCCCTCCGAGCAGATAAAGGAAAAGCAGAGCCTCCTCCTGCAGCCCCGGTGCCAGACACAGCTCCCACCCCAGAGCCCTCCCTCCTTCATTTCAATTAAGTTCCACTCAGGGGAAAGGAGAAGAAAGGGGAAGGGGATGGGGGAGGAGAGGCAGCACTTACCCTTTGGGGACTCACTCCGCGCTTTCTTGCTCTCCAAAGGACACTCACTGCTGCTGTTGGGGGAACATACTCTTCTCTTGCCTAAAATTTCATCTGGGAGAGAGAGCAGAGAGCTGGGGGTCAGAGGAGGCTGCACTTTCCTCCTTGCAGGAGAGACCAGAGACACTTTGGTGTTTTGCTGCTCTCTCTCACACACACAGGCACACACACACACACTCTCTGATATTGCGAGCAGAGAGAGAAAAAAATGAAAGTAAGAAAAATCATCATCTTGAGAGCCTTGATCTGCTTTCCTAATCACGCAGCCCAAAAGCACATAATGACTATTCATACTCTGATCAATGCAACGTTTTCCAGCCATAAATTCTGAATCCAGTTGATTTCCTTACTGAGTTTCATCATTTGCTCTGGTGTCTTTTGTCCCCCCGGTGTTTCCACTCCTTTCATGCCCTGATGCAAAGCAACTGGGGGAGAGGAAGGGGAGGAAAAAAACAACACAGGGAAGGGAAAGAAAAAAAAAAAAAAAAAGCACAACAGATCTCTGAATCTTCCTACCACAGTATCTCTGTCTGTCTCTCTCTCTCTCAGTCTCTCCCCCTCCCTCCCTCCTCCTTCAAAACCTCAAGGTCCTCAGCAATCTTCCCCCTCTGGATTGCACGGAAACACTCAAGCCTTGTGCATTACTGCAGCCCTCCAGAGCAGCCCCGAATCTCTGAGACACAATTACAGCGTCCCCGAGCAGGTTTGGAATCAATATCCTCCCCTAATAACGCCGGGGAAACTGAAAGCATGATGGTGCATATGGGCAGGAAGGAAGAGCCTGTTTGTCACTGCAAGCACCAAACCCTCATCCATCAAGGGCTTGTTAAAGATGCAGCATCTTAAAAGAGAGAAAATAATAATAATAATAATAATAATAATAATAATAATAATAATAATAATAATAATAATAATATCTCAGAAACAAGGAGTGAGAAAGGGCTGGACGTGCCTGTGAGCCCAAGCACTGCCAGGCTGCTGCAATGTGGGGGTTAAGGGAGGTTACAAACCCCCTGCTCCTATTTATAACAACAACAACAACATCCTCCTGTTCCAGGGGACGTTTCCAGCCAAGGAACTGTCCCCAGCACTCAGCATCACTCCCCATCACCGGGGATGCAGCTGAGCAGCCCAGGTGCTGCCGTGGCAGGGATTCACTGGGGATCAGAGCACGGCAGCCCCAGCAGGTGCCTCTGCCCAAGCAGCTCCAAGGGGCATTGCAAGGCTTTGAAGAGCACAGGCTGCCTCCAAACTCAGCCTGCCAGGACCCTGCCACCAAATCCCTGGACAGAACTGGCACTGGGGGACGGTGCAGAGCCTTGTGGCCCTGCAGAACCCAAAGGCAAGGAAGCACAGCAGAGCAGAGGGGCTGGGGAGAGCCAGGGAAGGACAGGAGCACCCGTGGCAGCGCTCTCAGCACTCACACCCCAGCTGCCTGTCCACAAAATCAGAATTTTCTCACTCCTCCTGCCTCAGTTTGCCCCTCACAAAACCCCTGCCCAGTCATATCAGCTCCCCAAGCTCGGGGCTCACAGGGAGCACACCCAGAGCCTGTCCATACAATCGGAATTTTCTCACTCTCATTCCTCCTGCCTCAGTTTACCCCTCACACAACTCCTGCACTTCCCAAGCTCAAGGGTAGCAGGGAGCACACCCAGAGCCTGTCCATACAATCAGAATTTTCTCTGTCCATACAATTGGAATTTTCTTACTCCTCCTGCCTCAGTTTCCCCCTCACACAACCCCTGCACTCCCCGAGCTCGGGGCTCACAGGGAGCACACCCAGAGCCTGTCCATACAATTGGAATTTTCTCACTCCTCCTGCCTCAGTTTCCCCCTCACACAACCCTGCACTCCCCAGGCTCAGGGCTCACAGGGAGCACACCCCCAGCTCCCTCCCCCAGCAACGCTCCATCCCTCAGTGCTGATTTTCCTGGAAGCTTCTCCCCGATGCTGCAATCCCCCAGTGCTGCAGGCCAAGATCACACATCCTGCTCCTCCCCAGGACTGCTCCCAGCCAGCGTTTGCGGCTTTGGAACCAACTCCGGCCGTTCTGCCGTGCTCTCCCCTCCCGGGCTGGAGGCAGAGGAGTCTCCATGGCAAGGAGCTGGTGACAGCAGCACGGGCTCCATGTGACAGCAGCGAAGACTCCTCGCTTTCACAGCTCTGCCGAGGCACCGCGCTCCCCCCATCGCCGCCTCCCTCCCGCTGCTGCTCTCCCACCCCCGGGCCCATCTGCCGGCAGCCGCTGCTCCCTGCGGGGCTGCTATGCGCAGACATTCACAGCCGTGCCCAGATACTCCCAGATCTTCCCCGTTTTCAGATATTCCCAGCCATTCCCTGCCCCTTCCCAGCCATTCCCAGGTTTCCCATCTATTCCAAGCCATTCTCTGCCCATTCCCAGATATTCCCAGATATTCCCCGTTTTCAGATATTCCCAGCCATTCCCAGGTTTCCCATCTATTCCAAGCCATTCTCTGCCCATTCCCAGCCATTCCCACATACTCCCAGATTTCCCACATATTCCCAGCCATTCCCTGCCATACACATATATTCCCATATATTCCCAGCTATTCCCTTATATTCCCAGTCCATTCCCACCCATTCCCTGCACATTCCCAGCTATTCCCAGCCAGTCCCTGCTATTCCCATGCCATTCCCTGATTTTCCCTGATATTCCCATGCCATTCCCAGATATTCCCAGCCATTCCCAGTTTTTCCTACCATTCCCAGCCCATTCCCACCTATTCCCATGCCATTCTCTGATTTTCCCATGCCATTCCCTGCCCATTCCCGCACACCTCAGCCCCATCTCCCTCCCAGCCAGGGGCAGGGCAGGACCAGGATCCCGCAGAGCTCTGACCTGGCACCAGGTTATTGCCTGGCCTGGCTTCAGAACTCTGCAGTTCCACTGACAATGTCTTTCATTTTCAGCTGTAATATTAAAAACGGCCCTGATTTTGGCTCCCTTTCAGCTGCAGTGCTCTGCAAGGAGGCAGGGAGAGGAGGCAAAGCAGGGATTGGGGAACAGAGCCCCAGATGCCTGCCCATCCTCTCAGGCGGATGCTCTGCACCTGCTGCAGGTGCTTGGGCTGAGCAGAACCTGCCTTGGGGCTCTGTGCTGGATGAGCAGCACAGCACTAAAAGCACAGCCTGCCTCTGGGAGGGGGCTGAGACACCCAGGAGCTGCTCTGCCAGCTCATTTGCAAAGCAGATTCGGTGCTGCTGCTGCAAAGTCAGGGGAGATGGGCGCTGGCTGCTGCCACCCTGGCTCTGTGTGTCAGGGCACAGGGGCTGGGGGGGAGCGCAGGGTCCTTGGAGGGGCTGGGCAGCTGGAGCTGGGGTGTGCTGAAGTGGTGAGGAGCAGAGGATGGGTGCTGGAGCTCCAACCCTCGCTGGGAGGTTGCACCCTGGCAGCTGTACCCTGATTGTACCCTGGGAGCTGAACCCTGGTTGTACCCAGGTTGTTGTACCTTGGTTGTTGTACCCTGGGAGCGGCACCGCCAGAGCTGCAGAAATCACAGTGGGCTTTTCTCCTCCTCTCTCTCTTTCATGGGAGCTCCCATGCAGCACTCACCTGCTGCACTCCTGCAGGGAGGCAGAGCTGGGCACCAGTGCAGCAGGAGAGCCCCTCTGTGCCAGGACAAACCCTCTGTGCCAGTTCAGCCCCTCTGTGCCAGCTCAGCCCCTCTGTGCCAGCTCAGCCCCCCCTGTGCCAGTTCAGCCCCCCTGTGCCACCACAGCCCCCCTGTGCCCAGCCAGGCACTGCAGCAGCAGCAGCAGGCACAGGAGCTGGGCACTGCCCCAGCAGGCAGCTGGCGTGGCAGCCAGCCTGGGGGCAGATTCTGTCTCCTGGCCTGCTCTAATCCTCAGCCTCCCCGCCCTGGGCAGAGCCATCCTCAGCAGCCCCGCTGAGCAGCCCGAGGCTCTGATCAGCTGTCAGCAGAGCACTTGGGAGCCTAAGGCTGGGGGGATTAGAAACCCCATCCCCAGCATCCCCAAAGGCACAGGGGGGGGGCTCCATCCCACCCTGCACAGGGACTCTGCACCACGGACACCCCCGGGGAGTCACCTGGGCAAGGGAAATCATCAGGGAGGGTTTGCTCAAGGGGCCACAAAGGGTCCCAGTTTCAGCCCAAATTGCTGTGCCCTGTGCTCCTGCTGCAGCACAGTGGGGAGGGATGGGGACCTATCTCACTCTCCCCACCCCAGCTCTGGGGCTGCTCTGAAAGATTCTTGGAGCACGAAGTCCTGAGCAGACAGAGAACGGAGCCAACTCCCACGGGAAAGCACCCAGGCTGGGCCAGCCAACATCCACCAGAGCACAGCCCCTCTCCCATCTCCTCCTCATGGCTTCAGGAGAGGGAAAAACATCCTCCATCTCCTCCTCATGGCTTCAGGAGAGGGAAAAACATCCTCCATCTCCTCCTCATCGCTTCAGGAGAGGGAAGAACATCTTCCCTGGCTCTCAGCTCCACGACAATCCCCACTGGCCAGCCTGGGATGCCTTGGCAGCCTCTCCCTGCTCTCCTCTGGCAGGGACAGCTCCCAGAGAGCAGCCTGAGCCCAGCCCAGCCACTCCTGCTGTCCCTGTGCCCAGCCCACAGCTCTGGGGACACCCTGGGGACTCCCTGTCCCAGCCAAGGGCTGTTGTGAGGAGCATCCTGGGGCTCAGCAGCCCCAGAGCTGCTCCCAACAAAAGCTGGCACAGGGGGATCCATCCGTGGGCAGCAGGAATCCCCAGAACAAAGGCAGGGGAAGCACAAGGTCATGGGAAGAACCAGAATCAGGGCCATGATTTAACTGGGGGCAGCAAGAATGGGGGGAAAAAAATTACTGGGGAAGCTGGGAGGGGCAGGGAAGCAGACAGCTTCTGGGATTTGGGATCCTGAACAATCCCAGAGCCTGGAATGGGGGCAGGGAGACAGTCAGCCTCTGGGATTTGGGATCCTGAACAATCCCCGTGGAATGGGGGCAGGGAGGCAGTCAGCCTCTGGGATTTGGGATCCTGAACAATCCCAGAGCCTGGAATGGGAGCAAGGAGGCAGTCAGCTTCTGGGATTTGGGATCCTGAACAATCCCAGAGCCTGGAATGAGGGCAGGGAGGCAGTCAGCCTCTGGGATTTGGGATCCTGGAGCAATCCCAGAGCCTGGAATGAGGGCAGGGAGGCAGTCAGCCTCTGGGATTTGGGATCCCCCTCCCAGTTCCCTGCCCCAGGAGACTCCTGGAAATGGAAAGGAAAGCAGGGAACAGAGGGGAGGGAGGGATGGGACAGGGGAATGGCTCTGACAAAGGCAGGACACACTGCTGAGTGACCCAAGGGAGGGATGGGACACAGGAACGGCCCTTACAAAGGCAGGACGATGACTGATCCAAGGGTTTCTCCTCCTGCTCCCTTCTGCAGGACTCTGGCTCAGCCTGGCTGAGCAGTCAGTGCCCCCAGCAGCACAGGAGGGCTCCAGGCAGAGCCAGAGCTCAGCACTCTGATCCCCCAGCAGCCCCCCAAAGGCTGGATGCAGCTCCTGAGCCCTCCCCTGGCCAAGCACAGCTCCCAGCAAGGAGGGGGCTGAGCAGGGACGCCACAGCAGCCTGGAGCCCCCTCCCCAGCTCCACAGGAGCATCTGCCTCTCCTCCCACCATGCCCAGGCTCCTGCTGCCTCCCTCCTCCTCTCACCCCACCTCCCCAGCTGGAACACAGGCAATGTCCAGCACCTCAGGCCCAAGGGGTGACCCAGAGGGAGGTGCAGGTGATGCTGGAGCCATCCTGCTCATCAGGGAAGGTGCTCCAGCACCCCCCTGGCACCCAGGCTCTCCCAAAATTCAGTTTTACAGCGTGCACCGAAGGCACAGGAAGGTGGTAAATATTCATAGTGTGAGAAAGGCTCGTGGAAAGGATATACTGCACTTAAGAGAGAGATGTGAATTAATTTTATATGCTGCAGAGAGGCTTCTTAGCAATCACAAACTTGTGAATCTCAACTTTCTTTTAGAAAAGCTCTAAAGGACGCAGCTGGGAGGGTGGGCTGGAAGTCCAGGCTCATTTTCCTGCCTGGAAAGGAGCAGCTTCCAGGGGGAAGTTTGACAAAGCAGAGACACAGGCACAGACAGGTTGTGAATGCCCCATCCCTGGCAGTGCCCAGGCCAGGCTGGACAGGGCTGGGAGCAGCCTGGGGCAGTGGGAGCCGTCCCTGCCATGGCAGGGGAGGCACTGGGTGCTCCCTTCTAATCTAATTTTAATTAAATTAATTTATTTATTAATAAATAATTTTTATTTATTATAAATTTATAATAAATTTATAGATTTATTATAAATAAATTTATTATAAATTTATTTTATTTTTATTGTATTTACTTATTTATTTCATTCCCTTCCCATCACTCTGGGGTCCCGTGAGCACAAACCCCTTGGGCAAAGCCTGTTTGGCCCCATGGCCCTCAGCCCTGGGGATGTCACCTGGCCCAGGGACAGCAGCCCCGTGTCCCTGCAGGCTCAGGAGGCAGCAGAGCTGCTCCAGCTCCCTGGCTGCCCCTTCCAGAGCGTTCCCCCAGCACAGGCAGAGCCCAGCAGAGCTGCTGGTGGGGCTGGACCCCCTTAGCACCATTTAAATGTCCAATTGCACTCATTCAGCCCCTGAAAAAAAAAAAACAAAACCGCTGCTCCTCCAGCCCGTGACAGCTTTGACAGCCAGACTCCTTAATTCCTTTTTCTTATTCCCTTAATCTGTCATCTTTATCAGGCTGGGGAAGTGCCAGGCTGCAAGCAGGAGCCCCGGCCCCGATCAATCTCCACATTACAGCTGACAGAATGGTGCTAATAACTTATTGATCTCATGTTTGCCAAGCCCCGGTGGGGCTGGAAGGCTCCCATTGATTGGCTTGGGGGAAGGAGGCTCTCAGCTGAGAGCAGAGCGGAAAACCTTCAAATTGTCTCCTTCCCCAGGAGCTGGGGAGGGAGGAGGGCAGGGGCCTGCACAGGGACCCAGGAGGAGGAGGAGTGCAGAGGAAGAAGGATGTGTGTGTGTGAGAGAGATGGGGATTAGGAATGGAAAAGGAATTGGGGGGGAAAAAGGGTTTGAGAAGAAAGAAATGTGAGGAGCAGGAGGGGGAAGAGCAGGGAAGGGGAGAGAAGCAAAGGAGAAAAGGAATTGGGAACAAAAAGACTGTGCAGAGCTGAGAAATGAATGAAAGAGGCAGCTGAGCCTCTTCTTGCTCACAGCAAATCATTAATAAAACCCTTCCCATGCCCAGCCCTCCATCCCTAAATAACTCTTCCCAATCTGCTCGTGGCTGGCACAAAGCAACGCTCACTGCCTGGGCAGGGTGGGAGCAGAGCTTTGTTGGGGACAGGGCAGCAGCAGGACAGTCCCCACGGTGACAGAGCCACAATTCCATCCTGGAAAATCCCAACCCAGCTCCCTGGCCTGCACTGAAGAGGCCAAGAGCCCCCAGGAGCCACCAGGGATGCTGAGGTGGCTCCTGGCTGCCTCCACGACCTCAGAGATCTTTTCCAACCTTGACTGAACTCCAACAACAGGCCCTGACCTTCCTCAGCTCCTTCTGCTCCAGCAGGGGCAAAGCCAAGGGTAAAACCTGAGCAAAACAACAGCAAAATCCTGCACTGACCTGTGCTGGCACAGCCAAAGGGAACACTCCCTTCCACCCTGGCTTTTCCCACTTTCCCTTCACTTCCCAACTCCTCTGCTGCTATTACAAAGGCTCTTGGTCACATCCCACTCCTGCAAGGCCTCAGGAGGTGCAAAACCAAAGTTAAAGAGAGCCCAGAGAGGGGGAAACAGAGCCCAGAGAGGGGGAAACAGAGCCCAGAGAGGGGGAAACAGAGCCCAGAGAGGGGAGCAGGGCCCAGAGAGGGGAAACAGAGCCCAGAGAGGGGACAGTGCTCCAGCTCCAAGGGCAGGGCCTGCGGGGCAGGGACAGAGCCTGGACCCTCAGGCTGCCAAGGTAAACAACTGTCCTTCAGGGGAAAACATGTCAACAACAGGGCCTGGCCTTCCAGCTCCTGGCTGCCCATTTGGTGCTGATTTTCTGCTCAATTTAAGGCAGCACTCCAATAAAGGCTGCTGCTTTTTTTCCCCGTTGTTTGGCCCGGCTAAATGAAAACATGTCTGCAGCCCAGCTCATTACCCCAGCCCTGTGCTGGGATCCTGTCTCCAGCCATTAGCAGCAACATCCCTGATCCCAGCTCCTTTTCATCCCCAATATTCACTCCTCCTTAGCACATGAAAGCTCTGGGGCTCAGTGCAGAGGCAAACCAGGTCACTGCAAGGCCTCCCTGCAAGGCCATGGCAGGGACACAGAGCCCAGGGTTATTGCTGAGCAGCCAGCTGTGCATCCACTCTGGGAATAAAAACCCCAAATTCTCGCTTTTGAATCTCTGAATTCTCACTTTTGAATCTCTTTGCAGCTCAAAAATTCCTCCTTCTCCCTTGCTTGGCCAACAGGGAAAGATGGGGCAAGAGGGTGAGCACAGAATAGATCCTCTCAGGGGGACACAGCTCAGCTCTGTGGTGTTTTTGAGGTAATAAAACCCCAAATTCTCACATTTGAATCTCTGAATTCTCACTTTTGAATCTCTTTACAGCCCAAAAATTCCTCCTTCTCCCTTGCTTGGCTAAGGGCACCACATGGAAAGATGGGGCAAGAGGGTGAGCACAGAGTAAATCCTCTCCCAGGGACACAGCTCAGCTCTGGGGTGGTTTTGGGGGTGAAATCCGCTCCTCCAGGGCTCCAAAAGCACCAGGAACACAGGAGCACCTGGAAAAGCCTCTCTGGAGCTCTGCAAGGCTCTCAGGGTTTGTCACTCCCATCACAGTGACCAAAAACCCCTGGAAAAGCCTCTCAGGGTTTGTCATCCCCATCACACTGCCCAAAAGTCCCTGGAGAAGCCTCTCTGGAGCTCTCAGGGTTTGTCACTCCCATCACAGCGACCAAAAACCCTGGAAAAGCCTCTCTGGAGCTCTGCAAGGCTCTCAGGGCTTGTCATTCCCATCACACTGACCAAAACCCTTGGAAAAGCCTCTCAGGAGCTCTCAGGGTTTCTCACTCCCATCACCATGACCAAAAACCCTGGAAAAGCCTCTCTGGAGCTCTCAGGGTTTGTCACTCCCATCACAGTGACCAAAAACCCTGGGAAAGCCTCTCTGGAGCTCTGCAAGGCTCTCAGGTTTGTCACTCCCATCACACTGACCAAATACCCCTGGAAAAGCCTCTCTGGAGCTCTCAGGGTTTGTCACTCCCATGGCACTGACCAAACACCCCTGAAAAGCCTCTCTGGAGCTCTCAGGGTTTCTCACTCCCATCACAGAGACCAAAAACCCCTGAAAAGCCTCTCTGGAGCTCTCAGGGTTTCTCACTCCCATCACAGTGACCAAACACCCCTGAAAAGCCTCTCAGGAGCTCTCAGGGTTTGTCACTCCCATCACAGAGACCAAAAACCCTGGAAAAGCCTCCCTGGAGCTCTCAGGGTTTGTCACTCCCATCACCGTGACCAAAAACCCCTGGAAAAGCCTCTCTGGAGCTCTCAGGGTTTGTCACTCCCATGGCACTGAACAAAAACCCCTGGAAAAGCCTCTCAGGATTTGTCATTCCCATGGCACTGACCAAACACCCCTGAAAAGCCTCTCTGGAGCTCTCAGGGTTTCTCACTCCCATCGCAGTGACCAAAATCCCTAGAAAAGCCTCTCTGGAGCTCTCAGGTTTGTCACTCCCATCACAAAGACCAAAACCCTTGGAAAAGCCTCTCAGGAGCTCTGCCCTGCTGCTGCTGCTTCCCCCCTGAGCCAGGGCAGGCCCAGCCCCAGGTGCTGTCTGCAGTGAATTTCTCCCTGCCTGGGGCAGGACCGCGGCTCTGCCTCCCCTCTGTGCCCTCTCAGAGCATCTCCAGCCAGCACAGCAGGTCCCTGAGGCACGAGGGGCAGGAGGAGGAGAGGGAAGAGCTACCCACCTTCCTCTAGCATGAGGGAGCCTGAATCCTCCACTTCTATCCATGCAAATAGTCCTACTGCCACTGGAAACCCATGAAATCTGGCACTGCAGAACAGAGGGTGTTTGAGGAGAGAAAGAGGAGAAATTAACAGGATTTTTGTGCAGGACAGGAATGAATCAGAGCCTGGGGAGCAGGGGCCAAGTGCTGGCTCAGGCCCTAAAGCAGCGTGCAGAGCACAGCAGCCTGGGGGAGGCATTTGGAGCCCCTCAGGGAAGCACAGAGCCCGTTCCAGGCACCTTTCCTCTCCTCTGTGGTGCTTTTGAGATAAAAGAACTTCCCTTCCATGCCCAGCTGCAGTGCAGTTAGCACCAAGGAGAGCACTCCCTGCTGCAGAACCAGGAGGGACAGCAGGGAATCCTCTGCAGGGTCAGCCGAGGAGAGACCAGCCCTGGTGTGTGGGGAAGCTGCTCTGGGGGCTTGGGGAATCACCAAAGCTGCTTGTTCTGCCTGCCCCCTGCACAGGCTGGCAGTGCCAAGGGGAACCGACCTCACCCCAGCCCCAGGCAGCTCTGCCCTGAGCCCTTCCCTGCCTTCCTGAGGTCAGAAAAGCCCCAGAACCACACGCAATTATTCTTCACTCGTTCCAGCCCCTTTCTGCATTTCAAAGACCATCCAGACCCAGTGATACTGCTGATTTCCCAGCCCATGCTGCTGGAAACTACAGCACTGCCTCTAATCCTGGTTGTAACAACAAGAGAAGGAATTCCCTCCCAGAATTAATCACAAAGCAGCCAGCCCTGCCAGCTTCAGCCTTTTTGCTGCCCCCACGGGCTGGCAATGAGCAAATCTCTGCCATTTGTGCTCTGCTTGCTCCCCATCCTCCCCTGGAGCCGGGGCAGGCACTGCTGAGTGCTGTTCCAGCAGCACCCTGAGCACACAGGAGCCTCCAGAGAGCTCCTCCTGCCCTCTCAAAAAGTCCAAATCCCACCCAGAAACCAGCACAGGAACGTTTCAGAGCAGAGGCAGGACTTTTTGAACCTGCTGGCCCCAGCATCATTTATTCAGCATTGTTTACGTGCAGGTGCCTTCGGGAGGGGGAGATTCTCATAACCCAACACACAGGGCAGTAACTGGGGGCAAAGTTCCTCTCCCCTTCTTGCTGGAACAAAACGGTTCCGACAATAACAAGCAGCGCTTCACCACCTCTGAAAATTCTGTATGAATTCAGGATTGCCCAGCTCCCCTCCCAGCAGAAGCAGCCCCAGCAGTGCTGGGCCCAAAGCCCAGAGGGGACCTGGGGAGAGGTGACAAAGTGACAAAGCCCCCCCTGTCCCCTCAGACACCTCCTGTGCCCTCCGGACTCTTCTAAACACCCCAAACCTGTCATTCCTTGTCACTGGCTCGGTGGCCTCCTGTGTGCCTGAGCATCCTCTTTTTCACTCAGGAATATTTCACAGGATCAGAAAGGTTGGAAAAGATCTCCAGGACCACCCAGGCCAAGCATTAACCCAGCCTTAACCAACCAGCCTTAACCATTAACCAACCCACATCCCCTGGTGACCTGGACACCCCCAGGGTGGGGACTCCACCACTGCCCTAGGCAGCCTCTTCCCCCTGGAAATTGATCCTAATATTGATCATATTGTTCCTAATATTGATCATATTTCCCCCAAGAAACTGTTCCTAATATTGATCATATTGTTCCTAATATTGATAATATTGTTCCTAACAATTGTTCCTAATATTGATCATATTGTTCCTAATATTGATCATATTGTTCCTAATAATTGTTCCTAATATTGATCATATTTTTCCTAATAATTATTCCTAATATTGATAATATTTTTCCTAATAATTGTCCCTAATATTGATAATATTGTTCCTAATATTGGTAATATTGTTCCTAATAATTGTTCCTAATATTGTGCCTCTGCTGGCACAACTTGAGGCCATTTCTTACACTTTCTTAATTTAAGAAACAAAGCAGAGCAGCTCAAACACCAATTAAGAGAGAGGAATCAGAGCTCCTACACCTCATCTTTTCTCCTGGCGGGAATGAGAAGAACCCTTTGCATTTCTGGAATGCCACGGGTCCCAGAGAATTCCAGCAATGCTGATCAAGCCCAGCAGTTTCTCTGCAAAGCAAACAAGACTGAAACCCATTCTGACACCCAGGGTCAGCCGAGCCACGCAGACTCCAGCAGGGTCACAGGGAAAAATGGATTTATGGCCAGTCTGGCTTTTGGAGCTGTGCAGGGAAAGGGGCTTTGGGAAATTGTTAATGATGAGATTGGAGATTCAGCTGTGGAAGCAGAGTCTGGGAGCTGCCCTGGCTGATTTACACACACACCACAAACCCCTCCTGCGTCCATCCTGAAGATGTGATTGAAGTTTTCACGCCCCAAAGGCATTCCCAAAGGGTGTCAGGTGTGGGGTTCCCTCTGCATTTGGGGTTCACTCACACACTCAGCAGAATGACTGACAAAACACATGAACACAACCACACAGATTTTCTGAGAAGGCCTGAAACAGCACACAGAGAGATCCAGCTCTGATTTGGAAGGGCAGGGCATTAAACTGAATAAAACACTGTAAAAGCTGACAGAAACCCCCGTTTTTCCTCAACTTTCATTTCTAACTGAAGGATCCTTCAATCAACAAGCAGATGTTGGTTTATTTATCCCAGACTGTCACTTGTTGCCTTCTGCAGTTTGCCACCAGACCACCCCCCTGACCCCAGGGCAGGATCCCACAGGAGCATCTCTGGTTCCACCCTGGGTGCAGCTCAAACACCCCAAACCTGCCCAGAAACCCAAAGCACCCTGCTCCCAGAGGAGCTGGCAGGCTCTGCAGCAGCGTGGGGAGCCTGAGATTAATGAAATTACAAATCCAGTCATGTTCTGTGCGAGGCCTTTCTGCCTCACTTGGCACCAGCCCTGGGGACGCTGCAGTGCCGCGCTGCCACAAGCTCCTTCAACACAGCCCACGGGGTTTGGGGACCTCCAAAGGGCTTCACCAGCACCACAGAATCCTTCCCACCTTCTTTAGCCACCCTTCCCACCTTCATCTTCAGCCACAGCACCACAAGATTTCCTCCAGCTGAAATGCAACACGGAAAAATCCAACGGGACAATGAAGGGACTGGGGGGCGAGTGTAACCATGGTATTTTATGAAAAACCCTTTTGCCAGGATTTTTCTCCTGAGAAGCTGAGAGGCCTCAGAAACAAAATGCAAACAATGGTTATCTGCTGCTGT
>JAWMQZ010000078.1:6667010-6677537 GCA_035584835.1 Tangara arthus
GATATGAAAAGAACAAGGGTAAAAAATCAGGGAAAGGAAAAGAACAAGGTTAAAAAATCAGGGAAGGAAAAGAGCAAGGGCACAAAATCAGGGAAAGGAAAAGAACAAGGGTACAAAATCAGGGAAAGGAAAAGAACAAGGGCACAAAATCAGGGAAAGGAAAAGAACAAGAGCACAAAATCAGGGAAAGGAGAAGAACAAGGGCACAAAATCAGGGAAGGAAAAGAACAAGGGTACAAAATCAGGGAAAGGAAAAGAACAAGGGTACAAAATCAGGAAGAGCTGAACCCAGCTGGGAGAATCCTGCTCCCTCCAAGGAAATAAAATTAACCAAGGGGCACAAACTGCAGGAGAGCACAGCCCTGGCAGGCTGGGGATCACTGCCTGGGAGCTGCCACACATTCCTCCTTCATTTCCCAACAAACCAGGCACAGCAATTACAGTAATTAAAGATTTCAGATAAGGGCACTTTGTGTTTGGGGGGCCCAGCATTATCAATTGCAGTTATCACGTTGTTCTCCCCCCTAATGAGACAATCCAGCACTAATTCTGCTGCATTAAAAGCACAATTAAAGGGGCAGGAGGGGCAGGGCAGCTCACCAAAGCTCCCTGGGAGGGCTCCCTGTGCTCCTGAGCAGCCCAGGTGCATCCCCAAACCCCTTTCCAAAACCCCTTTCCATTCCCAGCAGCACCCCTGGACAGCTGCAATGATAAAATTAATTACAGGAGGCTTTATGGGCTGCTCCTGTGGCTCCCTGCTCCTTCCCTCAGCTGCTGAGGGTGCCAGCATCTGTCTGAGCAAGGGGGAGCAGCTTCTGCACTGCCAGCCAAGGAGCACATAAAACACCAGAAAAGCAATTACAGCCCTCAGCTCCCTCTGCTCTGCTTTCACAGGCTTGTCTCAGGAGCTGAGCCCTGCCGTGCATCACGGGGAGGTGACAGCCCAGGGGGCTGAGGCACAATCCTTTGGGGCTGTGCTCTCTGGGGTCACAGAGCCCCTGAAATCCCTGCTTTTCCAGAGGGCTGGGAGTACCTGGGATTCTGGAGCTGAATACTGAGGGCACTGAGGCCTCCCAGGAGAGGATCTGGAATTTTGGAGCTGAATACTGAGGGCACTGAGGCCTCCCAGGAGAGCCCAGGGGACGGTCACCAGTCACTCAAGGCAATCCCTTCTCCTCTTCCTCTAGGGCTGCACAGTCCCAGGAGGAATGTCCACGGCACTGAGAAGAACAGGACCAAAATCCAGCAGCTCCTCCTCCCTGCTGCAGCTCCAGCACTGCTGCCCTGCTCCCAGAGGCTCTCAGGATGCTCTGAGACTTGGAACCAAACATAAAACCCACAACGCCACACCTTGCAATCGAACACAGAACCCCACACCTTGCATTAAAACACAAAACCCTGCACCTTAGTGCACTGTAACCAAATTAAAAAACCCCATATCTTACAATCAAACACAGAACCCCACGCCTTGCAATCAAACACAGAACCCCACACCTTGGTGCTCTGTAACCAAATAAAAAACCCCGTATCTTACAATCAAACACAAAACCCCGCACATTGGTGCTCTGTAACCAAATCAAAAAACCCCATATCTTACAATCAAACACAGAGCCCCACACCTTGCCGCTCCCCAGACTCTGGTCCCCAGCACTGACCCCCCCCTTCAGCTTCAATTCCATCTCAATTTGAGCACAACTGAGAGCAGGAGGCTCTCTCAGCACTTGGGTTCCCACAGCTCTGTGTTTCACACAGCTGGAGCCCACAGATGATTTCCTGGCCGTGCAGTTCCCAAAGGCACAGAGCCCTGGCCAGAGTGTGAGAACCTGCAAGCCCAGAGTGCAAACTCCAGATGGGAAAAAGTGAAAATCCCCCAGCAGTGCCCTCTGTGAGCTGGGCTGTGCCCCTGGCAGGGGATTCCCGCCCTGGAGGTGGCTCCAGTGCCCCTGGCAGTGCCCTGGAGGTGATTCCATTGCCCTTTGCAGGGGGATTCCAGCTCTGGAGGTGCCCCTGGCAGGGGATTCCAGCATTCCAGCCCTGGAGCTGGCTCCCTGGGGCAGGGCTGCCTCTGCCCAGGTTCCTGTGCCCATTTCCCACCCCAGCCCGGCCTGCAGGTACCTTCTTTTCATGATACTGATGTGCAGATCCTCCTCCTGCTTCACGTGGGGCTGCTGCCCATGGCTCCTGTCGCTGTCCTGGCTGTCCTCGCTGGGGGACAGGAGGGAGCCCAGCTCCTTCTTGGGGACCCTGCTGGGGGGCAGGGGGATGCTCCTCTTCTCTGCCAGGCGGCCCCGGTTCTGCCACGGGAGAGAGAAAAACACACCAGGATTTGGTGAGGAATCTCAGTGTTTCCACAAACACCAAACAAAAACTTGTTTATCTCTGTCAGAAAGCTCTTCTTGGCAAGCCACAGCTGTCACACACGGCTCACAAAGCACACACGGCTCACACTTTGTCACTTTGGTCACTTTTTAAAGGACTCTGCAGCTCGGGCGTTTCTGTTTCTGATTTCTCCAGTCCTGACCGAGCCCTGCACTTCCAGCCTGTCCCAGCCCTTCATCCCCAGCCTGCCCCTCATCCTCACCGAGGAAAGGAAGGGGGCAGCACAACCAGGCACCAATCTCTGCCTGCAGAGTATTTCCCACCAAATAATTCCAGGTCACCACTCGATGAAAGCTTTGCCAGCAGCCCAGGGAACTCCTGAGCCAGGCTGGAAAGGGAGAGCTGCCAGCAGCAGGAACACCCTGCAAACCAGGGAGCTGCACTGCCACTGCCCCACAGAACCTGCCATTTCAGCCAATGAAACGGAACTGGGTTTTATTTTTAATCCAAGTCCCGGTGGAACTGGGACAGGAACCCCAGCGAGGCCGAGAATTCGCTGCCACGAGGAAATATCAAAGCTGTTTGCAAGGTGATTCACGTGCCTCAGGAATCATTAGTATTGGATAAAAACGTGCAGGAGAAAGCAGCCCCTGTTCACAGGTAAGGCTGGGAACACAGGGAGCAGCCAGGGAATGCTGGGGGAGCTCTGGGAGCCGGAGGATTCCAAATCTCTTCCATATGTGAAGGAAATCCTCAAGCCCAGACAGCATTTTCTCCCTCTTTTTATTGATAATAAAGACAGGGGAGAGGAAAGGGGGAGGTTCAGAGAGGCTGGGATATTTTTCTTTGCTTTTCCCAATAACAGACCTGGGGGAATGGCTTTAATTAGGGCATGACAGAGCAGTGGGGACACATGCCCTGCAGGACTGGCAGAGTCTGCACTCCCCTTCAGCTGGGATTAGTGCAAACACCTCACCGAGGGCCAGGATAATCCTGCCCTGTGTCCCCTGGGCCTTCATTAGCTCCCAGCCCTCTGCTCCAGGGCCAAATCCAGCCCTGGGCTCTGCAGGAGCTGCATCCCAGCAGGGCTCATGGGCACGAGGGGGTGGCCAGGCTCTCATCCCCCTCCTGGCCATGGGCACATGAACAAACAGCTCCCAGGGCATCCCCTGCCAGCCCTGTGCCCTGGCACTGCCAGGTTTGTCCTCCCGGGGACACCAGTGTCACCTGGAACTGCTCCAGCACAGCAGGGATGGCCCAGGGTGAGAGGGAGCAGGGGGGAACAGCCAGCAATTATTAAACAATTACATAGATAATAATATAAATAATAACAATAAATAATAAACAAAAGTAAAAATAATTATAAAGAATAAATATAAATAATAATGTGAATAATATAAATAATAACTATAATAATTATAAATAATAATTATGAATAATAAATATAAAGTATATATAATAAATATAAATAATAATTATAAATAATAAATATAAATAATAAATATAGATAAAATTATAAATACTAAATATAAATACTAAATATAAATAATAATTATAAATAATAAATACAAATAATAAATATAGATAAAATTATAAATACTAAATATAAATACTAAATATTAATAATAATTATAAATAATAATTATAAATAATAAATATAGTTTGGGGGTTTTTTACCGTGGAAAAAAAAAAACCCAACCTGATTTCAACTTTCCCAATAAAGCTGGCAAAAAGCAGAAGAATTCCTGGGCAAGCCAGTCAGGTTCTCTGCAGGGGAGAGCTGATGGAGGAGCCAGGACAGAGCAGGGGAACTCCCCCAGCTGTTGGGGACTGTCACATCCCTCACCAGTGCCATGGGAGGGCTCTGCAAGCTCTGGCAGCGACTCCAGGAGGACAAAAGGACAGAAATGGGGCTCAGCCACACAGCTGGCACAGCTGGAACCAGGGGACAGCAGACCCCAGCTCGTGTTTGGGCTGCTTTATCCTCGAGAGAGAAGAAAATCACCCTTGAGCACAATTTCCCTGAGAAATCCCAAGCAGCTCCCTCGACCTCAGGCTGCTGCTCCAAAGGCACCAGCAGCACATTCCCTGCCCTGTCCCTGCCCCTCATCCTCCTCCTGGGGCTTATCCTGGTTACTGCGGGCAGAGGACGATGTGTGCAGGCTCAGAAACTGGGTCCTGCTGTAACTGGAGAGAATATGGACGTTTTAACCCCAAAGGAAGCTGCCCAGGAGGGAAGGTGCAGCTCTTCCCACCAGCATTACCAACAGGGGTTTGTGAAGCCCTGAAGAGGCAGATGAACAAGAGCTGGGAGCAGAAAGAGATGAACAAGAGCTGGGAGCAGAAAGAGATGAACAAGAGCTGGGAGCAGAAAGAGATGAACAAGAGCTGAGAGCAGAGGGGAACATTTCCCACTCAGAATCTCCCAGTGAGTTACAAACCCAAAGGACAATTGGTTAATAGAGCAAGAGCCACGCTTTTCTGGGGAAAGCCAAGTGGAATTTCCAGGCTCTGAAGGGAGGCAGGGCTAAGGTAGAAAATCTGTCAGGCTTTGGAGCCCCCCGTTTCCAAACCCTCTTTGGAAGGAAGGAGGCTGCAGAGCGTCCTTTGCTCTTTGTCTGCTGTGTCTGCTCCCACACCAAAGGGCTCTGTCCCTCCAGCCTGGGGTGGCACAGGAGGAAGCAGAGGTGTGAGGCCAGCTCCTCAGGCAGTGTGAGTCTCCTCTGATGGAGCCAAAGCCACCTGGCACCAGCTGAGAGGGGAACGCTGCTGCTGTCTCCTAAATAAAGCAAAACTTTCAGATTTTTCCCTTTTTTCCTCTCCTTGCCTGCTCCACCTCTCAGCTGAAGGGACAAGGAGGGTGTGGATGCTTTCAGACATTTCCCCCTCTATTCCCAATCCCTGCTGTGGCACCTCTGGAGCAGCAGAACAACAGGGGAGCAGCTCCCAGGGCTGCACCTTCCTTGGCAGCACACACAGAATGCTGCAAAACCACCAAAAGAGGCCAATTTCCCTCTCCCCCGTGCCCTTTGCTGCAGTTTTACTCCTTTTCCCAGCCTCCTGTCCCTCCCACCCTCAGCCTGCAGCCCCGCTCTGCCATTTCCCTGCCACACCTGGGGGATTTCCCAGCAAATTGTATTACTTTATTTGGTCAATTGGCCTACAAATTGATTTTCCTGTACAAATAATGAACATTTATGGTTATTTTCCCCATAGACTGCTTTATTTCACGTGTAACAAAGACTGATTTCCTGCAGGTTTCAGACCTGAGCTGCAGTTCCTGTGACCCCTGGCTGATGGATGGCAAAGGGCTCCAAGCACAACTGGAGGGTTTGGGGCTTTTATTTTTACCCTGAGGTGGCTGCTGGAAGCAAATGTTGGTAGCAGAGCAAGGCATTCCACAGAATAAATGGGAATAAATTGTTTTAGAAGAGATTCAGTGCTGGGATCAGGCCAAGGAAATGCAGGGAAAGGAGCTGGGGACAGAGGGCAGAGCTGGAGTGGGCAAATCCCTGTTTAGCACAGCCCTGGGGATTGGGCACATCAAAAATCACCAGGAACACTCACCCAGCTGCAAAGAATAAATCCCTGCACCCCAAAAATCACCAGGAACACTCACCCAGCTGCCAAAGATAAATCCCTGCACCCCAAAAATCACCAGAACACTCACCCAGCTGCTAAGGACCTTCCTGCCATGGAGAGATCCTGCTCCAGGAATTCCTGTCATGGACAAATCCTGCTCCAGAAATTTCTACCATGGACAGATCCTGCTCCAGGAATTCCTGTCCCCAGCTCAGGACAGCCCTGCCATGGACAAAACCTGCTCCAGGAATTCCTACCATGGACAGAACCTGCTACAGGGATTCCTACCATGGAATAATCCGGCTCCAGGAATTCCTCTCATGGAGAGATCCTGCTCCAGGAATTCCCATCATGGACAAATCCTGCTCCAGGAATCTCTGCCATGGACAAATCCTGCTCCAGGAATTCCTGTCCTGAGCTCAGGACAGCCCTGTCATGGACAAATCCTTCTCCAGGGATTCCTACCATGGACAAATCCTTCTCCAGGAATCTTCCTCAGGATTTCCCTCACTCCAGCTCAAAGCAGAAGGAAAACACCAATGTCAGAGCACAGCACAGCATGCTCTGCACTCCACAGGGTATGGAGTACCATACCAACAATAATTGCTTTTACTTATTTAACAGGGTCATCTCTGCACAGGCAAAACCCACCTCAAACCCAGCACAAACCCAAATTCCAACGGAGAAACAGCCAAAATAAGAGTTAAATCAAATCAGGGTCAAACTCTGACACCCCTTGGTTGTGGAGGCACCAGCTCAGGTCTGAGGCAGCTCCTGAGAAGTGAATGCCCCATTAAAATAAACAGGATGAGAAGGACAAATCCCTGCAGAGCCTCCAGAGGCTCGGCTGGCTCTGCTCTCCCCGAGCTGCTGAGGCAGGTGAGCCCTGCCCAAACACAGCAGGAGCAAAGCAGCGCCAGGCACACCGCTGCCTTTGTTTGGACACTGGGTGCCAGCTGGAACCGCAGGAAAATCCCCTCTGAAATCACATTTGGAGTCGGGAAGGCAAACAAAAGACAAGGGCAGGATTGTAAAAACACAAATTAAAGCAATAATAACTGCAGGTTCTTCCACCCAGGCAGCCAAGGTGGGATTTGGGGGGAAGGAAATGCAGCCCCTTGGGAGGGCACTCGTGGCTGGCTGATCCCTGGGTGTTATTTACCCAGGCCAGGAGGGCAGCTGGGACAGGGACAGGGCACCAGGATTGTGTTTGTGGGGGCCCCCGTGGCAGGGAGGAGTGATAAACCTGACCCCATGTTCTCATAAGGCTCATTTATTATTTTATGATACTATATTATAATAAAGAATACTATAGAAGAATACTATAAAGATTATTATATTAAAGAATAATATATTAAAGAATTAAAGAATACTGTACTATACTAAAGAATACAGAAATGATACTTACTGAATGCTAAAAAGAGAATAAAGAAAACTCTTTCGACCCCAAAATTATTCGGGTTTAAACCAGCAAACTTGGGTACTTTGCTCTCAAAGACTCGCAGAATTCCTATCCAGGGAAGTTCTGGAGGCTTCACTCAGATTTTTAATGAGCCTCAGAACAATGAGGAAATACAAGGTGAATGGGAAAACACAGCACTGTGACTGTATTTTAAAAAGCTTAAGCAGAATAATCCCAGTAATTTTATAACCCCCAGGAGAAATAACGAAATAGAGGAAACCAAAGAAGTAATAATAAATTAACAGAGGGCGATATAATTTATGCAAATTAAAGCTTGTTAATGGAAAATATGTTAAACCAATAGATCTTCTTTTGCTGGGACAACAGCGGCAACACAACGTGCTTGGATTTCTGCGAGGTGTTTGCTCTGACACCACAGAACTTCCTGAATGTGGAATCAGAGCCCTGCAGGGAGAACTGTGCCTGCCTGAACCCCCAAACAGCCTGGGCTGGGGAGCTGTCCCTGCCCAGGGGCTGCAATGAGATTTAAGGGTTTTAAGATCCCTTCCAACCCAACCCGAACCACTCCAGGATCCTAAAAATGAGCAGCTGGTGCCACCCTGGTTTTTTAAGATTTTCTAAGCCTTCTGATGTTGACATTCTTGTAGTGAACTGTCTCACACACCTTCAGTAAATAACTCATTGTTTTGCATTCCTTTATGGAAGAAGAGAAGGTTGACGGACTGTTGGTTTGACCAGTGTCATTGGAGAGGTGGCACTGTCACCCTCCAATCCGCTGTCACTTTTGGAAAACTATAAATGCTAGAGTCAGAAAATAAACTTCCCTTTTTTCCTTCACCTTGAAAACGGTGGTGTGCTTGCGTTCTTTCATGTTATATAGTGACAATGGATATCCAGTTTTATATCCATGGATATCCAGCTTTATATCCACAGATATCCATGGAGCCGCTCTGTGCTGGCTCAGAGGCCGATGGGGTTGTCCCTGTTGGGGACATTGAGGTGCCCAAAAGCACAAAAGCCCCCAAAGCCCAAGGGGACAAACGGCCATTCCTGCTGAGCATCGTCCCTGCTGTGGGGCAGGAAGGATCTGAGGCAGCACAAAAAGGGTGTGGAGAGCTGAGGGAAATGTGACTTTTCTTCCTGATCCTCAGCAGAATAACAGGGAAAACAGAGTGACAACCCAGGGGTTTGTGCTGGGCACCAGAGCCGCCTTCCAGCCTTGACACGGCGCTGTTTCCTGCCACAAACCCTTCCTCTTCCCGACTCTCCCCTTCCACTGGGGCTGTTGGTGCACTCGGAAACTGGGGGAGCAAAAGGGTCCTTCTCAGAAATTGGGAAGGAAAGGGGTCGTTAGTGGCTCTTTGCCCTGCTGATAACCTGGCAAGCAGAATTCCCCTGCAAACCTCCAGATCTCTTCTGGGCTTTGCCAAGGAAAAACTGGCCCTGTGTTGTGGGGAGTGCCTTTGGCTGAGGTGGCTCTGAGCCATGCCAAAGCTCCTCTCCTGCTTCACTGGGCACAGCAACTCTCACTCTGCCCTTTCTCCCGTTGCCCAATGGATTGGGGTGGTTTTTAACCAGAGGTTTTCTGTATTTTTTAACAGGCAGCCCCTTGGGAAGCCAGTGCTGTCAGCTTGGATTCCTTGGATCTAGGCTGGGGAGCGGAAGATAAATACTACAGGAAAAGTGATGGTCTCTATTGCAAGATGTGCCCTGCAGGTGAGATGGTCTCACTGCTGGTTCCACTTCTGCAGCCTCTCCGTGCTCCTGTTCCTGTCCTCGCTCCTCTGGAGGGGCAGCAGAGCTCCAGCTCTGCCCTGCTCCACTGTCACGGATCTAAGCCCTTATTTTGGGAATATTTTCCTTTTCATGGCTCATTTGCCTTTGAGCTTTGCTGGTGGTGGAATCACAGAATCCTTCAGGTTGGAAAAGCCCTCCAAGGTCACCAAATCCAACCTGTGCCCGATCCCCGCCTTGTCACTGAGTGCCACTGAGTCCAGGCCTTCCTGGGACCCCTCCAGGGATGGGCACTCCAACCCTCCCCGGGCAGTTCCAGGCCCTGAGCCCCCTTTCCATGGGGAAATTCCTGCTGTGCCCACCCTGAACTGCCCTGGCCCAGCCTGAGGCCATTCCCTCTGCTCCTGTCCCTGTTCCCTGGAGCAGAGCCTGACCCCCCGGCTGTCCCCTCCTGGCAGGAGCTGTGCAGAGCCACAAGGGCCCCCTGAGCCTCCTTTGCTCCAGGCTGAGCCCCTTCCCAGCTCCCTCAGCCTCTCCTGGGGCTCCAGCCCCTTCCCTGTGTGTTCAGAGTTTCCCTTTCTCTTCAGGCACCTACCTTACCAAGGAGTGTGAGGAGCAGAGAGGCTCCAGCACGTGTGAGCCCTGTGGACTCGGGGAATACGTGGAATATCCAAATGACTTCTTATCATGCTGGGAGTGCTCCAAGTGCAGGGAAGGTACGAGCTGGGGGAGCAGGGCTGGTGGCTCAGGCTGGGTCCAGCTGAGCTCTCTCAGAGCACAGTGTCACCTGCAGTGTCCCCAGAGGGTGGCTGGGGCTGCAATCTGGGCCAGACCCACATCTGTTAAAGGCCACATCCCTCATGCAAAGATTGAACATGAGACTCCACACAGAGCAAGAGGATGAGGCTCCCAGCAGCACTGGCAGCTGCTGGTGGAGTTTGATCCAGGCTCTGCTTTTCCCTGGTGGGGCAGGAAAACTGGCACTCAACAGCAGGGAGGGACCTGGTCCTGCCCGGGGGTGGGAGTGGGGGAGCCAGGGTGGAGCTGTGTCCCCTCTGTCCCACAGATCAGGTGGAGATGAGTCCCTGCCAGCCCCAGAGGAACACGGTGTGTGCCTGCAGGAACGGCACCTTCTGCCTCCCGGAGCACCCCTGTGAGATGTGCCAGAAGTGCCAGCCCAGGTGGGTCTGGGGCCGTGGTGGCTGTTGGGGAAGATGGAACAGGAAAGCCTTATAAATATGATTGTCTGGCAAAAGATTTGGAGAATACAGAAACTATAAGTGAGATTGAAATGAAAGCAAGCTTTGAGATACCTCAATTACTGAACAACTGGAAAACAATGGTGTGGCTGGCTGAAGGTGATCCCCTTTTGATGGAACAACACCCTCTGCCTGCAGACAGCTCCAAGGGTCAGAGCAGACCCTGCCAGCTTGGCAGAAGGGGCCCAAAGAGGAGTTTTTAGGGTTTAA
>JAWMQZ010000078.1:6692587-6710465 GCA_035584835.1 Tangara arthus
ATTGGATGGATGGATGGATGGATGGATGGATGGATGGATGGATGGATGGATGGATGGATGGATGGATGGGGTGAATTTGTTTTCTGTCACAAGCTCTGGCAGACACAGCACAATGTCCACATGGAACTGCCCTGAGAGGACGAGGTGGCCCAAAACGAAGCTGTGTGGTTGTTGCAGGGATGTGTCACCTCAACGAGATGGAGTTCCCTGCTTTTTGATGCCAGAGTGGGATCCAATGGGCAGGAAGAATCCTACCCAGGGTGGGAACAACAATAAATTATCCCCCTGCCCATGGGACAAGCAACGTGGCCCACGAGTCTCTGGCAGTGGCAGAGCAGGGGAGCTCTGTGTGAGCTCTGCCTCAGAGCCCCCAGAGCCACACAAAGTTCCCAGCTCTGCCCCAGGCTCTGTCCCCTCACTTACCTCCATGCAGGGCGGGCTGGGGGCAGATTGACCTTGCCTTGCAGCCAGTGAGGAGTGGCTTTGCTGTGTGACATCAGCCCCTGGCAGAGCTGGCAGGGTCACTGCTGAGCTGCCTGACACGATCCCTGTTTTGTGCCATTTTATTCTCAAGGAGCTCCAGCTCTGGGATCCATCTTTGGCTCTAATGAAGGAGGCAGATCCACAGACCCATCAAACCCTCTCATTGAGGCTTTCAGGCTTAGGCTCTTATTCTTAATGCTCCTGATTGCTCGAGATGACAGGGGAAAAATCACTTTCTATTATCACCTAATGATCCAAGGAGAATGCTTGGAAGAGGCTGTGGGAGACACAGACATTTCTGTGGCAGTCAGAGCATCCTGGATGGAGGGCAGAGGGGCTGTGGGGTGAGAGGGGCTCACTCAGCTCCCAGAAACCTTCACTCCTGGCACATCCAACTGCACTGGGCTCTTGGGAGCCTTGGGTTCTTCTTCAGCCTTCCCTTGACTCCATCTCCTTTGGAACTTCCTGGGCCTGACTTCCTTGCACTTTTATAAGGGAGTGGGGATTTTTTTTCTCAAAGCTTCTTTCCCTTACAGCCATCAGGGTTGTTACTCTTCCACCACCAAGGGCAGGGACAGCTTGGCCACAGCCTTCTCCAAGGGAAGGCCCCGTGTTTGCTCCAGGAGAGCAGGACAGGAGTGGCCTCCATCCTGCAGAGCCTTTCTCACACGGGGAAGATGCTCTGGCAGATCTCAGGGAGGTTTGGGGGTGCAAGAGGCACAGGCTGGGACTGATCCCATCCCTGTCCCAAGCACTGGGGTCACTGAGGGGTCCTGCCTGCAGAGCAGAGAGAGCTCTGAGCTCCCAGCAGAGCCTGGAGTGGTTCAGCTCCAGTCTCTAACAGCCGAGCTTTTGGGATTAGTGTAAACAGATTCACCACTGGAGAGCAGATCAGAGAGCAGCAGGCAAATCCACGCACATGTGGAGAGAGGGGAGCCAGGTTTGCTCTGCACACTCCCCGGGGAGCAGCTGGAACAGGTTTCCCATCTGGGGCAGGGATCTCTCTCCGAGGCTTTCTGTTGTTGTGTGTTTCCAGGGCAGCAGGCAAAGTGAAAGCATGAGTCTTCATTTGCTCCCAGAGCACAGCAAACAGAGTGAATAGTGATCATTTCTCAGCATTCAGTTCCCCACCTCTGGCATACATCACCTGGGATTGAAACAAAACCTCTCTCAGGTCAAATGTGTCAACAACTGCCAGGAGTTACCTGTGCCAGAAAGTGCTTTCTAAGTGGAGATAATGCTCCAAGCACAGCTCTTAAACTTAAGAAAGAAAGATTTTCCTCCACATCCTATCACCAGTTTCAGGGACAAATTCCTTATCCTGGACATTCCTCCACTATTCAACCAATAAAAGAAGGGAAAACTTCCTAGATGTGACTTATTTACATGTGTTTCAGCAAACCTCCGAGTTCCTAACTCACATCAAAGGTCCTTTGAGCTGTTTTAAAACCTGATTGCAGATACAGGAAAGACAGGTTGAGGCTGGGAGGAGAGAGAAACCCAGCTACCTGTCAGATGAGCAGCCTGAGCCCAGCAAGGGATCCAGAGCTCCTGTGTGTGCAGGATCCAGCACAGATTCCATCCAGAGCTCCTGTCCCTGCAGGATCCAGCACAGATTCCATCCAGAGCTCCTGTCCCTGCAGGATCCAGCACAGATTCCATCCAAAATCCAGCACAGGTTCCATCCAGAGCTCCTGTCTGTGCAGGATCCAGCACAGATTCCATCCAGAGCTCCTGTCTGTGCAGGATCCAGCACAGGTTCCATCCAGAGCTCCTGTGTGTGCAGGATCCAGCACAGATTCCATCCAGAGCTCCTGTCTGTGCAGGATCCAGCACAGGTTCCATTCGGAGCTCCTGGATCCCTGCAGGATCCATCCAAAACTCCTGGATCCCTGCAGGATCCAGCACAGATCCCATCCAGAGCTCCTGTTTGTGCAGGATCCAGCCCAGATTCCATCCAGAGCTCCTGTCCCTGCAGGATCCAGCCCAGATTCCATCCAGAGCTCCTGTCCCTGCAGGATCCAGCAGAGATTCCATCCAGAACTCCCTGGATCCATCCATAAACAGATTCCATCCATAAACCCATCCACAAACAGATTCCATCCATAAACCCATCCACAAACAGATCCCATCCATACCCCAGTCCTCTCCCTACCAAAGGACAGGGAGGAGAGCAAGGAGCCACCCCAGCAGCTCCTGAGGCAGCCAGAGCCGTCCCTCGGGCTGTGCCCAGCCTCGGGGACACCAGGGCTGTGCCACAGCCAGGATTCCCTGGAGCTTGTCCTCCCCTCCCTGCTCCTGCCAGGGATGGGGATTGCAGCAGGAGCAGCCTCAGGCCAGACTGCTTCATTAGCAGAGATGTTCTGACAGCCCAGCCTGGGGAGGGAGGCCACTGGGAAGGGCTTTGCCTATAAAAAATGCTTTCCCAGAAATTCTGGGCCGTTCCCCCTTTAACCCTGCTGCTGCAGAACGCTGCCTTTTGTTGGGGTGGAAGCGGAGCACCGTGGTCCCTTCTGCACATTTGTTATGTTGGAACAAAACCCACCAAGAACATCCCCACAAACAGTCCCAGGCACGAGCAGTGAGCCCACAAACACAACCCCAGAACTTTGTGCTCAGCCCTCACTCACAGCTCGTCACTGAGGAGCTCCAGGGGCAGGACCACACCAGGGCTCCTCTTGTTTGGTTCCATTCTCTTTCAAATCCTACAATCCAATAAAAACAGTCTGCTGGATATAAACCACGACTACGCTGCAACAGAGGGCTTTAATCAAACAGAAACTTAGATAAGAGATAAGGAAGGGATAACCAAAACAAAACAAAGGGAATTTCAAAAAACATGTAAATAGGCATTTGCATATTTGGATCTTCTCGTGGTGATTTGAGTTTCTCAGAAGAGGAGCAACTTCCCTGCTCCTTCACAGCCAGCGCAGAGTGCAGAGAAAAGCTGCTGCTGCAGCTGCTTGCCACTGAGTTTTATTTGTTGTCAGACTTCCAAAAGGGATCTTTTCTACGTGTGGAGTCAGGCATTCCAACCTCTGCCTGTTCTGCTCCACTGTGGGACTGCAGCAGCACCTGGGGACCCCAGGCTCAGGTGCTTCACTCACCAGCCTGGGAGAAAACCTCTCTGTAAAACTCCTGAGGCGTTTCCAGCCCGTCCTGTGCATTTGCAGAGCTCTGTTTCTCTCAAGTTCAATAACTCAACCACCGAGCAAAACCAGGGAATTGTGAGCAGTAACACAGCACACGAGGCAAAGGCAGAAATGTCAGAGCAAGCTGCTTACAGATCATTTTAATGCCTGATGCCTAAAATTATTATCTAAGCTCTCTGGCAAACACAAATCACTGTTTTGTCCGCAGCAGGAGGGAAGGGTTTTGTCACACATCCTCCTTCAGCCAAAACTGCTGCATCCAGCCATGGCACCCCTGTGCTCCAGCACACATTTCCTTCCTGATTACCTGGGAAAGGCTGGGGAGGAAGGTGAGGCCCATCCCTGAGGATGAGGAGCAGAGGAAGGAGATCTTTAGGAGTTCCTGTTGTCCCTTTTGAGTCCAGCAAGCAGCAGCCACTTCTCTGCACCCATCAGCCATAAGCCACTGCTCAGGGGTTAAAGCTGCACTGACCCCCAAATAAAAGAGCCTAATGCACTGTAAATATCCAGGAGACCCCCAAGTCTATTACAGCCCAGTTTTTCAGGAGTCTGTCTCTCTGCTATGGTCTGTGCTCACAATTACAGCAAAACACTGATTAGGGTGCACATGGGAGCAGCACAGGAAGCCAATATAAAATTGTCCTAACCAAGTAACTGCATTTGTAAGGATGGTATTGCTTTTAATTAGCCTGAATTTCCAAAGAATTATTGCGTGCTCAAAAAAAATAAAAATCTTTATGGATCCATGAATTATTGAGTACAGGGTTCTCCCCCTGCCTCCTGCTGATACCTGGGGAGCAGCTCCAGCATAACTCACCAGGGAATTCTCTGAGTTTGACTGCAGGAATGCCTGGTGCCCCAACCCATTCAGTATTTCTGTCAGAACCCCAAGGACTGGATCAAGCTCTGGCTGAGTGAAAATGGAAATCAAGTCCCAATCTGGATTAACCTTCAGAGCAGCACCGGTGTGCTGTGTTTGTTGGAAGAGATCTGTGTTTGCACACAAAAAAAGGGAAACTGTAAGGATGTATGTGACAAAGAAGTGGCCATTCGAGAGAAAACAGGAATAAATCTTAGCAGTACCTCAGCAGGGACGGGAAGGTGAGTGGTGTCCCAAGCATTCCTTCAGCAGAGCACTGGAAATACCTCTGGGATTGTCCTTGATTCAGGACACCTCCTTCCCTCAGCTCCCAAACCCCCAGCAGCAACCTCTGGAACCCCCTCCAGTTATCAGCTGAAATGCAGGAGGATCAAAGGGAGAGTTCCCTGCTCTCCCGAGCATAAGCAGGAGTGGGGGGTAATCAGTAATTAGCAGCCCTGGGTGCTGCTGAGCACCTTTCCCTCATTAGCAATTCCCAGCCCCAGGTCCCTCCTGTGTCCCTCCTCACCAACAGCTGCCCCGACCCAGCCCCAGAGGGACCCCTGAGTGCTTTGGGACTTGGTTTCACTGCTGGGAGTGGGGACAGGAGGCAGAGAGAGAAAGACAAAGAGTTCAGAAGCTCTGGGGAGCCTGGACATGGCCACAACCAGGGGACACCACGACAGAAATAAATAATAAACAATATACAGCTAAACAATATTCCCATTGCTGCCTGCTTTCCCTTGTGTCCCAGGAGCTCTGCTCAGGGTGGGAGAGGTGTTCCCACTCTTTCTCACCTGGGCAATGCCCTGCAAGCAGCACACAAGTTTCAAGTCTGAAAGGCACCGTAAGGATCACGGGATCAGCTGTCAGGAGTGAGCTGAATTATGGGTTCCTTGTCCTTGCAGAAGAAATGGGGTGTCCTGTCTGTCACATGTGGGGACCCTGGCGTTGTCTCAGAGGACCAGGGTTAAGTGCCTGTGCTTTCCAGGGAGAGCAGCAGCCAGGAACTCTCCTCCATCCAAGGGACAGACCAGGCCAGAAGGTGCAGAAGGGAAACCTTAGCCTGGAATCCCCATCACAAACAGAAGCATCCCCCCCCAAAAAATGGGGAATTTCCAGCCAACAAATCAGGCCTTGTCCTGATGTCCCTGTCCCAACACCTGGAGCAGCCTCACGTCCCAGTCCCAGGGACAGAATCCATGGGAGGACGCACTGGCTGCTGCCAGGGGAACCAAACCGATGGGGCTCACGAGGAATTTGCATGCAAGGAATCAGGCGGGCTGAAATGAGGCTGAAATGTTAATGAACGTCTGGAAAGCACTGGGAAATCCTTGGATTAGAGGTATCCTAGGAACACAACACAGCCTGTGACAGCAGATAAGGTCAGCCTGGGGACCGCATCCAGTTTTATCTAAAAATCCAACTTTGCATACGGTGACTCAACAAAAATGCAATAAATGCAAATCGTGTAACAGTGCTGCCCTGTGGATTTTGAGTCGTTTTTCATCAGGCCTGGCTGGCAGGATGCCACAGCTCTGACCCCACTGCCCAGAGCCCAGGCTGGGCACTGCTGGAGCCCAAGCAGACAAGAACAGCCCCCAGAGCTGTCCAAGGCAAGCAGTGCCTCACTTTTACCATCCGATCTCGGCTATGGGCAAGAGCCAGAGTGAGCTACAGCCCCTGGTCTGCAATCCAGCTCCCAGAGCTGAAAACCCACAGTGCCCACGGAGTGCAGGCTCTGCCAGCCTTGCCCGGCTGGCACGGCTGCCCTCCCTGTAAGCCTGCAAACCCACATTTCTCGTGATTCAGGAAGGGCTGAGCGTGTTTGGGGAGCCGGGAGCCTCAGCCCAGCGAGCCTCCGGGATGCTCTGCTGGAACTCTGTCTCCAGCAGCACCGACCCGACCCACGGGCACAGAGGCACCAAACTCCCTTCGCCCGAGCTAAGCCGGGGAGCTTTTCAACATCAGTCTGCAGAAAAGCCTTTCCCTGCTGCCTGTCCCGTTCCGAGCAGCGCCGGGAACGCTCCGGGAGTGCCCCGGGACAGCGGGCCGGGAATGCTCCGGGACAGCGGGGGCACCGCGGGCCGGTGCCGAGCGGGGACAGGGACGGGGCACGGCCGGGCTCGGAACGGCACGGCCGGGCTCGGAACGGCTCGGAGCGGCACGGCCGGGCCAGGAGCAGCCCTGCGAGGCTCGGAACGGCTCGGAACGGCACGGCCGGGCCAGGAGCAGCCCTGCGAGGCTCGGAGCGGCGCTGCCCGCCCGTCGCTGCTCGGGAACCCCCCGGCCGGTCCCCGGAGCCGCCGCGGGTTGCTGGCAGCGGCCCCGGAGCCGCAGCGCTGCCGCCGGGGAGAGAGGCAATAAATAACCCGGGGAGCGCGGCGCGGAGCCCGGCGGGCGGCGCAGACTCTGACCTGACAAATACCCGCTGGAAAATCATCACCTCCCGCCCCCGGGAGCCTGGAGCCAGCCCCGGGCCGGCCCCAGGCGGGGGGCGGCGGAGCCAGCCGGGCCCGTCCGGCCGCGCCGCCGGGGGTGGCGGCAGCGGGGGCGGCCGCGGGGCCGGGCGGGGCCGCCGTGGGGAGCCGGGGATGCGGGGAGGGGATGGGGGTGCAGCACACACGCAGACAGACACACAGACGCACACAGTGCGGGATCTCGCCTCGCCTCCGCCGCGGCTCCACCCGGGCCGGGGCGCGGGGAGCGGGCGGGACCGTCCCGCAGAGCGGCGGGGAGGGACGGGGATGTTCCGGCTGGGAATGGGGATGTTCCTGCTAGAAATGGGGATGTTCCTGATGGGAATGGGGATGTTCCTGATGGGAATGGGGATATTCCTGCTAGAAATGGTTCTGTTCCTGTCAGGAATGGGGATGTTCCTGATGGGAATGGGGAATGTTCCTGTTGGGAATGGGGATATTCCTGCTAGAAACGGTTCTGTTCCTGCCAGGAATGGGGATGTTCCTGTTGGGAATGGGGATATTCCTGCTAGAAATGGTTCAGTTCCTGCCAGGAATGGGGATGTTCCTGTTGGGAACGGGGCTGTTCCCGCTGGGAATGGGGATGTTCCTGATGGGAATGGGGAATGTTCCTGTTGGGAATGGTGATGTTCCCTGGGAATTATGCTGTCCCTATTGGGAACGGGGCTGTCCCCACTGGGAACGGTGCTGTTCCTGTTGGGAACAGGGCTGTCCCCAGTGGAAATGGTGCTGTCCCCACTGGGAACGGGGCTGTCCCCACTGGGAATGGTCCTCCTGTCCCCCCACGGTCTGCCTGTGCCGTGGTGGGTGCCCAGCCCCGCAGCCTGCTCACCTGCCCCAGGAGAAGGCAGCACCCAATTTCCCAGGGGTGGCAAGGAAGAAAAAGGGGGGGGAGGATGGAGAGAGAGATGCTTTATTTTCCGCCCCATGCAATAAAGTGTGATTATAAAGAATATAACAGGGAGCACAGCTTGAATTCCAATCGGTGGAGGGCCTGTTGTTAACCATCAGGGAACTATTTATTCTCCAGCCTTACTGGTGCTCCTTGGTCAATAATGATAAAGGGGGGAAAGGAGAAGAAGTTGAGGCCATTATAAAACAGCAATCCCATTACAGAGGAGCAGCAGCAACAGCCCCCCCAGAATCTATGATTCCCTCAGGTCATGTCTCATGTGCTCAGACCACTGGCCACTGTCAGGATTTACCCTGCATCATTAACCCACCAAAGAGGGTTTTTTTCCTTGCCAGAAATGACTGATTCCTCCAGCCTGATGGCAGTCACCGTTCGGGAGACAGAGCAGCGCTCCCCTGCTGCTGAACTATCTCCAGAGATATTTAATAAATAAATAAAATAGCTGGATGCTCGACCAGCTCCTCAGGAAAAGGGAAGACAATGTGGCTGTTTATTGTGATTAAATACTTGCTGCTCCCTAATTCTGACACTCATTCACCCACACAGACAGGCAGCACCCGTGTGTGCTTGATCAGCTCCCCAGACATTATTTATCATTTGCATTTCTCTTCCACCCAGGGCCAGGCTGTGCAAGGAGCAGGAGCAGCCCCTGTCCCACCCAGCTGCTCTGCTCTTCCTTTGCCTCGCTGGATGAGCTGTGCCAAGGTTTCCAGCAGGATCACATCCACTCTGGGCCAGCTTTAGAAACTTCTGGCATCCAGTCTGGGCGCCAGATCAAAAACCCCAAGCCCGGCACAGAAACCGAAGCCCAGAGTTTGTCTCCTTTGCTCTGCCCCAGGGGAGGGGGCTGGCTGGGAAGGTTTTGGCTCCCTGGGGGCTGCACAGCCAGGGCTGAACACCCAGCAAAGGGGCCAGAGCCTCCTCACACAGCCCAGCCCATGGAAAACTGAGCTGTCCTGGCCTCGGCCACACCTCACCCCTCACGCTGCATTCCCATTCCCAGGAAGGGTCTCAGAGCCTTTCCCAGCTCAGCCCCATTATTCCCCTGGCTGTGTCCATGCCCACGAGGGAGTGGAGGCTGGGCTGGGGCTGTTTTTAGGGTTGTCATGGCTTTGCCATAACTCACAAACGCCGAGCCTCCCTGCCACGGACAGCTCTGGGAAATCCCTGGTTCCTGGCAGCTTCGCCTTTCCTGTGCGTCCAGGAAAAGTCCTCCAAGCACAGCAGTGGATGGGGGAGAGAGAGGAGGAGGCTGAGGGGAGCGTGGCTCTGGCAGAGGATGGGATTTGGGGGGGATGAGCTTCAGCCTCCTTTACATTTCTTTAAATATTCTGCCCTTACCTTCCGAGCAAGCTCCTTCTTCCAGCTGAGTTATCCCGTTACCCAAACAGGACCTTTTGGCTCAAAACCTGTCACTTACAGGCCGAGGCTCCTCCAGGCAAACACTGAAACGTCTCTGGCAACTCAGAAAGCATTTTGCACTTGATCACTGTTATTTACACACGAGGACCCAGGTGGGAAGCTCCCACTCTTGTTCTGAACGTTGCAAATGTCCCTCAGCTGTGACTGATTTTCAGAGTGGCACTGGGTGAAGCTGCCCTAAAGCAGCCAAGGAAGTTCCTCCCCAAACAGAACAAAGATTACTTCAAGGGCAATCATTAAATTAATCTCTTTTAATAGGCAAGATGGAAATGAAGACCTACAAGAAGCAGAAGGAAGGACAGCAGCAGAGGAACTGGAGACCATGAGTTCAGATAAAAGCTTGACTTGAAGCCTTGGTGCAACTGCACCCAAATCCTTTTGTGGGAGCCCAGGAATGAGGTTCCTAATGGCTGAGCAGGAGCATTAGATCTGCTGCTGGGGGAGAAAGCCGTGTTTCTTCCCCTGAACAGGGCTGCTGTCTTCTTGCTGTGTGATGCCTTCCATAAGCTCTTCTGGGCATGGGGGTATAAATCATAATAAAGCCATGGCACGGCATATAAATCATAATAAAGGATAATGATACGTAATAAGGATGAATAATATCAGGGGGAGAATTGTGTGAGGGAGCCCTGCACACACACACAAACACAAACACACACACACACAAACACACACAGAGCTGTGCAAACAGCAGAGGTGCCTGCTCCTGTTCCTGCCAGCACACTGCCCCCAGCACGCTGCACCCCTTCCTGCACACGGCAGGGCAGGGAACAGCCCTGGGCAGCAATTTCAGTGCTCACAGGGCCCCAGGAGCAATCCCAGAGCAGTTTGAACCCCCCCAGCCCCCGGGGCTGCCTGCACACAAAGCTTCCCCTCTGCCAAACTGCAAATTAACCCCACCTGCCCTGCCTGTCCCAGGTGATGGGACAGGGACACTGCTCCGTCTGCGCCCTCCAAGGAGGCAGGGATGGCAGGGCAAGGTCTAATTCCCAATTCTGCTGATTGCAGCCCTGGATTAGCACTCCAGGTTCCCCCTGTGCAGACGTGTTTGTCAATGTGCAGCGAGGGAGGGAAATAAATCCTGGCTTGAGATCTTCAGGGCTGGATGCAAAGAGCAGCTGAAGTCAGTCCCCAGTGCTTGGAGAGCACAGGAATCCAAGTTCCACATCCTCCTCCTCCTCCTCCTCTGGCCTGCTCAGCTCCTCATGGATTCATCCCCTGCCTGCAGATCAGCCAAATTTGGGGGTTCTGTGTGTTTGGGTCGACAGCTTCTCCACAAGAGCCTGACTAGAAAAGCTCAGGGATCACGGGATTCCAGGATCTCTGATCAGCCAAACAGGGCTGGTGTCACTTACAGGATACAGTTACATTTACAGGGGAACTGACTAAATTTGGGCTGCTGGTCAAGACCCATCCAAATTTATCTGCTGGCTGAGCAGGGCAGTTCCATTCTGGGCAGGAGGAAACAGCTCCCAGGCACTGAACATCAGCAGCAGAAACAGCACCAGGGGAAGATTGTTAAACCTCCCTGGTTAAATGTGTATTTAAAATGCTGATAGCCCACACCGAGACCCCAGAAAAAAATGTATTTATCATTGTTATTAACAGTAATAGAAATAAAACCAGTTCTAATAGCATGCAGGGGTTGATGCATTTCCCAAATAAAAGGATTTATTAGTTTAGAGCCTGGGTATTTATTTGTTTCTCTTTCCCCAGTCCTGCCCCCCCTCCCAACCCTGCTGAATTTTTAATGCCCCTTGTTTCTAATGTCAGCCGTTTTTCTTGTAAAGGTTTTTTGACATAACTTTATATTGCTGCATCCCTTCGTTGTTGCCATTCCCCATCCTTGTTAGAGACTCCACTTCCCTAATGAAGCTCAGCTCCTGCCAGGATAATAAAAGGAAATAGATCCGGGGCTGAGGAGAGCCAGGGAGAGGGGAGTGCCTGCGAGAGCTCAGAAATGAGGGTGACACAACACAAATGCAAGAAAAGTGTCCTCTGGGGGACCCACGGCTGTCCCTGGGACTGAGTGTGTGTGAAATGCACGGACACACACATGCACAAAGTTTGTGTGGGTCTGTGTGCACACTGAATATGAGCTGATGTCATTTTATACACACACACTGATGGGGTGGGAGGAGACGTTGGGAAAATGTGCCCTGCAGGTGCCAGAAGTTGGGGACCAATTCTGCCAAATTAAAAAAAAATAGGATTTAAAATATCCCCCTTGTGCTTTTGGAGGGGCAACTCACAACCTTACTGTAAGTTATGAAAAAAAAATTACCAAACTCTACAAAGCTCCTTTCTCTTCTGTCCATTCAGGATGAGAAACTCCTCCACTTTCTGCGACTCCAGTGACAGCCAGGCCTGGTGCTTCAGCAAGAACAGAAATCCAGAGCCAGCCAAGCATTTGCAGCAGGCAGGAGCCTTTCAGGGCTGCATGGGACCCTGTGCAGCAGCACCAGCCCTGCTGGGGCTGCAGCAGTGCCTGGAGTGCCTCTGCTCCTTCCCCAAAGCAGGGCAGGGAAAGCAGCACCAGCAGCCCTGGCCCCTCTGCAGGAAATGTCCCCAAAAGCATGAGCAGAAAGGGTTGAGAAGGGCCCAGCAATGCACAGATCCATGCCCTGAGTCCCAGATCACCCTCTGGATCCTTCAGCAATGCACAGATCCATCCCTGAGCCCCAGCTCACCCTCTGGATCCTTCAGCAATGCACAGATCCATCCCTGAACCCCAGCAATGCACAGATCCATCCCTGAGCCCCAGCAATGCACAGATCCACCCCTGAGCCCCAGCTCACCCTCCTGGATCCTTCAGGGACCCAGACATCACCAGCCCCACGTGCACTGGAATTACCCCAGGGACAGCTCAGTGCCTGCCCAGAGAGCACAGCGGCTCCAGCTGAAACTGCAGGGCCTGAGGATCTGTTCTGCCTTGTTTCCAGGGGGACCTCGGGCTTTTAAACCCATCAGACACATTAACATGAGGAGAACCTCCACATACTTGTGGCTTTCAGCCTCTGAAATATTGAGGGCCGTGCACGGCCCCGCTCGGCTGTCGGCAGCAGTGCCACAGGCTCGAGAGAAAACTCTAATTTCTCCCTAGCAGAACAATTCCAAAATTCAAACCCCAGAGTCATCATGTCTAGGCTTGGCTTACACGCTAATTCTACCCTGAAAAGCTTAATTGAAATTTCAGGTGGAAATTAATCTGGCCACCTCTTGTTCCCTAATGGATTTTGATCTATTTCTCCACACTGTGACAATTCCTGGCATGGTAAGTGATGTCTGTTTTGAAGAAGGCTGTAATTATGAAGTCTGCAGGGAACTGTAGGTCAGGCCAGAGATGCAATGACATAGCCCTTACTAGACCAGAAAAACAGGAATGACGAGGACTCCTGACACTGCAGGAACAGTGACAGATCAGGAAGGAAAATCCTTGCAGCAGATCTGTCTGTATTTTGTGATTTTTGAGCTGCATTTTCAGAGCCATGGAAAAACACCTCACTAATTTTTATAACTAGAACATCATTTACTGTTCCCCTTCCAAAATTCTGTGGCCTGTGCTGTCCCTGAGGACAGGGCACACAATCATCTCCTGGTGACAGGAACCAGCCCCACTGTGCCTCAAGGTGTGCGTGTTCCTCAAAAGCCTTTTTTGGCCTCAAAGAGCTACAGAGACCTTTTCCAAACCAACCCCAGGCTTAGGTTAATCCTGCTCCCTTCTGCTTTCTGGGACTGAAATTCTCCACCTTTATCTCACGGTCTCCTTTTATTCACCTATTTTGGCATCCTGTCCCTGGTCACAGCTCCTGACTCGAGGATGTGCCCAGGTAAAATTACCTCCACCTTTCCTGGAGAGCTTCCCTGCTCCCGCAGGGCGGGCTCTGTTCCCGAGGGCTCTGCCCGGTTCTCCAGCCCGGGATGGGTTCGGTCCCTGCGGGCTCTGCCCGGTTCTGCAGCCCGGGATGGGCTCGGTCCCTGCGGGCTCTGCCCGGTTCTCCAGCCCGGGATGGGCTCGGTCCCTGCGGGCTCTGCCCGGTTCTGCAGCCCGGGACAGTCTCACTCAGGCTGGGTTCTGTTCTTGCCGGCTTTGCCCGGTTCTCCAGCCTGGAACACTTTCCCCGGGGCTGGGTTGTGTTCCCGCAGGCTTTGCCCGGTTCTCCAGCCCGGGATGGGCTCGGGGTGGCTTCGGTTCCTGCGGGCTTTGCCCGGTACCCGTGCCCCGTGTCGGCCCGGTCCCCCCGGTTCTCGGCAGGGCTGTGCTCCCCTCGCAGGGCTGTGTTCCCCCCGGTTCTCGGCAGGGCTGTGCTCCCCTCGCAGGGCTGGGTTCCCCCCGGTTCTCGGCAGGGCTGGGTTCCCCTCGCAGCCCCCCCGGGCCCCTCGGGGATGGGATGGGATCGGAGCGGGGCGGGCGGTGCCCGCAGCGCCCGGGGGAGGCAGCGCCGGGGCCGCCGCGTTAATTGAGCCGTGGCGGCGGCTCCGCTGCGCTCCGACCGCGGCGGCGGCGGCGGCAGCGCCCGGGGGGACCGAGCGGCGCCAGCCCGGGCCGGCCCCCGGCCCAGCCCCCGGGACACAGGCGGCCTGCCCGCCCCCATCCCGCCGGGATGGCCCGGGATGGACCCGGGATGGATCCGGGATAGCCCCGGGATGGATCAGGGATGGATCCGGGATGGCCCTGGATTGGTCCCTGGATGCTGCCCTGGCCCCGGGATAAATCCGGGGTGGCTCCGGGATGCTGCCCTGCCCGAGGATGGTCCCGGGATGCTGCCCTGGCCCCGGGATGCCGCCCCGGCGAGGGGAACCGGGGGGAGCCCCCCGAGCTGCTGATGCCAGGAAGCAGGAAAATTCTAAAACTCTCCCCTAATTCCCGTCCCCGCTGTGAAAGTAATTCTGCACGGTGGAGCGTTCCCAGAGATGGCGCTAGGATTAGGGGAAAACCTCTTCGCTCGCTGCTTTGATTCCGGAGAGGAGATAATCGGATTACTCGCAAAGTCCCTGTGATGCGCAGCCTACACGGGAAGTACAATGCCGTATTGTTTTGTCTCCCCGCGGATTCCCACACCCTGCCAGAGACACACCTGGAGATGTTCTGCCTCTGTAACAAGGATTTTTTAGTTATTTTCCCCCCTGTTTTCCATGTGTAGTCACCACAGAGATGAAAAGAGGGCCTTTACCCCGAGGGGCTGCAGGAAGGGCATCCTGAAAGGGTTTAGACATGGGGGGAACAGTTCCCCTTCTGGAAATCCTGGAGTCAAATACCAAACGTAAGGAATGGGGTGGAGGGATTGGGAGGGCGTGGAATTGTCCCCAGGTGGAGACCCTGTCTGACACATCCTGCCCGTGGCACAACTCCAGCTCGTTCTGCACAAAGCACGGCCCTGGCAGGTGTTGATGGCAGCAAAACAAATGTGGAATAGGCTGTGATAAAGGGAGTTCTCCTGGGAAGTGGAAAAAGCAGCGATAAATATCTCGGAACTGCTGGATCACAGGAAGAGTGAAGATGTGTTTGTTGGAGCGCTTGGGGACTGTCCTCCAATGCATCAAATGTTTCATCTGGGGGCCCGATGAAAGCCTAAGATTTCAGTTAAGTTTGTTTTCTTTTTAGTATTTTCCTCTCCAAGGACAGACATTTGCCTGTCCCAAGGAGTCACAATAAATTTGGTGTTATTTTGGGACCTTTGTTCTAAAGGAAGACGTGATTTCGGGTCCCCTCTCAGCTGATCTGGGTTAGAACCCGGTGGCTCCATTTCCTCCTTATCTCTGGCTCTTTCTGCTGCCATCTGCCTTCCTACTCAACCCTTTTTTTTCCAGTGTCTGCTTCCCAAGCATCCACAGCCACAGCCAGGCCTCAAACTTCTCAATCTTCCCATCCATCCTGTGCAGGGCCTGCCTCCCTGCCAGGGCTTCCCTCCTCCTCTCCCCAGGCTGCTCTGAGCTCCAGCCTCCTTGTGCTGAGCTCCACACACGCAATTTGCTCCCAGCAGGTCGGTGACAGGAGCTGGCAGGGTGCTGGGGCTGTCACTGCCTCAAAGAACGGGATTTTCACCCAAAACCTCGCTGGCAAACAGCACAGGAGCCACGGCCCGGCCCAGCTGGGGACCCAGGCAGGGAGGAGAGCAGGAGGGAGCTGTGTAATTAAAGATGGAAAAGCCATCCTTGCCATGCAGCATGAAATAGGAGCGAGGCTGAGGGGCTGGCTGCCGGCGATCCGGCTGTGGCAGCATGAAAAATGAGGAGGAGCGCGATAAGAAACTAATAATTTATGTTCCAAGCACAGCCTCACACCAGCGCGGAGGGAAATTCATGCCAATAACTCCTACTAACTCAGAAAGGCACGCAATCTTTTATTGCACAAATTATTAACGACCAGGAAATAAATGACTCTGTAATCAGATTGGTGCTGCCGGCACTCCTCGCCTCTCCCTCGTTTGTGTAAATCCTGCAGCCAGTCCCCCCCTGAAGCCGAGGCAGGGGGAACTTGCAGGGGCCCAGTGCCCTGCCTGACAGCAGAGCAGATTGAACAAGGCCCTGGTGTCTCTCTGCTGTCTGAGATGGGTTTGCTCCACAGGTATTTCTGGCCCCTCCAGCAGCAGCTCTGTTGGGGCTCCTGCTCTGGGTCTCCAGTGCAGAATGACTGGAACAGTCAGAGAAGAGCACAAATGACAGCTCCCAGGGTCTCCTCTGTGCTGTCTTATATATCAAGTGCTCTATCACCATCATAGTGCAAGGATTCCATATCACCAGAGCTTCATACCTCCTCGATGTTCCTCGCAGGCAGCTCCTCTAAGCACTGACTGCTCCTGCTCCTTGCAGTGGCCATCATCTGACTCCAGATCCCACCAATCCACTCTTTTGTACCCCTGTTCTTATTGGCTACAGGCGTGGTCTGTTAAGATCTGACCTGCTCCTAATCTTTAGTAATTGGTCCAGCTGCACCTCGATGGGGGGGATAAGATTACATTCCATGCCATCTTCATTTACCCACACTGTGTCCCCCAACACCTCTGGGCCCTGGCCTTCTCCAGGCTCCTTTCCTCACGTCCTTCCTTTGCCCTTGGGCTGCTGCTGTTGCATTCCCTGTGCTCCTGCTCTGGTTTTTCAGCATTTGTGCTCCATACTCAGGAGCACTGAGCACCCCCAGCAATCACCAGCTGTACTGGAACTGGGGATCCTCAGGCCAAGGGGAACTTGGCCCCTGTGCCTGCATGGGGAAAGGAGCACGAGGAGCTGCTTTATTTACCTGGAAACACAGCATGGAACACTTCCCTACACTGCACTGCATCCTGTGATCTCTCCTGTGAGTGACAGTCTTTATTAGGATGATGAAGAAAAGAAGCACTGATGAGAATGAGAACACCCTGGAGAGGAAAGCCCTGCCTGTGACAGCACAGAAAAAGAAAAGCCCCAGGCTGGGATGTGGACAGGAGGCTGTGGGCAGGCTCCTGACTGATTCCCCAGGTGTGCTGTGCTCCAGGTGAGCTCTGCCAGCCCAGGTGAGCTCTGCCAGCCCAGACTCCTGGCTCTGACTCCCCCAGGTGAGCTCTGCCAGCCCAGGTGAGCTCTGCCAGCCCAAACTCCTGGCTCTGACTCCCCCAGGTGAGCTCTGCCAGCCCAGGTGAGCTCTGCCAGCCCAGCCCCCTGGCCAAGGTTTGCAGGGTGATGTTTCCTCACCCAACAGGAACCTGGAGGCAGGGAATTCTCTGGATGGCACCAGCAGCTGCTCCTGTACTCCCTGTGTTTCTCAGCTGGTGGAGGAGACTCCGGAGAGGCTGAGACTTCTCCTCTCCCCTCGCACTCCCCTGCCCCGTTTTGATTATGTGCACCATGTGATAGGGGAGAAAAGTGTTCCCGTTGTTAATTCAGCCCATTTGTTATCAGTGGCACCATCTCCCTGATGGCTTCATCTGCAGGGAGGAGGGAGAGCTGCTCCCCCTGCCCTGCTTTATGGTCAGGGGGTGCTGGGGAGGCTGCAATAATGAATAATGTGCAGATTGTCCCCGGGCCTGGGAGTGTTTTATTAAGGCAGGTTTTCTTAGACTGAATGCCCAATCACCACAGAACCATGAAACTCAAATTGCCTCACAGCTCTCTCATGAACATAGTTTTAATCTCATTGACCTGTCGTTATGCTACAACACATAAATCCACATTTGGAGATCTTATGTCCAACCATAAATTGGGCTGGCAGACTTCCGACCCACAGAATAAAACTGTCTCCTCTGAGGGGGGGTTCATTCATCAGTGCTGGGGGGGGGGGAGTCAGCTTTTCTTAATAAACCATTCCTTAAAAAAATGGAGGGAAATGAGAAACCCGTTGTGAAATTCACAGAGAGAGAGAGAAAAAAAATAATAAGGTGACGTTTAAATAACGTGAGCATCAGACATAAAGGCAGAAGGTGGAAAGCTGGGAGTTGAGGGATGTTAACTCCTGCTAACATCACAGAGAAAGGAGAGGAAAGGAAAAGGAAAGGAAAAAGGAAAAAAGGAGAGGAGAGAGGAAAGGAAAGGAAAGGAAAGGAAAGGAAAGGAAAGGAAAGGAAAGGAAAGGAAAGGAAAGGAAAGGAAAGGA
>JAWMQZ010000078.1:6715571-6746956 GCA_035584835.1 Tangara arthus
CAGAGTGGGACAGCAAAGGGGAATGTTGGGTGTGAGCAGGGGCAGGGATGGCAGAGACAGGGGGGCTGTGGGAGAGGAGAGCCAGCAAAGATGGCTGTTATTTACATTAATGTTATTTACAATAATGTTGATGTTATTTACATTAAAATGTGAATAACAACAGGGGAAGGATGGAGGAGAGCCTGGAGAGAGGAGCAGCACCCACACATTGGGGGTTCCAGCTCAGAGAGGCAGAGAAGCTCCCCCAGCAGCCACGGGAGCTGCAGGGCAGAGCTCTGTGCAGCTGAGGAACAAGGGGTTAATGAGACAGGACCAGGGAGCAGCACAAATAAAATCAGAAATGACATTCTGGCCAACAGAGCATCTCCAGGCTGGGGGAAAGCCCAGAGACCTCAGTGGGTTCTATTTTCTGTCCTGCCTGGGGACAAGCTCTGGGCTGAAACTTCACCTCCAATCTCATCGCTGCGTTTGAGCAGGGCTGTGGTGCCGCAGCCGGGGTTGGTCCCACAGCCTCGGGATGAACCCAGAGCTCTGGGGAGCTGAACATCGCACAGAGCCCAGCCGGGGCACAGCGGCTCCCCGGGGCTGCAGCCCCCAGTGCCGGGCACTGCCGGACCCTCCCGGAGAGCCCTGGGTGACCCTGGCACTGTCCCCGCTGCTCTGTGCCTCAGCTCTCCAGCCACGACAAAGGGATCGTTAAACAGCCGTGAAATCCCAGCGCGAGCTAATGAATTCAGCGTTCCTGAGGCGCTGGCACAGCAAGGGGACGGCAGAGCCCGTCAGGACAGAAACATCCCCGGCAGTCCCACAGGAGCCGCGCAGCCCCAGGGCTCCCCGAGCCACGCGCGGCCAGCCCGCTTCATTAACCTGGCCCCAGGTAATGAGGTAATTACCCTGGCGGGGCTCCCTCTCCTTTTCCAGCAGGAATTCCGGCTGGAGCTGCCAGGGCAGGGCTTGGCTGCTGCTCTCAGGGAGAAAACTGCGGGGTTTGTGCTCCTGGATGTGGCTGCTGCAGCACAGGCTGCTCCCTTCTCCCAGTCAGCAGAAATTACAATTGCAGGAGAGAACACAGGGCCGTGGCAGGATTGATTCAAGGGGCACAACCCTTGCACAGAATGAGTGAGGGCTGTGCTTGGGGCTGGCTCGCCTGCCTGGGCTTATGGGAGCCCAGCGAATCCCAAGGAATATTCCAATAATATATATTTAATATATATAATTGGAATATATATAAAATATACAATAATATATAATATGTATTTAATATATATAATTGGAATATATATATTATATATAATATATATAATATATATTATATAATATATAATAATATATAGAATTATTATATAATATATATTTCTATTTATATGATATATATTATATAAAAATAATATATAATTTATAGATATTATTTTATATATAAATATATATTTATATATTTAATTAAATATATTTAATATAATATATTTTTATATATGTTATATATAATATATATTTTTATATATATTATATATAATATATTTTATATATTATATAAATTAAATTATATATAATATATTATATATTTATCTATTATAAATATATTTTTAATTATCTACATTATATATTATCATTATATATTATATATATTTATATATTTTTATATATAAATATATATATATTCCAAAATTCCAATTCCAAAACTCCAACAGCCAAGGGAGCAGCCACTGGGCCGTGCTGACAGGAGCAAAGCCCCCAGGGAGGGCTGGGATGTCTCCTTTGCATCCTCATTTTCTTGCCATGGACAGAGTCGTCCAGATGGAAAAGAATGGTGTGGGCTCCACCTTCCCAGAGGGAGAGCACACCTCAGCTGCTGGCAGCACTGGTGATTTACAAGCAAAGCTTTGGATATTTAGTGGGTTTCTCAAAGCCTGCACTCCTGGAGTCAGTGCCTGAGACCTGCATCTTCCTCACCCTCAAGGAGAGTTCCTGGCCTTTGATGTTACAGCAAGATTTGAGAGCAGAACTGTTAGAATGCCAAAGTGAAGGGGTAAAACAGCAGAACAACACAAACAGAGTGGAAGGAAACGCTCCTCCGAGTGCCTGTGTTTCATTTTCCTGGCTTTGCTGCCAGCCCCAGGTTTTGGGTGCCTGACTCTTGAATATTGGAGCCCTCCCAGCTGACAGCACAACAGCCTGGCTCAGACATCAGCACAGCCCCTGCCAGAAATGACAGGGAACTTCACACTCCTTCTCTTTTTTGTTTTCCTGAGGAGCAGAAGGAAAAGACAACAACCGAAAAAATGAACTCCAGGGATGCAGGAAATGCAAGGGTTGGGCTGGGAACCTTCTCTGCGGGCAGAGCTGCAGCATTTGGAGTGAACAGCCCCGCTCTGGAGGGCGGGGGGGTTCTCAGAAGGAAATATTGGCAGTGCCTGTCAGCAGGCTCCCAGAGGGGAGCAGTGTCACAGCACATCAGCCTGCTGGAAAGGAAAAAGCAGCTGCAGGGGCTGAGGCTGGGGAGCAGCAAAGCTGGAGCAGCCCAGGCTCTGTGCACACTCATTCAGCTTCCAGCAGCATCCTGTGCTCCTTTAACTCTGTGGGGTTTTTCCCCCTTTTAGCTCTTTGTAAGAGTAGTTTAGAAATAGGTTCAGAAATAAAGTAGTTTAGAAGTAAATGCTCCACACAGAGATTTTTGGGCCGGACTTCCCCAGTTCTTTAGGTTGCAAAGGGCTGAGAAACATGCTGGGCAGTATTTAGAAGAACGTTGGAATGAAGGAAGTGCCTGACTGCTTTTGGCTTTAGGGGATTGCTCAGCATGCAGGAACATTCCACATTTCTGGCCCATTCTTTCATTTATCAGCCATACAGAGAAGTATCTGGATGTTCTCCAGAAGCAAAATCCTCACTCCAAACCTCATTGCTGTTTATTGCACGTGACAAAGGAGTGGGGAAAGCACGGAGGACTGTGGAGACCTGGGAGTGACAGCGATTTCAGCAGGCACAGCCCCACAAGTGACAGTGATTTCAGCAGGGACAGCCCCACAAGTGACAGTGATTTCAGCAGGAAAAGCCCCACAAGTGACAGCGATTTCATCAGGGACAGCCCCACAAGTGACAGTGATTTCAGCAGGGACAGCCCCACAAGGCAGGGGAGGAGCTGCAGTGTTTGCCACTCCTCCCGTCTTGGACAGAGCTGCACACCTGCCTCAGTCAGCCAGGACTCACTTAAGGAGAATCTGGATTTCTCTCCCTGCTCCAGCCCTGGATCTGTGCTCCCTAAAGCCACAGAGGAGCCTCTCCTCAGTTCCAGCTGGGTGAGCCACCTGTGCTGGGTTTAACCCACTCACAGAGGTCTCCTGGGCAGGAGGCGCCCAAATCCCTCCATCCTCACAGCAACCCCACCCACTCCCAGTGTCCCATCCCAGTGTGTGCCTGCAGAATTCCCATTCCCCTGAGCCACCTGTGCTGTGTTTAACCCACCCAGACAGATATCCTGGGCAGGAGGTGCCCAAATCCCTCCATCCTCATAGCAATTCCATCCACCCATTCCCAGTATTCCACCCATTCCCAGTATCCCACCCCAGTGTGTGCCTGCACAATCCCATTTTCCCTGAGCCACCTGTGCCGTGTTTAACCCACTCAGAGATGCCCAAATCCCTCCAAATGTGCAGGAGGTGTTCACGGTGCCCAAATCCCTCCATCCTCACAGCGATCCCCCCCCCTCCCAGCATCCCACCCATTCCCAGCATCCCACCCCAGTGCGTGCCTGCATGATCCCATTCCCCTGGCCCGGCAGTGCCAGGCAGGCAGGGAGGGGATGTTCTGCCAGGCTGGGGATGTTCTGCCAGGTTCGCTGCCCCCCCGTGCCTGTCCTGCTGTCTGTCCTGCTGTCTGTCCCGCAGTGATGGATGGCTGCTGGCTCTGCCTCCCTCCCAGCACAGATCTGTCACCCCGTGCCAGCAGAGGGGACAGCAAATCCATCAGCTGGGGACAGCGCTCACGGGCAGATTGCTCTCAAGGCCGCCGGGGGCTGGGCTCTGCCTTGCCTCCCACCCCCCCTGCTTCCTCTCCTCCCCTGTTTTACACAGCAAATCTTCACCTGAGCAAACCCATTTGGCCCCCGTGCGCAGCGTGGGTCACGCAGCCGGGCTGGAACACTTTGAATTGGTGTGGTACTGAGAGAAAAGGAAACAAGAAGGAAAAGAAGGAGTTTTGCAGAGTCTGGGTCCCCATGGGTTCATCAAGCCCAGAGTTGGGCCAGGGGCTGCTTCTCCTCAGGGCAGGCTCAAGGGTGGGAATGCAGAGAGGCAGGAAAGGGGGAGATGGCAAATATAAACCACAGCTGACAAAACCAGAGCAAAACGTGTCCATTCCACACAGCACCCACCTTGTTCAGCCTCTGGAGCAGGACAGGAGCACCCAGGGCTCTGCTGCTCTCACCTGCCCCAGGCTCCCCCAGCACAGGAGGATTTATCCTGCTGGAAGTGCAAGCTGAGCCAAACCAGCTGATTGAGAGGCTGATGAGATCCTCACAGAGCAGGTTTAACAAAGCCTGGTGATCACAGACACCTTCCCTTCCCCTCCCCAACAGCAGCAGCTGATCCTTGGTGCTCAGAGAAGGAGCCAGGGCCAGCCTGGCCTTGCCTGGCTCCCAGAGCTCCTGGGGCTGCTGGCACTGAGCTCGTCCAGCATTATCCACACCTGAGGGCAGCCAGCAGCACCAGCGCTGCAGGGGAAGGGACATCCTGGCAGCTCTGAGGTGACACAGGGGCACTTTGGAGCCAGCAATGCCCCATTTCCCCTGGGTACCCCAAACACCCCCTGCTCTGGCACTGCCAGCACTGCCAGGGCTGCCGAAATCCTGCACCCAGAGCAGGGCAGGGCTGCAGGGGGACAAAATCCTGCACCCAGAGCAGGGCAGGGTGACAAAATCCTGCATGCAGGGCAGGGTGACAAAATCCTGCACCCAGAGCAGGGTGACAAAATCCTGCATCCAGAGCAGGGCAGGGGGACAAAATCCTGCACCCAGAGCAGGGCAGGGTGACAAAACCCTGCATGCAGGGCAGGGTGACAAAATCCTGCACCCAGAGCAGGGCAGGGGGACAAAACCCTGCACCCAGAGCAGGGAGGGCTGCCAGGGTGACAGAATCCTGCCTGGGGATGTGGCTGGGGGGCACCAGCTGGGTGCAGCCCAGAGGAGCTGCAGAGAGCACCCACAGGCTGCAGGCAGGGCCAGAGCCCCTGCAGGGCTGCAGAGCTGCTCGTGCAGGTGATTTATGGATCTCTGCAGGTGCCAGGCTCCACCACAGGGCTCTGGACCAGAAGCCCAGAGCTGCTGCTTCCCCCGCTGCAGCACTGCAAACTTCCCCTAAAGTCAACTGCTTTGGCATTTTAATATTTTAAGTGCTGACCCCTCATCGATTCCATTCAGTCCTTTAAATCTTTAATTTACTGACTTCTTTGGGTTTTAAACCTTGCCTGCAATTGCAGCTAATTAAAAAGCTCATTAGCTGGCATCCTGAGCTGGCTCCCTGGGCTTTATGTGCTGCACATTCTGCCTCCTGAGGGTCTGAGCCGTGGCTGGGGCTGCCCAGCCTGGTTCCCCCCTGCCCACCTTTATGAGGTGTTCCATATTTTGGAAGGCTGCTCCCCTTTCCCCTGGTTTTGTTTGAAACCAGCCCTGGCTGCAGCCTGCAGGAGGCTCAGGGCCAGTCTGGCCATCCACAGGAGCTGGGCCACAAATTTATTTATCCAGGAGAAAGCAGAGTCTGAGCTGGGTCTGCTGGAACCCAGCAGGGAGCAGGGATCAGTGCATTCCCAGCCATGGAACACAGAAGGGAAGGGAGGAACCCAGCAGAAAGGTTTCTTTCCCCAGCAGGGAGCAGGGATCAGTGCATTGCCAGCTATAAAACACAGGATGGTTAAGGGGAGGAGGGAGGAACCCAGCAGAAAGAAGGATCAGTGGATTCCCAGCCATGAAACATAAAAGGGAAGAGAGGAACCCAGCAGGGAGCAGGATCGGTGCATTCCCAGCTATGAGACAAGGGATGTGCCAGGAGGGAAGGAAGAACAGAAAGCTTTCGTTCCCCAGCAGAGAGCAGGGATCAGTGCATTGCCAGCCCTGAAACTCAGGAGGGAAGGGAGGAACCCAGCAGAAAGCATGATCAGGGCTGAGCTGGGTCTGCTGGAACCCAGCAGAGAGAGGGATCAGTGCATTCCCAGCCATGGAACTCAGCAGAGGAGGGAGGAACCCAGCAGAGAGCAGGGATCAGTGCATTCCCAGCCCTGAAACTCAGGATGTGCCAGGAGGGAAGGAAGCTTTCTTTCCCCAGCAGGGAGCAGGGATCAGCGTGTTTCCAGCCGTGAGACACAGGATGTGCCAGCAGAGAAGGGAGGAACCAGGGTGGGAGCAGCAGCGAGCAGGGATCAGCGGGTTCCCGGCCATAAAACACGGCATGGTTAAGGAGAGGAGGGAGGAACCCAGCCTGGAGCGGGATCAGGGTGAGCCGGGTCTGGCTGAGCCCAGCCTGGAGAGGGATCGGTGCATTCCCAGCCATGGAACACAGCAGAGAAGGGAGGAACCCGGCAGAGAGCTTGCTTTCCCCAGCCTGGAGCAGGATCAGTGCATTCCCAGCCATGGAACTCAGCAGAGAAGGGAGGAACCCAGCAGAGAGCTTGCTTTCCCCAGCCTGGAGCAGGAGCAGGATCAGGCTGAGCCGGGTCAGGCCGAGCAGCCGGGGCAGCAGCGGCAGCAGCAGCAGCACGATCCCCATCCTGCGGGAGCGCACGGTGTTTGTCAGAGCCCGGGGCTGCAGAGAGGCGATGTCACGGCTCAGGAGCGAGGTCTGTGGCGCGCCCAGCAGCTGGCAGGGTTTATCCCGGGCTCTGTGAGCTGGGGATGCCGCACACGGGGGACACCGGGTCGGGTTTCACAGCCTGGCCCCGCCGCGGCGCCTGCCGGGCTCCCCCCGCCGCAGCAGCCGGGATTCCTGCGGGGACACACGGCCCTGGGGCCACCGGCAGGTGCCACCAGCCTGCCCGGCCTCCTGCACACCCCAAACACAGCCCTCATCCTTCCAGCCCTCCCAAACACAGCCCTCATCCTTCCAGCCCTCCCAAACACAGCCCTGCAGCCTCCCCAAACACAGCCCTCCTGCCCCAGCCTTCCCAAACACAGCCCTCCTGCCTTCCCAAACACAGCCCTCCTGCTCCCAACCTCCCAAACACAGCCCTCCTGCCCCAGCCTTCCCAAACACAGCCCTCCTGCCCCAGCCTTCCCAAACACAGCCCTCCTGCTCCAGCTCTCCCAAGCACAGCCCTCCTGCTCCCAAAGCGGCTGCAGCCGGGGTATTTCCAAATCTGTTTCCCTGCCAAGCCCCCAGAGAGCTCAGGGAGGGGATGCTCCCAGTGCTGAGCTCCCTCCTGGCTCACTGGTGCCAGGGCTGTGCCAGCCTGTCTCTTCTGCTCCACAAATTCCAGCTGCTGGCACAGAAACTCCAGCTGTGGCACCGAAATTCCAGCTGCTGGCACCGCAATCCCAGCTGCTGGCAGAGAAATTCCAGCTGCTATGGTAGTTCCAGCTGCTGGCACAGCAATTCCAGCTGTGGCACAGAAATTCCCAATGCTGGCACAATAATTCTCAGCTGTGGCACAGAAATCTGCTGTTCCCAGATTTCCATTTCCCTGGTTTCAATCCCCACTCCTGTTCCCAGATTTCCATTTCCCTGGTTTCAATCCTCTCTGCTGTTCCCAGATTTCCATTTCCCTGGTTTCAATCCCCGCTCCTGTTCCCCAGCCGGTGCCAGGGAAGCCCAGCTGCCTCAGCAGGTATGCTCTCATTAATGAGCAATTAGCTCCCAGCCTAATTGGGCAGCAGCATGGCTAATGAGCCTGGCCTGGCTGGCTGTGCCCTCATTACGCTGAGCTCAGCCAGAGGTGAGGCTGAACCTCTGCCCCATTTCCTCAGAGCTGCTCAGAGTGTGCCCCTGCTCCAGGGCTGGTGGGTTCTGTTCCCTTTCCCCTGGAAAAGCTTCCCTGAGCCCTGCCCATCACACCCTCCCTGTCTGTCTGTCTGTCTATGCCCACATCAACACTTCTGTTGTCATTTGTCACCTGCACACAGGGCTGGGACCTGTGCAGGGAACCAGGGCTGTGCCAAGGAACAAACCAGGACTGTGCAAGGAACAAACCAGGGCTGTGCAAGGAACAGGGGCTGTGCAAGGAACAAACCAGATCAGTGCAAACCTCACATCACTCAGGTCAGTTCCAGCCTCAGATCACTCCCAGGTCGGTTCCAACCTCCCATCACTCCCAGGTCTGCATGGAGGAGCTGGGGCACTGAGAGGCTGGGCCAGCAGTGGCAGATAAAGCTCCCCATACAAACCTGCCGTGCCCTGAGCCATCAGCAGCCCCAGCAGGGCCTTTCAGGGCTCTGTGATGGATGGGAGGGATGCTGGAGCACGAGGCACTTAGGGAAGCTCCTCACGTCCCTCCCCACCGTGCGCTGAGATCCTGCCTTGCCATGGGAGAGCAGAGGCTCAGTCCTGTGCCTGGGATTGATTTCCCACCAGCCCAGCCCTGCACAATGCCAGCATTCCAGCAGGCAGGCAGCAAATGGATTATTGTGTGCATGTTTGACAGCCTTGCCTTCACTGTGGCCTTTCTTTCTAAAATCCCTCCTGCACAGCCCTGCGTGCACCTCTGGGCTCACCCACCTGCCCTGGCTGATATTTGATTTATTGCAGCCTCGCCTGGCAGGGAGCTGGGTGTCCCTGCATGGGTGAATCTGCAGGGGCCAGGAGGGCAGGGATGGGCTCTGGCAGCCCCAGCAGCATTCCCTGCCCTATGGACTGCCCAGAGCCCACAGCATGGAGCAGATGGATGTCACCCACCAGTCCAGGTACCAGCAGAGTGATTCCTGCATTTCCCTGCAAGCACAGGGTGACAGCAGCCTGGCCAAGCAGAAATGAAATCCAGGTACCAGCAGAGTGATTCCTGCATTTCTCTGCAAGCACAGGGTGACAGCAGCCTGGCCAAGCCTGGATATTGACACAGAAAAAGCAACACAAAGGAGGAGACCTGGGGGGATTGTTCCTCTGGTCCCTCTCCAAACACCCATTACCAGCTCTGGGTTGAACCTTGTTGATCCCAAAGTCATCTCCCTGCCTTTGAAACTGCCAAGAAGCTCACCCAGCTGGGATCCCAGACTCTGGGTTTCCTTCTCAGGGAATTCGTGGCTGGTTCTCCTTTCTGTGCCTTTGAATCACAGTGGAGATGAGGGGAAGCTGTGGGTGCAGAAGGGGGAGCTGAGCAGGGCTGGGGGCCGTGCAGGAGAAGTTAAATGGAAGGGCAGCTCTGGGAGCAAGAATGATGGAGTGGAGTCCAGGGAAATGTCTCCAGAAAATCAGCAGTAAATCCTGTTCACTGCATATAAGAAATCGATATTGCCATTGGAGCAGGGACATCAGGAAGAGCAGAAGGGAATTTCATCCTGAGAAAAGTATTTACAGTAGAGAGAGCTCAGCCAGGTGAACAGAGAGCTGCAGCTCACCCAGTGAGCTCAGGCACCACAGGGAATTGACAGCAGCCATTCCCCAGCCATTAAAGGAGACAAGGACACCTCGGCCATCCCTGTCAGTGCAGGCAGGGCAGCTCAGAGGAGGCATTGCCTGGGTGGTTTTGTACATGGACACAGCAAGAAGGTGTTAAAGTAGACTCATTTATATATGATCTATACTTTATATATTATATTTTCTATATTATAATTTATATATTTATATTTCTATAATTATAATATATAAATATGTAATATATCTATTATATATATAAATATATAATATGTATTTATATATTAATCTTTTATATATTATAATTTAACCAGAAGAAGCTGGTGGCAACTCAGGCAGGGGCTCTGGGAGAGCTTTGACACCTGCCTGGGGGGACACATGAAAGCCACAGGAGGCCAAAGGGGTCCAATGGGGACCAAAGGGGGTTCTCTCTGCCAGCCCTGGACGTGGGGCAAGCAAAGAGAAACAGGACTGGCACCACTCTGAACAGCCAGGCAGAGCCAAAGGTGCCACCGAGGTGGGGAAGAGCAGGATTCAGATGGGAAATGCCCCCCAAGAGGGGGAAGAGCAGGAAGGAGATGGGAAATGCCCCCCTGGTCCCACCGGGCTCTCCCCGCCCTGGGGATGCCCGAATTTCTCTCTCTGAGGAGGTTTCTGCTTTCCAAGCTCCCGAGCACGGCACAGACGCTCCAGGCTGGAATTACAGAATTCCTGAATTCCCGATTCCCGAGGATCTGCTGCCATCCCGTGGCAAATCCTGCCGTGGCACCCGGGGACAACAGCCCAGGTACGAACAGCTCCTGTCACACCTCTCACCTGCTGGGGATGCTGCTGTCCTCACTCCACGTAAATCCAGGTACAAACAGCTCCTCTCACCTGCAGGGGATGCTGTGATCGCTGCTCTCCTCACTCCAGGTAAATCCAGGTACAAACAGCTCCTCTCACCTGCAGGGGATGCTGTGATCGCTGCTTTCCTTACTCCAGGTAAATCCAGGTACAAACAGCTCCTCTCACCTGCAGGGGATGCTGTGATCGTTGCTCTGCATCACTCCAGGTAAATCCAGGTACAAAAAGCTCCTCTCACACCCATCTCACCTGCAGGGGATGCTGTGATCGCTGCTCTCCTCGCTCCAGGTAAATCCAGCTGCACTCACGGAGCAGCTGCTCGGGATGGGTCCCTGCAGGGCAGGGAGCAGGTCAGGGGCGGTGAGAGCAGCGCTGGAGGGGCTGCAGCGCCCCCTCCTCCAGCTGCACAGCACCACAGGACAGAGCAGAAGGTGTAAATAAGCCCAGCAGCCAAGGGACCACACCGAAATTGTGGCACTGCAGTCACAAACCCTGGAGCCGAGAGGGTTCAAGGCTCTCAAAGCCTTTACTAAGTTCTCTTCCATCTCTGTTGCATAAATCGTGGAAATCCATTTGTCCCCAGCTCTTTGGAAAGAACTAAAGTGTAATTTAGAGGCAGAAGGAAGCTTCACCTCTGTTCTGTGCACAGGGGAGCCAAGGCAGAGCAGCAGCAGCCTGGGAGTGGTGGCAGGACCCGAGGGCACCTGGACAGGTTGGCACGGGCATCACCCAGCCCTGGGGTCAGATTTATCCTCAGTAATTTGTCACGAATGCCAGGCTGCTGCTGGAGAGAAGGAAAAGCCTGGAGGTGCAGGCAGGGTTACACCCAGCTCCCATGGCCATCCCCACTGCCAGAACTCACCCAGGGCACCCCAAAGTGCAGCTCAGGGCAAAGGGAAATTAAACACAGGCACACAAAGTCCTGCTCATGGCTGGTGCTGGCAGGAGATGCACATACAGAATTCACACTTCAATGCAGAACACAAATTACATTTAAGGAGTTGTTTTTGCAGTTTGGTGTGGCCCCTCTTACCTGCTTCCCCTTTCCAGGGATGGGGTGAGAGAATGTCAAGCCGACTTTGTCCAGATGTGCAAGCAGATGTTTGTACACTGGGGTGACTCAGAAAATCTCTGTTTGTGTCAGGGACTTTGTGTTGAACTCCCTTACTCCACCCAACCCAACCTGAGCCTGTCCCAGGCTCAGGGAGGAGCACTGGGAGTTCTCTCCTATTTCCCTGTTTCCACTATTAAGGCACCTTCCTTCTGTCCCCCTCAAAACCCCAAACTGTACCTGCCCCCAGCCAGACCCACGGACCCCAAATTGCTGCCAGCCAGACCCACAGACCCCAAACTGTACCTGCTCCCAACCAGACCCACAGATTCCTTCTCCTCCTCCTTTATCTCTGCTCCATCTGACACACCTGCTCCAAAACAAACGCTGTCCCAGCAGCCCAGAATACATTTCAAATAAACACATAAAAGAGCTTTTATTGACATGAATAAATTGATTGGGACCATTACTTTGGAGCTGCTTGCCACAGAAAAAGCCTCTCGAAGGCAGCCCGAGGCAGGGCAGCAACATTTACATTTAGATGAAGGCATTTCTGTCACAACACCTCCCAACACTTTCTGGCCCAGAAACTCTCCAGAAGAAATCAGTGAAGCCAAGGAGCTTGGCTTTAAATACACAAAAGGAAAAGGGAGAATTTGTTTCTGCAATCCACTGCCTGTTGTAGTCTGGAATCACAATCTGCAGCAAAGGAATCTGAAAGCAGAGTGGTGACACCACAGAGTGTTCCTTTACTCCTGAGGGTGCCCTGGCACTGCTTCAAACACTGCTGCTGATTCTATTTAATTCAAAACACTGCTGCTGATGCCCATTTCATTCAAAACACTGCTGCTGATGCCCATTTTATTATTTCAAACACTGCTGCTGATGCCCATTTCATTCAAACACTGCTGCTGATGCCCATTTCACTTACACACTGCTGCTGATTCTATTTATTTCAAACACTGCTGCTGATGCCCATTTTATTATTTCAAACACTGCTGCTGATGCCCATGTTATTATTTCAAACACTGCTGCTGATGCCCATTTTATTATTTCAAACACTGCTGCTGATGCCCATTTTATTTGCCACTCCATAAAGGGCATGAAGCTGTGAAGGAGTGAACTGGAGAGAAGGATAAAAGTGACAGCTGGGTGACACTAAAACAATCCAACTCAGAGGAAGGAAAAACCCCCAGGGTTATTTTATCCAATCCCATCTGTGCTGTTGGAGCCTCTCAGGAGCTCTGCCAAGGTGCAGGTGACAAAGGCACAGAGCTGATGGTTCCAGCTCTCACCCTGCCACAGCACCACCCCATTAACACAGAACCACAATTTAATACCTGCACTGTTCCATTTATCCAGGGGTAAAAGTCCTCCCCAGCCCTGTCCCCGTGGAATTCATCATTTTACATCTGGAAACTCAGGACCTGTTCAGCAGGACAGGGCAGCCTGAGCCCCCTCAAGTTCTACACTGAGCACAAGGAATTAAAAAAAGAAATGTCAAAATAAATAGCACAGGCTCGGGGAAAGCACTTTCAGAAGCTATTTGCAGCAGACAAGAGCTGACCTTCCCCTCATAAAATGCCAGGGGTATAAATAGAGCAGCCTCTCATGCCATTTGTCATGGAGCCCCCTCCAGCAGCAGCTCACAGCTCTCTCTGTGTGCTCAGAGCAATGATTACCCTGCCCTGGAGCCCAAATTCCAGATTGTTTTGATATTCCTGATAAATCCCAGAGCAGGAAGGAACCTCCCCACCTCCCTCCTGACCAACACTGCTCTGCAAAGCTCCCTGGGCCATCCCAAGGCTTCCCTGGCACCTGGAGGTGCTGATCCTCACCTGTCACACACTGCAGCCCCTGGGGAGCACCAACTGATGGCACTGAAGGCAAATTTCAGCTTTTCAGAGAGCAGACAGTGAATTACTGTGCATCTCCTTCTCTGCAATTTCCCCTGTGGAGGGCAGCTCTGGCCACCTCGGGGTCAGCTGTGTTCAACACTGGCACAAATAAGGAAAAATCTGTTTCCAGTTTCTTCTCTCAGGAAAAGCAATTCCCAAAAATGCAGCTGCTGGGGTATCCCCAGGGTGTTACACTGGAAACTGAGCAGCAGAGCAGCAATGGGACTCAAGGGTGCAGAACTGGAACTGGATGTGATGTTTGTGTACTGTGCATTAAAAACAAAATTATCTCAAAGAGGGAAAAAATAAAGCCAAAAAAGACAGGTTTGAACCAGACAAGGTGGCCACGGCAGCACCCACATCTCCCCAAGTGAGAGCAGCTCCTCTCCCACCAACAACAATCACGAGACACATTTCACTTGCAGGCAAAACCTGGCTGCTGTAGTGTAGCTTGGTTTTATTTATGTCCACAAATATTTCAAAAAAATTACAAAATACTCAAATGGAGAGAACACAGAAGTCACGATTTCTGGGTTTCTACTCTGTTTACACTGTGTTATCCCATGGCAAACTACTCATATATACATTAAGCTTCAAGATATATATAAATGTAGCAGTCAGAATGTACACTCTGCTCAACGGTGCAGTGAAACAAGCTCAACCATGACGACATAGAACAAGAGAGACGGTTCAAAAACACTAAAGCAAAATCTTAAAATAAACTTTCGGAACGAGGAAAAATAAAGAGAGATTTCTTGAAAGGAAATCAAAAGGTCTGGGTTGTTTTTTTTAACAGGGCATCGAACACCGAGATGGCTTCAGAAGCCACTGCAGGTAAAGTTGTAGTTAATCACTGGCTAAAACTGAGCTATTTCAATGCTTAATTGCTGAATGATGTGAACAAAAAAGCTCGCATAAAATTATTAGAATGCTCTTCTGGGAAAAAAAAAATATCAATGAACAGCTTTAAAACAGACAGCAACTTCAGCTGAGAAATAAGGAATACAGAGAGGACCACTGGAGGGAATTAGCTGTTCCTTTTTCTAAATAGCTATGGCTAAAAAACAGCAAGAGAAGAGTCAGAAGAAATGGCTGAAGTGGCTGAACTCTCCCAAACTCCCCAATTCCACACAGTAAAACAAAAGGAGGGGAGAAACTGAACTGAAATGTGCCTGATGAGACCTTTAAAGCACTAAAACTAAAACTGAGGCACTCTCTGCTGAGCAGGCCCATCCTCCTGGCTGCCCAGCCGTGAGCAGAAATAATCCCAGCTCCACAAGGAACCCTTTTCACCCCATCACTGCCACAGCCATGGACCAGGAGCTCACCTCCCTCCATTCTGCACTGCCCTGGTGGTTCCCCACCCCAGAACACAACCTGTCCCTCCCAACACCCAGAGTTAACACAGCAGCACTGATCAAACCCCTCAGCACTGCAGATTGGGGCACAGCAAAAAGGGAATTTCAGCAGGAAAATCCCCTGCTCTCCCCCCTACCCCTGCCTTAGTGGGCCTAGAGCATTTTACCTGTGGGCTGAGCAGCAGAGGTGGATGAGCACTGTGCCTGCAGCTGAGTAACTACAACTTTACCACAGGGGCTCAGGACAGTCCTAGGACACAACCATCACACTGGACAGGCTACAACAGCAGAGAGCACTCGTGAGTGGAGAGAGAGAATGGGGGAGTTGTGCACCAGCAGAATAAAATGAGCAGCAGGTTCAGATGTCCATTGGTCGCATCACCCTCTGCTCCAGCAAAGAAAAATTGGGGAAAAAAACTTTAAAAATCTGGCTGGTAAGCAGAGCTGTCTCCTTTAATGCTCTCTGTGTGCTCCTCTCCTCTCCCCATCCTGGTGGAAGCACCAAGAGGAGCTGCCCTGCAGGAGTGTGGGGTGGAGGCAGTGCCACTGTCCCAGAGCACTCAGTTCCTCAGGGACACTGCACTGCTGGCAGCTAAGCACTTTCTGCTTATAAAAAACCCAAACTCAAACAGTCAAAGAGAAAACCAGACTGGTCTTTGCAACACAACTGAATAAAAACCAAGTTGCCAAGTCCACTTTCCTCAAGAACTCATGCAGCAGGAGGCGGGGAAAAGCACGTCCTCCCCAGGTATGCACTGCATACACAACTGTGGCTGCACTGCTCTGAGCCATGGAACAGCTAAAAAAGAGACTTTTACAACAGATTATTTCTCTGAACTTTCTGCCCAAAGTTAAACCCAATGGAGCTAGGTTAAGTTTCAAATCCCACAGGAAAGAAGTGTTTTATGGCCACACAAAAATGAACCGTTGACGGTGGCACCCAAAGGGCCAGCGGGGTCCAAGGGACATCTGAGCTGCTGAGAAACCCAACTCAACAAAATCAGCTGCAGAACAGAGAGATGGAACACCAACAAAAACCCCCAAACAACCAAACCAACCGAAAAACCAAGAACAGAAACAGTCATTTGCAACATTATCCCTGCAAATCCCTTTAATGCTTATTGTTGATATCAAACCAAATGTCAAGCTTTTACCCATTTGAAATTATTGATAACCCATCATTCCCTTTAATTAAAGGGATAATTATATATATATATTTTATTAAAAAATCAACTCTGTATTCTGTCAATACCAGGTAGGAATTCACAATTTGTGATGTTACTGAAAATCAAGATAAACGTTTCTGGAGTTTGTTTTGTTTTGTTTCTCCCCTCTACCCAAAAAAAGTTATTTACAGACTTAAAAAGCCATGCTGCAGAACTGAGCTCTCTTTTAAAATTATGAAGATTTCCTACAATGTATTAAAATAAAAGTAGATTTTTTTTATTATTATAGCACTTGGATTCAGAGCTTGTTATGTCACCTACTTGCAATCCTTGTTTTTTTTTTTAATTACCTATAGATGCATTGAGTGTCCCTTCACGCACAGTGACTTGTGTTGTGAACCTGATTCTAGCACCTACTGAAAACAAACTAGTAAGAAAAGAAAAAAAAAAAAAAAAACCAAGATTGCAGGAAGTTCTCTGAATGTTCCACACAGTCCTGTTATTTCCAAGAGGCTTCTGAATACGTTTTCATGCAGGGAGACCCACACCAGTCTTGAGAAATCTTCTCTACAAATGAACACTATGCTGATAAGTCTCTACTTGTTGGGTGGTTGCTTCTGTTTTAAATATATAAAGAAATCTTTATAAGATATTCTTTTCCTTTTGTAGCTCTTCTTGTATGTAAAAATGTTCCACTCCTTCCCAAGGACTGGGGTTTCCATAGCCAGCGTTACAAATAAATAATTTATTACAACTGTTTGTCGCCTTCTTTTTTCAGTCGACTGCAAGAGAAAGAAAACTCATTTTAACACAACAAAGGAGGTGTGAGACACAGGAGACTGCTCTGCCCTCCTGCCACCCCTACAGAGAGCAGGGGCTGCAGGTTTTGAACTCTGAGCACTGTCACAGACACACTTTATGAAAAATCCTTTTGTTAGGATCTTTTCTCCTGAGAAGCTGAGAAGCTTCAGCTTCTCCATGTTTTGCAGCTTTGGAATGTGATTTGGAGAATTGTTTACCCAGCATGTGAACTTGTTTTTACTTGATGACCAATGACAGCCACCTGTGTGGAGGCTGTGAGCAGTCACAAGATTTTATTATCATTCCTTCCTTTCCTTTCAAGCCTTCTGATGAAATACTTTTCTTCTTTTAGTATAGTTTTAATATATCACTTTCTTTTAATATATATCACGAAATAATAAATCAGCCTTCTGAAACATGGAATCAAGATTCCCCTGTCTTCCCTTGTTGGGGTTGCCTGCAAATTGCACAGAGCACCACCCTGGGCACTGCCCTGGCACAGGGAGCCCCACACGTGGGCATGGGCACCAGCGCCAGCCGTGCAGGTGGGACATGGCTGGGGATTCTGCAGTAGGACACACTCAGCTACTCTCATGTTGTGTCAGAAATCTGGACCTCACTTCCACCTGCCCAGAGCAGGTCTGAGCACAGCCTTCACCCGTACTTGCATCGGGGCTCAGCACACAGCAAGAGAGGTGAAAATTCCCAGGGAAAAAGAAGGAATGCGGAGAAATACCACGGAATCCCCAGGTGCCCAGAAGCTCTCCTTGCAGGCTCACCTGTAATAATCTTCCTGACTGGGTAGGTGCCCGCCGTGCATGTGGGGGTGGCCGTGCAGCCACTGCTGCTCCATCGCCAGTCTCTGCAGCTCTGCCGACTGCGCGTGCATGGCCTGCAGCTGGTGGGCTGCTGACATGGGAGGTGGGATGGCACCAGGCAGGTCCCGAGGGTAGGGGGTACCTGGGGGACAGGCACCACGTTCACACTCTGCTTTGCTCCTTGTTCACCCCAATGAGCCACCACAACCACCCCCAAAGCCACAGCTCGCTCCCCCCACTGAGAAATGTTAAACCCCACAATAAAAAATAATACTGCAGAGCAAAGCCAAGCCCTGCAAAGCACCATAAAATGCTCTCACCAAAGACTGGATGCCGGAGCATTTCATGCTCATGAGGTGGCTGCCCTAGCAATGGGTTGGGGATGGTCCCAGGTGGGTAGGGAAAACGTGCCAGGTGGGGTCCAGCTGCTAAAGGATCCACCAGGGGATGGACAGGTCCTGCTGAGCCTGAGAGAGAAGGAGAGAAAGAGTTTCCACCGGGGAAAGGAACACAGAGCCAGAACAATTCCCTCAGCTGGTGCCCAGTACCAGAGTGGGGTCATTCTACCCTCTGCCCATCCCCACTCTGAGGAGACACAGGGGTTGTACAGCCTTGAGCACCAGGGGAGCCACCTGGAGCAAGAAGCACCCAAGAGCCCCTGACTGTGCTTGAACCTGGCAGAGCTCAAAGCCAAATTACTGCTCAAACACACACAGAGAGTCTTGGCAGGGAATTGCCTTGGCTGTGCCTGCAGCAGCCTCTCTGCACTGGGAGGGACAATGTACAAGCCATGGTTTTGTCCAGAACAAGCACCTGGGGAACATCCAGACTCACCTGCACAGAGGTGCTCCGTGACTGCCTCACCTGGCAGCAGAATCCTTGTACACACACGGCCTGGGTCAGATGTCCTGTGCTGTCAGGGGGTTTGCAAACCTGCCTGCACCTGAGCCCACCTGTGATTTCTGCAGTGAGCCTCAGCAGCTTCAGGAATGCTGATATTCAGCATTCTGACATCTCCTACCTGCAACTGCCCCAGCCCTCAAGAACCTCACACCGCCCTGCTGCTTTCCTTGCTATCCGGTCTGGCTTCTGCAGCAGCACTCACATTCCCTCCAATTCCAAAAGTGGGCATCCCAGCACATTTCATGGACACTGCTCCAGGGCACAGGATTCTACATCTGCTTGCACAAACACTGCATTGGTAACCAGACACCAGAACCTGCATTTTAAGCACTCTGATTTTCCCCTCCCCTCCCTTGGCAGCTGCAGCACCTGGTGCCTGGTTCTCTCCAGTCTGTCACCAGAAAATGTGAAAATTCCTGCTGAGTGCCTCACCTCCAGGGCTCCAGACCTCTGGAGCAGTAACCACGTATCTTGCTACAGAAATGGGCAAGGCACAGATTCATTTCTGAGACTATTAATTACTACAACTGTAAAGTGCTGCTCTAGGACAGCAGTACTTAAAAAAACCAACCCACAACAAACCAGCAAATCTTTCACAGTGAGAGTCTGAAGGAAGATCACTGTGGTGTTACTATCACCCTCCAAAAAGTAACTGCATTTTAGTTACCATAACCTTCCACAGCACAGAACTACAGCACAGACACGACGACAGGGATTTTGCTGTTTGAGTTCCAGGGTCAGACCTGTTCTGAGCTGCTCCCCAGGGAAGTGCCCAGCTCCCGGGGCTCAGGAATTTTACTGTTTGAGTTCCAGGGTCACATTGGGCTCGTTCTGAGCTGCTCAGAGTTCCAGGGTTACACTGGGCCCATTCTGAGCTGCTCCCCGGGGAAGTGCCCAGCTGCTGGGGCTCACCTTGGTGTAGGGGGTCCTGCTGGTGTAGGTGTAGATGCGAGTGTATGTGCGAGTGCTGGTGGTGGTGGGGGGTGACGTTGAACATCTGCAGCCGCGCCAGGGGGTCGTTGGTGAGCGAGGCCATGCGCTCGGCGTGGATGCGCTCGGCCGCCAGCCTGTCCGGGTAGCTCATCTCCGGCCGCAGCTGCGGCCCCGCCAGCGCCAGTCTCTCCCTCTCCAGTGGGTTCAGCCCCGGGTGGAAGGAGGCGAAGGGGTGAGGCCCCGCCGCGGGCGGGATGGTCAGCGCCCCGTGCCTGGCGAAGTGCTCCATGGGGTTGGTGGCCGGGTGCAGCGCGTCCAGCTCCGGGGGCTTCACCTCGAAGCCGGGCTTCATCCTCTCGCGCAGCTCCCGCTCGCGGATCTCGCGCTCGCGGATCTCGCGCTCGCGCAGCTCCCGCTCGCGGATGCCGGGGTCCACGTTGTACAGGCCGGGCATGTGGTAGGCCAGCAGCGGGTCCGTGGGGTTCAGGGGCACGAAGAAGGGGTGGTTGCGGTTGGTCGGGGACATGACGTGGGGCCGCGCGTACTCGCTGAGCGTCCGCAGCGCCGGCGTGTCCGGCCCGATGTACGGCGGCACGGCCGCGATGGTGGTCGGGGGCGGCTCGAAGGAAGGCCTCATGTGGGCCGGCCCGCTGAGCTGCGACTCGCCCAGACGGCCCTCGTGGGAGGAGCTGGACACCTTCTGCTGCACACAGCGGGGAAACAGCCTCAGGTCAGCACAGCAGCCTTGGAGCAGCCACACACACATATAAACACACCCCTCCCCGCCACCGCCAGCCCCTCTCCCGGGAGACAGCACTCGTGCGCCTGCACAGGACACAAAGGCATTCCCTGTGTCTGCACTGTGCTCTCCTGCCGCAAGGTAATTGCCAACAATAGGCCACGCTCTGCCCAGCTGCTCTGGCTTCCCACAGACCCAAACCTGGGGCAGAAACTCTCCATTTCCTTTAAGGAGAAGACAGTCCCAGGCAGGTCAGAGGTGCTCAGAGTGGGCTGGATTTCAGTCCCCATACACACAGCTCCATGCTCAGAAAGCCCTGACAGGGTTTAAGTGCTCCTGGGGATCTGCATCCTGCAGCCATCACCCAGGTCAGACCCAGCCACCAATTCCCTCCCCCAGCTCTGAGCCAGAACTGCACCTACCGCAGCTCTTTCCGCTTCTCTCTCACGCTCACGCTCCCGCTCTCTTTCCTTCTCTTTTTCTTTTTCTCTTTCCCTCTCTTCCCTGGCTTTCTGCTCCGCTTCCCTTTTGGCCTTTTCGATGGCCTCTTCTCTCTTCTTGGCCAGTTTGGATCCTGCCAGAGGCATGAAGTACAGGTCTGCCCTGGAGCATGAATTGTAGCCACGGTCCAGGTGCTTATAGAACCTGAAAGGAACAAAACAGAGAAGAGCTCAGCTCTGGGAAAGGTGCAAAGCGTCCAAACTAAAAAATATCATTCTACACTTAGACCAAACACTACCAGCTTCCCAGAAAGCCAGGAGAAAATTCACTGTACTGTACTGGTTTTATACACACAGACAGCGGAGTATAAAGCAGGGAAAGCAGAGCACTGCTGAAAGCTCCTTACCTGGCTGACTGACTGGCGTGACTGGGGATGTCCACCACCGTGGGCTCTGGGGATGGGCTCCGGGGTGGAGGTGGAGGGCTCTCCGGCTCCTCAGCCTCATCGGGGACCTCCTCCTTGATCTGGATGGGTGGCAGCGTGCAGGCTGTCACCACGGGCACTGTCCCACTAGAAGCTGCTGACGTGGAGATGGGGGTCTGCAGAGGGATGCCAGGCACGGTGGGCGGCGTGGAGGTGGAGGGGCACGAAGGAGGCGTGATGGAAGGGGGGCCCCCAGGCACAAAGGGGTGCTGAGAGAAGGGGGGCTGCGAGGAAACCTGATGGAGTCCGGAGGAAGGGTGACTGGCAGGAGGGGGAAGGCTCTGGCTCTGGGTCAGAACGGGAGGCTGGGCCTGCGAGGACTGCAGAGGTTGGCTCTGAGGCATCAGCTGCAGGGGAGGAGGGTGCGCCGATGGAGGGTGGTGAGTGGACAGCGAGCTCAGCGGCTTCAGAGCGGGCGGCGGGGGCAAGTTGGAGTTCATGGAGAACGGAGACGGCCCCGAGAGATGGGGAGGGTGCTTGTGGGCCGGGGCAGTGGGCAGCTGCGGGATGGGGGTGGTGGGGGGAGGTTTGATGTGAGGCATGGCCATGGGGGCAGGTGGCAGAGGCTGCTCACGGGGAGGCTGCGCCGGCTGCAGCGAGGCCGTGCCGGGCAGCACGGGCTGCGCCGCCTGCAGCCCCGAGTGCGAGTGGGACGGGGCCTGTGTCTGGAGGGGCACCTGAGACTGAGCGGGCTGGGCGGGCAGGGAGAAGGGCTGGGCAGGCCCGGGGCCGTGGGGCAGCAGCGGCTGCGCCTGCAGGCCGTGCGGGGCAGGCTGGGGCTGGCCGTGCAGCGGGGGCTGCGCCGGGGCGGGCGCGGGCTGGCTCTGGGACACGCTCAGGGGCTGCAGGGGAGGGTGCGGTGACGGGATTCTCTGCGGGTGCAGCGCGGGGGCCTGCTGGATGTGCGAGTGGGGAGCTGGGGGAGCAGAGGGCTGGGGCTGGCCCGAGGGCTGCGACACGGGCGGTGACGCCTGCGCGGGCGCCGGGGCGGCGCTGGACGCGGGCGGCGGCGCCGGCAGCGGGGCTGGCACCGGTGGCGTGGGAGCTGCAGCCTGGGCAGAGCCGCTCGGGGCCTGCAGCACCTGGGGCTGCGCCTGCAGCACTTGCTGCTGAGCGGAGGAGTCCGAGTCGCTCTCGTTGTCCTGGGGGCTGGGGATGCTGGGGGACGTGCTGCGGTTGTCCTGGTCGATGTCCTTGGGGTCGCTGCTCCCCTCGTCGTTGACGCTGCGGCTGTCGGAGCTCTCGCCCTCGCCTTCTCCCTCCGAGGGGGAGTTGGGCCTGCTGATCTCCTGTGGGGAGAGGCAGCAGTGACCACTGAGCCCGGGACAGGCACACCAGGGCACTCCAGGTGTGCCACAGGATGGGGTCTGTCACACGGGCTGTGCAGACACAGGTGCAGGTGCCGTTTGAACCTCACACGGCCCAAACCAGCACAGGAACACAAATACCCAAGGGAAGTGCAAAGACAGCAGAACCAGGATCCCCCCCACAGTGCCCAGGGGCAAGAGGAACAAATTGAAATACAGGAGGGGTCCTGCTGAACATAGCAAAACTCTTCTTCACTATGAGGGTGACCAACAATGGAAAAGATTTCTCTTGTGACAACTCCAGTGGTGGTCTTCTAACTTGTCAGAGAAGACAAAACCCAAATTTAAATTTACAAAAAAAATGGAGGAAAGGAATGGAGAACAATCCACTGTACTCCTATATGGTTGATTTCAATATTAAAACAAAGAAAAAATCCAACTTCTGGACTTACCCCATATCACTCCACTGTTTTCAGCAGGAGGAACACATTATAACATTGGTCGCTTTCCAGCCACAGATTAAGTTACAATTTGCTGTGGCTTAAACTGATTTAATGTTTTTGCTTTGTTACCAGATTTGCACCCCCTCCCCACCTCAAACCATTCTCCTAAGAGGAAATACTCTTGTGTGGGACTCACTTGAGTTTTGGATTTTTTGGCATTGGACCTGTCAGGTTCTTCCGTGTCCGACGCTGCCTTTTCCCGCTGCCTCTTGGAGTTCTTGAGAGGAGAAGATACCTCTTCTTTTATCTTCTGCCACAAAGGAAACAGAACACAACACTTACCAGTGCTGTAAATGCAAAAGTAAGTTGAGTGTAGGCCAGTGCCACTCTTTTTAACACAAATTAAGGAGCAGCAGAACTCAGGAGGTGACACAGTCAGTATTTAAGAGCACTCCAATGCACATCAAACTGGTAGGAAAAAGGCAAAGTTCATAAAGCATTCCTCATATGAAGGGATATTTTACAGAGAGCTGGGCAGGACCAAGTCCATCAGGAACTCACAGCAGATCAAGTGGCCCAGGTTACCCTTCCAACACAGACCAACACAGTTATTAACTGGTCCAAGACAGAGGCAGAATTTCTGCAGGAGACAGGATAAATCTCCTTCTGCTGCATGAAAGTCTTGCTCTACTCTTGATATTTTGAGAGGAATATTTTTAGATCTCCTCAAATACAGGGCCAACAGTGAATAGCTATTCTGAGATTACTACCTTCTCCCATGGCCTGGAAAAGCTCTGTGCATCACATAATTACGTAACTTTAAATTCTGCCAAGTGTTCAGTTTTATAATGTGAAAACTTGCTCCATGCTCATTTTGACTTTTTTTTGTTTTTGGTGTAATATTTATTTTTAACTTGCTACTTCTCAATTCACACTGCTTAATGGTAAGCCTTCAGCTTCCTGCGGCTTTGTTTCTTTAGAACTCTCTTGGAAAGGCACTCAATTCATTTGAACAGACTCAACTGTCAGCTTGCTCTGAACAATCAAGCAAATACACCTCCAGAAAACAGTACCAGAAGCAGACTCAATTACTAAATGCTCATACTCCATTGTAAACAAGGATTAAGTACTGCTTACAAAAAATCCCCAAAACTGTCTACTTGTCTTAAATTCAGCATTTCTGATCTGCATTACTCCCCTGAGTTTAATGCTTGCATTTGCATCCAAAGTGGAGGGATTACTTCACTGTGAGAGCAGTGAGGTGATGTGAGGCTACTGGAGAGGTTGGATCACTCCCACCCCTCCCTGGCCAGACACAAAGCAGCTCTAGGCTGCCCCACACTCTGCCATATCCATGCTCACAGGGTTTTTGGGTCATGGAGAGATTGCCCAGCCTCCTGTACCTGCCTGAGAGGCCTCAGGTGTGCAGCCCTGGCCAGGAGAGCCCAGGTGTGGGGTTACCTCCCCGAGAGGCCTCTCCTGGCTGGGAGAGCCCATGGGAAGGGTTACCTTGGTGGATTTCTTGACGGACTCAGCCTTGCTGTCGTTGCTGGAGGTGCTGGCGGCGCTGGGCGAGTTGCGGCCGCTGGAGCGCACGTCCTCGGCGATGGGCGAGGCGCGGCCATCGGGGCTGGCTGCCTGCTTCTTCCTGCCACTGCGTAGGGTCGACATCTGGGGACAACAGCTGGGTCAGCTCAGCACTGAGAGGCCCCTCAGAGTGCTCTGCCCCACCAGGGCCACAGGGAGCACAGTCCTGGCACAGCCTGGCACCAAAAACCCGCAGCGTTTCCGCACTTCTTCCTTTAAAGCCCAACCGGACTCAAATGTAAAAGGAGGCAAATCCTTAATCTGCCTACTCATAAGCATTAAGTGCTGATTATTTAATCAGCAAAGTCTGTTAGAAATGGCATTTAGGAAGATGTTCCCATACACAGCACACACACAAGGAGGCATGAGGCAGGAGAGGACCCCCATGTTCCATTAAAAATGCTCCATCTGCTGGCAGCCAAGGCCAAGGTCTAAACCCCCAGTTCCAGCATGCTCCTGCTATGCTTTAGAAAGCATAAAGCTCTATCTGACTATCTACTCTATCAGTAAGGGATCAGTAGAGTACATTTCAATAATTAATGCTGTTTCCTTGCCAGTTTGGCAGTTTTTTGGAGGACTGACTACGAAAGCCAACACTCCCCGAGAGCGGAGCCTCACGAGGTATTTACAATCAATGGTCACATCATCCTCTTCAGAAAGACAGAGAGGGGAGGGCAAGGAAAGAAATCTATCTGCTGCTTTCCCTCAGCTAAACCCAACTCCAAGGTAAATCACCCAGAGCTGCTACCAGGAAGGCTCCTGGTGCCCCACCCGAGGCACAACTCAGAGCACACCAACCACAGAGGCAAAGCAGAGCTCTCTGTAGGGAAGAGGCTTTAACTCCAGTAACATGAGGAGACCACATGAACACCATCTGATTTTTTTTAACCCCTCCCAAGGGCACACCTCTGACAGGATGCAGCTGGAAGGAGGACATGTACTAGCACAGGATCTGTAATGCACTGTCAATGCCCCCTCATGGTGACAGCCCACTGCCAGTCATGACAGAGATATAACACAGCTTGCAGGGACATTCCATCCCCCTTTTCCAGAGAAATCTCAGCCACAGCAAAGCTCCCCCTGGCACACACAGGCAGCAGGAGCAGCACAGCCCATGGCAAACCAGGCAGTTCAGGGCTCTGGCTCCTTTTACCCCTGCATTCAGGAGGGTGAAACGCACCGAGCCTCGACTGCGCCGTGTCCTCATGCTATGCTTCCCACTGAGGCCATCATCTTCCTCCTTCACAGGCTTGAACATAAAGGGTGGGGGGTCCACGGGCTTCTCGATGGGCGGCAGCTCCCCGTACTTCTTGAAGTGGATGCGGCAGTCCGTGCACAGCAGGATGTTCTCCCGGCCCCCGTGGTGCCAGTCCTTGGAGGCTTGGGGCAGGGAAAGCAACAGCTCAGCACCCCACAGAGCACCCAGCCCAGCACAAACACAGGGAATTGTTAAAAAAAGCTGCTTTTCTATGGGTAATGGAGTTGGAAAAGTTTCTGGAAAAGTTTGTCCTGTCCCAGCGCACATCCTCAATATTCGATTTTTACAAACTATGGTTGCTTGCTTAAGAAACCACAGCTTTGAGGAACAGAAAGAAACCTTATCTGCTCTACCTGGGAGCTAACAAGCAGCTGTTGCTCTTCAAAGCTGTGGTTTCCGCAAGAGAAGTGAGCTCTGAACCTCTAATTTCCTTCCCCATTCTGGGGCTTCACTTTCAGCTGCAAATGCCCCAGCATCAGACAACCTTTGGGAGCAGCCACAGGAAGGGAGGGGGCTGATGCACAGGAGATTTGGTGCAGCACCAGGAAGTTTTGTGTGTGACAGCCACAGCCCAACAGTGACTCATTACGTCACAAACTGATTACATAGATTATGGATGATGCAGATTCATTCCTGTCTAAATGTCTACCTCAGGCTCCTCCTTTGTCACCGCAGTATTAATTTGCAATGATTAACTCTGTTAGGAACGCTGCATATTTTAGCTGATTCACCCCCACACTGCTGAGAACAGCTGTACCAGCTCAGGAGCTGCTGCTGCTGGCTGAAGCCAGCCCCAGGCAGCAGCAGAGGGGAGCCCCAGCAGGGACTGGGACTGGCACTGGCACGTACTGGTGGTGAAGCAGTGGCGGCAGGCGTAGCCCTTCAGCTCCTGCTCGCTGTCCTCGCTGTCAAAGTCATCTTCACTGGCCGAGCTCAGGTCCACTGAGGGTGGGAGAAAGAGGAAAATGGAAAATAAACACTCAGCAGGATTTTCTATTTCCTCCTACTTGGCTAAAATAAGCATTGAGTGGAATAGATCGTGACTCCCCACGCCCACCCTGCCTTGCATGGTCATGATTTCTGATTTTTCACACTGAGCAAAGCCAGATCTCATCATGCTGCAGGTTAAAGAGGATCCCAGGAATGTGCCAAGGGATACAACTCCTGGAACCTCTGATTCAGCACGTGCTGCATTTCCAGGTAAGTTGTCATTCAAATACCATCCATGGGGAGTTCAAGAGGCTGTGTTCCAAACCCACAATTTTCAAGAGAAAAGGCATTTATCTCTAGAATCTGGTCAAATTTGAAATAAAATATTCTATATTTAAAACCTACAAGATTCCATGAACAGGTCCTGTAGTGGCTTTTCTGGTTTTTATTTTGTTACCCAGCAGTGGAGGTGTTTGTGGGTGGAGGAATCAATGCTTACATACCATGGACCTGTCTGAAAAACATGTTGAGATCCTTTTGGATGAGAGGCACTAAAGGATAACTAATACCAGCTCTCCTGTCCTTAATGCAGGACTCAAAGTTTTAACCTATGGCAAACTCACATTGCAAAAATGTCATGTTCTGAAGAAGAAGAGAATATGCAAAGGGTCCCTTTCCTTTGTGGCAAATTAACTGATTACACATCTATGAGCTCAAAAGCAGCATCTAAACCACTGAAAATATGCAGACATCACAAAAGCTGTATCTTACCTTCCAAACACCTCAGGAGTAAATATTTCCCTTTTGAGAGCACTGCATTTTTCTAGTCCCACCACTATAAATTCACAACATAACAGGGCTATAATTTGGCACAAGCAGGAAGCCCTCAGGCTTCTTCTGTTCTAATCTTTAATTAGAAGATAAGTCCTTGATACAGGAGCAGTGTTTTTCTAAAGGCTCCAAGAGGATGTTTTGTACACGCAGGTTACAGTTTATGGATTAAAGCTTACAGATTCTCCTGTACTTGCCATCAGCATTTGTCAGCAACTCATTACCCTTCAAATTAACACAGGGTTCCATTTAATAGCTACCACTGCCCTGATTCCTACATTAATACTTGCAGGTGGTCAAACCCTGACTGCAGAGCTGACCCCAGGCTAGCACTTGCTTTCTTTTGCCAAATGAATTTTGATTCTCATCCTGCAGTCAGGTCCATATGGATGGGTCCTCCCAGCCACAAGCTCTCACATGATGGGTATCTTGGATTGAGCTGTGGAGTCCGGATCCTCACTCCTTGTGCACACAGAGGCCAGCAATAAATCCCACCAGTTCAGCAGGGAAAAGCTCCCAGCCCTTTCCTGCTCCCTCACTTCTGCCCAGGATAGAATTCTGTGTCCAGCCTGCTCACCACATCCTCCACCTGCCCACGTTCATTTTTACATCTGCAAATCTGCCTTCCACAGCCCCTTTCCCCTATGTGGGTTTAGGAAGATTTAAACCTCCCAGGGTAACAAACCTTTACCACATGGACAAAGGTTTCCACCCCTGCAGGGACCCTGTGCAAGGCAGCAGGCACTGCTCTGGGGAATTGTTTTGGGTTGGACACTTCTGTTCCAGTCAAGGCCACTGCTCCTCCACGACTGCCTGAGACAGTGCTGGCTGCAGCACAATCTGAGCTCCAGCAGAGGGTAGGGGTCACCCAGAAGGATGGAAGGGACTTCTTTCCAAAGGTAGAGAGCACTTCCTTCCTTCTGTGCTTTCCAATCCCCATTAGTCTAACAAGCCTGGAGAAAACACAACACAGCACCAAGAAAAAGAGTAGGGAAACCCAACCCCAGGGCAGCATTTCCATCCTCACAGGATGCTTTCATGTTTAAGGCCTGCACACATCTCCTGGCTGATCAAAGCCACCTTCCACGTTCCAGCAGCAAGGCTCAGGAGCAGAGAGGGCGGCTGCCCCAGCTCCGTTTCCCCGCTGTCCCCTGGCAGCTGTGGCACCATTCCCTGGCTGCTCCCTGCCCAGACAGTGCCCAGCTGGGGCTGCACTCACAGAACTCGCTGGAGGGGGGTCTGGAGGGGGTGTTGACGGGCGTGGAGGCCGTGCGGGTTTTGATCCTGCGGAACACGGCCTGGCGCCGGTGCCGCCGGTGCGCGCGCGAGCTCGCCGCCTCGGGGGTCTTCTTCCAGTAGTAATAGAAGGTGATCAGCTCCCCCTGCAAGCACACAACAGCACACAGCACGGCGTTAGAGGGACCTGCCAACCTGGCTGCCAGCTCCCTGTCTCCTCCGGCTCACTGGGATTTTCCCAGGAAGAATCACGACAGATTTCAGCCAGAAAAAAAGAACTGTTCAGGTAAGACGCACAAAAAAAACCCCTCATTATTTTCTGCCTGCTTTTGCAGAGGAGGAAAATAAGTAAATAAATGCTTTTTCACTCCTCCCCATAGGAAAGGAAAGAGGCTGGGAAGCACCAGGAGCCAGCCTCCACCTGGATGTCTCAGAAGAGGGTGCCCTTGTGTCACTGGCAGCATCCCCTGGCACCGAGCTCTGACAGCCACCCCAAACCCGACAGCAACCCTAGATTTGACAGCCCCCCCAAACCTGACAACCACCTCAAACCTGACAGCAACCCTAGATTTGACAGCCCCCCCAAACCTGGCAGCCACCCCAAACCCGACAGCCACCCCAGACCTGCCCCAGCTCCTGCTGTCCACAGACAGAACAGGGCTCAGTCCAAGCACACTCTGCCATTTTGCCAGCCATTGTTCAGTACTCTGTGTAAGGAGCTCAAAGTTTGAGTACAAACATGTTCAACAACAAGTCTGTAACCGTAACACAACCCCACCACACTAAATCGTGTTTTAATTTGAATATATATACCCACATCTAAATTAATTAAGCAGTTAAAAGAGCACACCTAGAGAAATGAGTGATAATTTCACAGCATAATGAATCTGGCTTGCATTCAGGAAGTGCAGCAGCTGCCATTCAAACCTGGGTTTGCAAGGCTGAACCAAAGAACAGCATGTGGTTTTAATCTCTTTTCTCTTACTTTGAAACCCCATCATTTCCTGGCGACTTGTCTGCCTCTAAGGTAAAAGGTGTTGTTGCTTTCAAGTTGCGAGAGAAAAATGGAGAAGTTCTAACCAGCCCCTTGAAAAAATCAACATCAGAACAAACATACCTGAAAACTGCCCACAAAAAGGGTTTCTTTGAACTGTGTTTTATGTGATCAAATAACCTCAGCCTGCTGCCTCCGTGGGGAAATCCTGCAGCCCCTGCTCCGGGCAGAGCAGGAGTTAACTCCAATAACGACCCTGCCTGAATCCAAACCCTCCCCAGGGCCCCAAACAAGCAATTACAGCCACAACCAATACCTGCACCACTGAAACACTCCGAAGACAAAGGGAGGATGTTGTTCTAGACATTAACTGCTGACATTTAAGACATTTAAGAATTTTACCAGTGCCTAATTTAAAAATAGAAACCCCAGAAGAAAGAACACGACCACATTCTGGCAACGGGCAGAACAGATCATTTTTAATCTGTGCTGCCACAGACTGGGATGATGCTGCTGATCCCCACCATGGAACTATGTTTGTGTATCATATATTAAAATAACAAATATTCACAGTGATGGCTGGGGAGGAGGAGCAAGTGGGCAAAACATTACCTACAATTCTTGATTCTGAAGGACTAAAGCCCTACTAAAAATATTAAAAACGTGTTTCCTGCAGAGGATCTGAAGCTGCCTGGTGATGAGCAAACAATGCTCATGGCAAACTGGGCAGAACAGCAGTTCTGAGCCCAGCACCCTGCTCTGCCCCTGCCTGTTCCCTGCACGTGTTTGCTTTAGAAATGTCATTTCCCTGAGCCCATTAAGTGGGCTCAAAGTCCACCCAGGCCAGCTGTTTGTCCCCTTGGAGCTGTGCCTGTGCCAGGAGCCAGGCTGGGCTCTGCAGGGAGGCTTTTGCAATGCTCTGCACAGGCTGGAAGTCTCTTGCAAATGAAACCAGTCGTTTTTTACCTATAAATTCATTTGTATCAAATCTGAGGTGTCAGCACCAAGGAGCAAGTCAGTAAATCCCATGTCTTTATGTCAGTGAATTAATGTGTCCTCTGACACACGGCAACAGCAGAGTGGGAACCAATCTGCTCTCCTCCCATCATAAAATAGGGAATGGGAACCTATTAGAGCTCCATTTACACATTGCAAAGCCATCAGGTCCCGAGGGAAGTTTAACAATTTATACATGCACATCATAAACCAAAGTTTAAAAAAGAAACTGTGGATATTTATAGAAAATGCCAGCTTCATGACCAGAATGCTTTTCCCCCCCTGAGACTGGCTCAGAAGTGCAGTCACAACTGGGATAAAGATGAAGTCCAAGTCTATTTATTCAACAACCAGTTTTACCCCAGCTACAACGCACAGATGAAAGGACCAAAGAATGCTCTGTACTTGCAGTTCATGGTCAGACTGCACAGTGCAGCACTCAGGAAAGGGCTCAGGGAGCAAGAGAGCAGTCAGAGAGGGAGCACACACAGAATGCCAGGTTACACAGGTACCCACGGAAAGAATTCCCTGCAGGATCCCCTGGGCTGCCCAGGATGCCACTGTGTGCCCAGGGATGAACTGCAGGGGTTCAGCCTGGCAGCATCACCCCCATCCTGCTGCCCAGGGATGAACTGCTGGGGCTCAGCCTGGCAGCATCACCCCCATCCTGCTGCCCAGGGATGAACTGCTGGGGTTCAGCCTGGCACCATCACCCCCATCCTGCTGCCCAGGATGCCACTGTGTGCCCAGGGATGAACTGCTGGGGCTCAGCCTGGCAGCATCACCCCCATCCTGCTGCCCAGGGATGAACTGCTGGGGT